>CM047812.1:84950408-85481251 GCA_026214975.1 Gentiana macrophylla
AAATCGAATCTAAAATTTCCGGTTGATTGAAATTTAAAAGCTCGAATCCGCATTATCTCATTGGATGTTTTAAAATGAAAAAGATTAAAATATACACTATGGTTCAATTTATGTAACGGAGATGCGAACAAAAAAATTTAACGCTAACCGAAATGTCGGTTTTAACCGAAGGGTAAAAAAATGCTGTTAAAAAAAATAATAAATAAATAAAAATAATAATAATAATAAAATGCACTGTGGCGCACCAGTGAGGAGGCCATTTGGCGTAGCACTCTTAAAAAGAAAGTCTCTTAACATCTTATAGATATAAGATATAAGATATACGATACATCGGGGGTTCTATTGGCACATCTTTTTAGTACTTACACCTATTATTTGATTTTTTTTTAACTTCCACACATCACCATTTTATTTATTACACCACACACAAAAAAAAAAAAAGGAAAAAAATACACTTTAGTCCCTAGACTTTTTTAAACTCTAAAAAACCCTACTTATATATACATATACACAAATTAACTAACCCACTAACCCCCTTGTTCAAATCATTTCCCTCCCACCCCTTATTTAGTTTATAAGGTTTTGGAAAGAAAAATAAAATCGGAGGCTGAAAAAAAAAAAGAACCGGACCATAGAAGAAGGGGAGAAGAAGAGGAGAAGAAGAGAAGAAAAAGGGAAAAATCGTAAAAGGTATGTTGATTATTGTTAGATTGCAATGGGTAATCATGGGTAATTGAAATCGGGTTACACAAGTGATTTTATGGTGGTTTATTGCATTTTCCGGCCGTTTTCCGATGATACGGTCGGGGAAGAGAACCAGATGGAAACGTCACCACGACTGTCGCTCGTATTGTTGGACCAACGTCGGCCAGGCCGACGTTTAGTCAATGATCTTGAAATTAGGGTTATTACATAAACGCCGGTGTGGGTGGCATTCTATGTTACTGGGGAAACGTTGGTATGGGTGACGTCGAAGCAACTCTATCTCATTGGGGATTATTCTGTAAAACGTCACCACCGGTAGCGTTCCTTGTACATGAAAAACGTCAGTCTGGGTGATGTTTACACGATTATTTTCTATTAGGCTTTATCTGTAAAACGTCACCTTCAGTGGCGTTTCTGGGGCATTAGAAACGTCAACTTGGATGACGTTTCTGCACAGAACAATTGGTACAAATTGGTTAAGTCTGGTTTGTGTCCAATCTTTATTGCCCTTCAATTAGTCTATCTGATGAGTTTGTTATATCCCTAAGTAACACATGTATATGAGTTACTCTAGCTTTGAATGAGTTTAAACTTGTTTATCAAATTAGAGTGTATATAGCTTTGATTATGTGCCTAATTAACAACTTAGTATGCGTTTATCTAGCTTTGAATTCTTATATGAGGTTTATAACATGTAATGTTGTTTATCAAACTAGAGTTGATCGATGTTACATTATATGATGTTTATGGCATGTAATTGAGCTTTGTTTATATATGTTCAATTTCTTTGTTAGTTGATTACTTCATTTGAATGACAATTCATTTTTTGTCTCATGTGTAGGAAATTATGACTAGGGGCAGTGCAGCAAGGCTGTAACTTTTTGAGATGAAGGTACATGAGTGGAACAAGGTGGTGCGGAAGCACCGCTCAAGTTCATGTTCGACTAATCTGATTTTACGAACATACACATGTGGGATATCAAAGAACTCGGAAACGGAAAAAGAAGATGCAACCCGAGATTGCACAAGGTCATCAGCCAATTGAGGGTGAATTAAGAGAGACAATTGAGGGAGTTGAGACAGTTGCAGCTTCTAGTGTCGGGGCCACCACTGAGACAGTTGAGAGAGTTGAGATAGTTGAGGGAGTTGAGACAGTTGCAGATTCTACTGCTGGGGCCACCACTGAGACAGTTCAGACAGTTGAGTGAGTTTAGACAGTTCAGACAGTTGAGGGAGTTGAGACAATTGAGACAGTTACAGATTCTACTGTTGGGCCACCACTGAGTCAGTTTAGACACAGTTGGGAGTGTAGGATCCTTCAGTGATTCTTGAGACAGTTAGTGATGGGGCTATGACGGAGGAAGTTGAAGATTTGAGAGCCGGGGTTACAACACAAGAAAATGCAGTTGTTAGTGCGAGGCCATCATCGGAGGCATCAGTTGAGGCTTTTGATACTGCTAGGGGGGCCCTACATGCATTAGTACAGGACAGCCATCCAGTGCTCAGGCAGCCGGTACAGCCGGGGTCCCTACATCCGATGCCAGTACATGACAGGCATCCGGTAGTGCCGAGGCACCAACAGAGGCAGAAGCAGCCGCAGCTAAGTGTTTAGAGTATGACAGTGACGATGGTGTGGTGGTAGACACCGATATTCTGTTGGGGAAGGATTGGGAAGAGCATGTTGGTTATGCGTTGTTGAATAAGCAAAAAGTATGATATTTTTTAAGTTGTATAATTTGATCAAATTGTTTTAAACTTATATTCTTTTCATTTCATATATATAACTTTATATTCGTACCGTGCATTTGAACAGGACCGAGGTATAATTGGATGTAAGCAGTACACATCTTCCCTTAAGCTGTGGAAGATTGATGAAGAATGTGAATAATTCATGGCAAGGTTGAGAGCTAATCCGTTGTACAATATGGTACAGTCTTCATACGGCCAAGCCAATCGTGTGGTCGTCAGTGCTTTTGTTGAGAGGTGGAATCCGGTAACAAACACCTTCCACTTGCCATTCTGTGAGATGACGATCACACTAGACGACGTCCGATATATCACAGGCTTACCGGTTGATGGAATGGTCGTGAACTTTGAATTTGCAAAAGAGGATTCCCAGTTTCATTTGTTCACGAGTTGTTAAGGATTCCTATAGAAAAGTTTGTTGAAAAAAAATCTTGCGGGTAGATGTGGGCATGATGGAATCAGTGTTGATCAATTCGTACGAGAGTATTTGTTGTATTTGAAGGGATGTACCCTTCTTCAAGACCGGTTTGGAGACAAGATACGTGTAGTGTGTCTTCATTTTTTAAGGGATTCGAATAGAGTGAATGAGTGTCCGTGGGGTGCTGCAACACTTGCGAATATGTACCGGCAACTTTCGAAGGCTCTGGGAGTGTCCGGTTACTTGACAGTTTTAGAGGTATCACTGTATATTTTAGTTTCTTTGGGTTTTGTTAGTTTTTGAGAATGCTTTGACGATTTTTCGAGTATTGGATTTCATGTATGGAATTATGAACATTTTCCATCATTACGCCCCAAAAAAAAAACGACGAGTTCAATGAAGAAGAGATGGTATTGTCGATGAAGTGGAAACCTATCGGCGGAATGAAGGATGCGACTGCTTTGACTGCACTAAGACATTTGAGAGGATTTGGATTTGATGCAGGCGCGAAATGTAAGTTGGTTCATCGTATCATACTGTTCATGCTTGTTGAATTTTGCCTATAACACTCGTCATTGTTGCAGGTTGTTATGCATATCAGAATTTCAGAACATTGTCCGATCGACGACATATGTTGGTATTACGGTTGCATAAGGACATTAGATGTTGTGGAGCCTTATCACCCCAAATGCGTCGTCTGATAGTTCGTTCATGTCCAATCTATTCCACAACCACCGATCCGTCTGAAAATATCAACTAAAAGTAGGAGTTCGAAAGCATATAGTGTCACGTACGTATCACGTGACGACGACTTCGAATTTTATCTCAACCACTAGTGCATAAAGGTAAACGGATGGGAAATGTCAAATTTGAGTGGGAAACCACTATTGATTACATGTCGTGGTATCTATCAGTTGTCGTGCGTCGATTGACAGGTGTGGCCAAATGAAAGCTACGAAATTCACGTCAGGTATGAATAATAGTGTTTATCAATCTATAATGGACATTTCCTTTCAATAATAAATATTAAATTTTCGCATTTACATATACGATGAGGAAACCAAGAACAAGGTTATCAGTGTGCTATATGATGTCAGACAAAGTCATTCAAAGAAGATTAAAAAAGATATGTTGAAGGTCATCGATATGGCATTTGAGTTTTTGATAAGCGGAGTATGCAGCTCGGATGTACCGGTTGGTGTAGACGATGCACAAGATCTAGAAGAAAGACCACCTAAACGTGCAAAGTCGTCAAAGAAAAAGAAGTGATTGTTGTCCATTTTCATGACTTTTAGTCCGTTAACATTAAAACTCGTTACTTTTATGGAGCTAGTTAACCTATTAATTTCTGTTTGGATCATGTTTTGGTTTTGTTATGAATCATGTTTCGGTTTGTTTTGGTTTTGTTTTGAATCATGTATGCATCATGTTTGTCTTATAGATCATGTTTGGATCATGTTTCGGTTTGTTTTGGTTTTGTTCTGAATAACAGAAAGTAATAGGTTAAAACGTCACCAACTCTGACGTTACAGTTGCAAAACCAACGTCAGGGTGGCTGACGTTTTCCAAACAAAAGCATATTCAGTTCTTGTGTCCAAAACGTCACCAAATTTGACTTTGCTGTTGTAAAACCAACGTCGGTGTAGCTGACGTTTTCTGAACAAAAGCACATTCAGTTCTAGTGTCCAAAACGTCACCAACTTTGACGTTACTATTTCAAAAACAACATCAGTGTAGCTGACGTTTTCCAAACAGAAGCATATTCAATTATGGTGTCCAAAACGTCACCAACTTTGACGTTGCTGTTGTAAAACCAACGTTAGTGTGGATGACGTTTTCTGAATAGAAGCATACCCAGTCCTATATTCACAATCATACGATATAACAAACCACAATATCATCAAACCATACCATTTGACATCAAATAATATGATACAACATCGTACAATGTCATCAAACCATACAATATGACATCTAATCAAGCGATACAACACCATACAATGACACAATATTATACTATACAACATAATACAACGTTATCAAACCATTAAATTCAACAATGACACTTCATCAAAATATAAAACCAAGTTCATTAAAACGATACACATTGGCTAATCGTACAATGACATTTGAATGACTAATGATACAAACAAGGCCACAACGTCACTAATCTAAATCCACATGATTTGACAAGTAATGACTCTTGTCCTCGACAATCCATGAAGCGAGTATATGATGTAATATTCACTTGCTTTCGGTGTCCGAAACGTATGCCAAATCGCTTGCACCCTAGGCATTGGACAAATATCTCTCATCAAAGTCGAACGAAATGGTTCCCATCATAAAAACCATCCATATATGGTTAGGGGGCCAAATGGAAGGTTTTTTGAAAGTTTGGGAGAAAAGTTTGAGATCCATTCATTTTAGACAATATGCTTAGTGACACACCATACACGTTGCACACTGCCAACCAAGGTATCTATCAAAGTACTTATCCGGTCCGCACGATCCTACTTCATGATCAACAAACACAATTCATTTGTCATAAACATATGCATGTCCCACAAATAATGATAAGTAATGTTCATTATTTGCCATCATTTCTTCTTTCTACGCTTTTCTCACCGTAAGCCATTATATCTCTTCAGGACCTAATGCGTGTGCTATGACTCTAAAGCCATAATTTCTATCCGGAATAACATTATCAATTGAGGATATGCCGAGTATGAATTTGTTTAGGGAAATATTTAAGATACCTTTTTATATATCTGACGAAAGAAAATTGAGTTGACACGTTTAGATCTTTTCCTTTTTTTTTTCCGGAAAAAGCACGTTTAGATGGAGCTCGGGTACTTGGACATGTTTTTTTTTTTCTTAGAAGAAACACCTTTAGATAAAGGTGGAGATGGGCCTTCGGAAGCATTCATTTCATTAATAATCGCTAATTCTTCTTCAACTCTCTCAAACATACTCTTTTCCTGCTTAGTAGAGTCATCTTCAAGCAACTTCCTCTTATTTTCGGATCCCTTAGGCCAACCACGACCAGTTGACTTGATTTTTGGCTTTTCCAACGCCATTTTTTCCGGTTGACAAAGTTCATGAATCTTCACTATCAACCTTTGCCTCTCTCACACGTTGGCGGTTTTAAGTTTTTCTTCTAATGCATGCAAGACTGAAACGTAGTCTAACTCCGATTCATTTGGAGGTGGACCTGCGATATCGAGTCTTCCAATGAACATCTATTGAGGAAAGGGGAATGAAACATTGCTTCTTCTTACACCGTGAAATCTCGTGCCTACACTGCAATCCATATGTCTTTCTTAGAGAACATCCACAATCCTTCTTCGACACACCACCATCATCTTTCTTTCCCAACTTATCAAGAAACAATTCCTATGCATGCATGGATATATGATGCATAACCTCTTTGAACCACGGCTCTTCCTTGAATTTTTTCGGGACCATGAATATAGAAGTCATAAAAGTTTTTTTTTAATGTTACGAATCTTTTGATTTACCATGCGAACGCCGGCTTGCCAATCCGACACCAAGTCACCTAGCCCGGTTGTTAGCTAATTTTTTAAAAACAGAATGCATTCCCTCCACCCTCGAGGTACAAGTCTTTCCTATGTGAAAAAATGAGTTGGTCCAAGCGGATACAAATGTCGTCCTGTGTCCTTTCAACCATGTATCTATAATGTAAAACATTGCTTCTTCACTAAATGCCTTCATGCATTCCTCTAATCGGTCGTTCAACTCTTTCTCCGTACTAGAGTTAATAACATCAATCCATGATGCCATTAATTTCTTGGCATAAGAGATTCTTTGCTTTAGAGAATACGACACGTACTAACTCCATTTCTTGGAGCTTGGTGAGGAATCATGGATTTGAAAAAGACAATCAGATTACAAGTAGAAGCTAAACCCATTTCTTTTCTTCTTAAATTCTTATCAATAATGAAAGCAAATCTTTGTTACAACAAAAATTGGTTTTCAATTTAGACATTTGAAAGTTGAAATTCAAATACTCACTTAAGATTCGAGATTTAGGAGAGAGTGCATAGATCAACAAAAAAAATGAAGAGAGAGTGGATAATCGTAACAAACAAGTAAAGTTCAGATTATAGTAGATGTGCTCGTGAGTTTTGGTTTCGGATTAAGGATGACGTTGATTTTATTAGTGGACCCACGCTACTTTCTTCGGGTTCAAGGCGGACCAACAGGGACCAAGATCCTCACAAGTAACTTAAGGGTAAAGTTAATGTTTTTACATATAATGAACTAAACTACGTAGTTTTGGAAAAAGTTAATCAATGGCTAGATGTTTTACACTTTTGGGGTGTGTGGTTGGATCATGCATACTTGAGAGAACATCCTCTCAAGTTACTTGAGAGGATCCAATTCCGACCAACAGCAGGTTTGGATTGGATTTTCAGGTAGTATAGATAATTAATTTTGTCAAATAGTAAAATATTGAAGACAAAGTGTTCTATCAGACAGTTTAATTTTTTCTAACACGCAATGACCTTGATATTACACAAAACCAGATCATACACTGAAAGTTTAGAACAAAAAAAATCACAAGACTAATATCACTGGAAGAAAACAATAATTAAGCAATTATGGCTATGAGAATTCGTCTTTGAACTCCTTTTGGAGGGGAAGTTATTGTGTGTTGTCTCCACACGGTGTGAAGATACCGTGTGGCAGCCCCCATACCACACAGTTTTATTATGTATTTAAACTGTGTGGTTCTGATCGTTTCACCCGTCACTTCACCTCAAAATCCCCCACCACACAATAACTTCCCCTTTTGGAGTTGCTTCCCAGATTCTGTTTTTGCTGCCAGAACAGCATCATCAAGAAAATGCTTTTGCGGAAATTCTTCAGGGACAAGACTTTGGTATATCTCAAACTGCTCTTTCGCTTCCTCTTTTTTGTCCATTAGACTATAAACTATTCCCTACCCAAAAATTTCACATGTAATTAGTCAAAAATTGCAACAAAAAAACTCAACTTCTTTCACTGTCAAAACACTTTAAAACTTCAAGTTGTCTATGGTTCTTTCTTGAAAATGCCGTGGAATATGGGGTAATTCTGCTGTAGGGACTTCCTATTAGAACAAACCGTCAGATGACTGCCACGTGTACAAACAGACAAAACAATTTTGTCTTTTCTACACATGACAGTCATCCAAACGCCCGTTCTAATAAAAAGTTCCTGGAATATGTATTCAAAACTAGCTACTGTAATAAAAGAAACAGTTCACTGATCCAAGAGAATAGGTAAACTCACAAGGATAATGCCAAACCTGCTACGGTTCTAATAGGAGTAAGACATTTATTTGCATTACTGTTCATAGTCAGGGTCGGATCTACACATAACGAATTTGTTTTTGCACTACATATATCCGGCAATAAGGTTGTGTGAAGAAAAAATAAACGGATACAATAGATTGTCCCTAGTGAAATTCTCTTTTTCTTACTCGCCCACAATGCTTTTTTCATAAGATATATTCGGTATCCCTTCAAAAAAGTTTGTCAATATATATGCACCCCAGCCACCAATCTTTTCTGGATCCGCCACTGTTCATAGTTTAAATGCAGTTCAACATACGAATATCCTTGGCAGAGCCCTTAACACTCACATCAAAAGGCATAGGCATCTCAGTTAGTGAGTTGTTTGCATCTTAAACATGGACAATTACCTGGCCTGAGAATTTTAGGTGCTATCCTAGTTCTAAATTCTAATTACAGACGGATCACTATACACCTTGTATCTGTTGTTGAATAATATATAAAATGTTAATTATCTACCTCCCAACAGCTTAAGCTTTTGGGAGAGATGGTAGTTTAACATGGTATCAGAGCGAGAGGTCCTCGGTTCAAACCCCGCTCTAAGCACAGTCACCCAAACAAACAAATATCAAAAAACAAGTGTTGGCCTTTCTAAAAATATAATAGGCCCACACTTGAGGAGACGTGCTGAATATATAAAATGTTAATTATCTACCTCCCCATCAACTTAAGTTTCTGGGAGAGATGGTAATTCAACATCTGTATCAAAGATATTGAGTGAGGGTATCTGAGTCTTTTCATCCTCAACAATCAATGGGTTGAAGTGCCTCTGTTTGCCTTACTTTCTTAGTTACATCTTGAATAGGACACTAACAAACGGAGCCTAAGTGATCAAGGTACAGTTGTTCAGTACGTGAGTAGCTCAAATTCATTCTGCTTGCAGAAATAAAGGCCAGAGAATGCAAAGCTTGCAAAGAACATACACAAGAGACAAATACACTGCACAGAAGATACATGAATCGTAATATTCTATTTACCTGGCATAGATAAGGGCGAAAATCCCTCGGATTCTCATTAACAAGGGCTTGAAAGTTTTTCGGGGCCTCCTCAAATTCCCCTGTAAAAGTCACAAGAAAAGCAGATTTCTGGTCATCAAAGCATGTGCATTCCTATAATTAAAGCTGCCAAAAAAAAAACTTTCATCTTTCCCAGCAAATTTCTTCTTCTTTTTCTCTCTGATGATTTATTTTTAGTCCAGGGAAAAAAGGGCTATGTTTAGAGGTTTATCAGTCCAATGTCGATGACAAGACCTACTATCCAGTTTAGTTATCATTTTCATCAGTAGCTAAAAGTATTTACCAAAACTGGTCAAACAATTACCTTCATCACATGCATTTGTGCAATTAATATTCTAATGTTTCTCTCCTCATTGACTCTTTTTTCAGGTTTAGCAAGATCAAGAGCTTTATCCAACATCTCAAAAACAGCTGGTCCTTCAAGATTTTTGTGCATCGCCATAGCCAAACCCTGAAAGGAGAGGGAAACAGAAAAATCAACAACCATGCAATACACTTAATCGACAGAACTTTAATATCCTTAAAGCAATTTTCTCCCTACATAGAGTGCGCAATATAAATATTTCATATTCCAGCTCAAGAAGAACTATTATCCGAGCCACAATTTTTGGAGGAATGATGATCATCCTCATTCTACCCTGAAATAACACAATGACTATTATGTGATTGTAACTACTTCCATCAATAACTGCAGACAATCTCCAATTTTCTTCTTGCAGAAGAACTTCATTTGTCGATGAAAGTACTTCAAAAAAAAGCCTCATTAGAGTGGAATGAAAATAATATATGCGATGTTTCTTGCTCCCTCCATGACAATCTATAAAGAGAGAGCCAATAAAACAAATCATGTCTAAACTGAAGAGTAAAATTCCAGTTCTTTTCTATACTCCTAAAGCAATGATCTCTGAAAAACCCATTTGGGGACCGGAAATAGAACTTACATTGAAGAAACTTGAGAAAAGAAGAAGTGGGATACAATCAAACAAACAAACAAACGCATGTGTTCGAAAAGGGCTAAAATCCAATGGTTAAGATATTGTTTAGATTGAATCAGTTTTCATGTCAAATAAGGTGATTGTTATGTAAGGTAGGTGAAAAGTAACAGAGAGAAAATTATTTTATTAAATTGAATAAAGATGCTTTACATATATGGAGTGAAATGAGGAAGTAAGGGTTGCCCAAACACTCCCAATGATTTCTACATCATACATCTTTTCTATTGATTGCAGAAGTGACATTAAGGATGAAGAGGCAAAAATTCAAGTCTTATACTAGTCAAAGATTCATAATACTTTCTGCTTTTCTAGTCATAAGCTGGTGGTCTATGTTACAGGAACATGCAGTTATAATATCAACAATTTGCATCACTCCTTGTATGGGACAACTATGCAATCTGGAAGTCACTATTCAATGAAAAGCTTATGGAACTCAAGTATGAATAGCTTATGTATTTATCAACTGGTTTTTTTTTTTGAGGAAAATCAATTGGTTTTCCTGCAACTATCTTACACGGTCTTTAACCTTATATATATATATATATATACAAGTAACTTTGTACAAAGCATTTCCAAATTAACAGGGAAAGAGAAAAACATAAGTAACAAGGAGAAAAAGAAAATCTATTAATCATCTTACATGCAAAGCTCTGAGCAAAAGTGGCCTCTGTTTCAAGATATCCTTAAATAACTTCTGTAGCCTTTTTAAATTGCCCCATCATCTCATAACAAAGAGCCTGCAAAAGCCTCCACTCAACTTCCTTAGGTTGAAGTTCAATCAACTTTTCTACATACTCCACAGCCTCCTTTGGCTTCCTTTTCTCCATCTCATAACAAAGAGCCTGCAAAAGCTTCCTTTTCTCCATCTTCAATGCGTCAGCATCTCTTGGGTTCTGTGTCACCAACTTCTCATACAGCTCTTCATCCTCACATTTCTCATTCTGGGCCTCTCTCACTTCCTCCCCTTTTTCACTATGAGGACCTACTTCGCTAACTGGCACCCCCACAGCCACAACAGGCCTACACCTCAAGCAACCCATTATAACATATGACCCCAGTAGTAAAGTTACAATCTTTTTAGCCAAAACATTTGAAATTTCCTTCTGGCGTGATAAAGATATGAGGCGATTAAGCCTTTTGGAGTAATTTGGAAACTTTGAAGGGAAAGAGAGGGGTTTTTGGAAGTCAATGCGGTTGGGTAATGACTGCAGGGTTTAAGCTGTGGTAGTTATTTCGGAGAATAATTGCAATTTACCTTCTGTTTGGTGCAGGAAAATAGAATGAAAGGAAATGAAAGTGTGTTTTGTGTTTTTTTTTTTTTTGGAGGGAAAATGAAAGTGTTTTTAAGGGAAAAGAAACTGGAAAGATAAGAAATGCCGTGTATTTAGTGCTGTTAACGTGTTGAGCAGAATCGATTGTCAGTTATTTAAGCTTGTGTTTGTTTATGTCATAATTTTGTATTCATTCATTTAACAAACGAGTCAAAAAATATATTTAAACTTGGTTGTTAAGATCGCGAATTTGTTCACGAACGTTTATTTAATAAACGAAAAAATTATATTCAAACCTAGCTCATTTATAATTTGTTCATGCTTGTGTTCGAGTTTATCTTACTACATGTATTTTTTCCTTCGAGCTTGAACTAGGATCGAGTTTGGCTAACAAGTATCAATAATCAAGTCCAAATTAATAAAGAACAAAATATAGAGCAACATTCAACATTAAAGTAACAACATCAGAGATCTCTATAAAAATTCTATAAAACTACTCTTGAGTATATATTAGATTAATACGTGGCTTATCATCTTATGTGTTCAGTAATATTGTACATTGGATTTATCTATATATACAAGCACGTTGACGAACATAACTGAATGTTCGCGAGTTTGTTCATGATCGTTTGTTTAGAAAACGAGTTTATACATTTATTCAAGATTGATTAATTAAGCTAAACAAACGAACGATCACAAATACTAACGAGTCAAACACGAGTTTGTTTGTGAACGGCTTCTGTTCGATCAACATCACTACGTGTAATCCATCACAAGTGTTTGGATTAAGAAAGTAAAGAAAAAAATGTGAAAATTACCTTTTACAATATGACATATGTTTTTTTTATTCGATTTTTAGGATTAATTATGATGAAGTTTGATATATATAAGTTTCCACTCAAAAATAAAAAAAGGAAAAACTTATACTTAGGTCTTTTTTTTTTTTTTTAAATTTAATATGTTTTAAATTAAAAGAAATACATCTCGTTTCCTTTCGAATCTTTTCGTTTTTTCCAAGGAAAGTATACTGCAACAATAACAAAGGGTCTCCCACCATCTCCCTCCTAATCACCTCATTTCCCTCCATAAAATGCAATCCAAACACCTCAAATGAAATCCCCATAAATCCTTTGTTTTTCTGATCAAGACCGTCAGTGTTGGGCACCTTAGTGACTATATTTATATGTGAAGAGTTCACATATAACTTGACCGTCTTGATATTATGGTATCGTACTAAGTCTGTAATGAGAGATTCTAATCCATTTAATTTTAATCTCTATATGATTATAAACTCATGTACTTCTAGGGGTGTGGTTTGATTTGGACGTACAATTAGCTCAGTGGCGTTTTCTTTAATCACGACCATTTTGGGCATCACTCAGGGATCACTAGCCGGGAATGTACTACATCCATCCCAAAATATTAGTCCATTTGGATTTTTCACACAGATTAAGAAAATAGTTAAGTGTTATTAATTTTAATGTTAAAAATCTAGAATACATTTTGACTCTTATTAATGCAGTACTTGTAAAGTAGTAAAAAGTAGGTGAATGTGTTGAAATTGATGAAATGAAAGAACAAGAGAAATAAAATGCGGAATTCTTATTGATAAAAGAATAATGAACAAGTTAAGTTACATTATGTTGATCATGATATATTTATACAATATAGAGATAAATGAGTGATAGATGATAATTCATTAAAACAATTATAAGCAACAGTCATATTCAGTTATAACAAAATGGAAGTCACAACAGTATGGTCTGCTGATCCTAAATCAGGTAAGCTGAGTTCTGTGTTTAGATCACCCCCAACAGATTCACAACAGCTTCAAACTTCTTTTCTAGAACCACCCCAGCAGATTCACCTTTATCTTTATCACCTTCCCCTATTTTGGCATGATCTAAAATTGAGTCAATGAAAATCTTGTTCAGCTCGGCCTAACTTGCCATGAATTCATTGAAGGCAAGAGATAGTGAAGCGACAACTTCATGTAAGTTCCCGATTTGCACATCTGTCCCTGCTATACTTAAATCGACATGTGCCCTCAGTTGGCCTTCCAGTCGATCGATCTTCCAGTCGATCGATCTTGCGATAAGTGAAGTCATGTCGGCTTCTAGATAAGCGTGTGCCGATCAGAATCTGTTCCAACACCTGCTGATGTTGATTGACCATGCATTGATCATCCATAAATTCTAGTGTGGTTCTAGTGTTGGTGGCAAGATTTGCATCTGTATTTTTCAAACTTGAGCTCTCAACTCTTATGTCCTTTAACTGATTTGTCAATATTCCAAAGGCTCTTTCATCAAGATCTTGTCCGAACCGGAGATGGGTGTGGATGCATTCCACATCATACTGAATATCTCGTGTAATGTCTATTAGACTAGGACCTTGGTGATCTCCTGATTGAGGGATAGACTTTTCTTCCTCCCTGAGTTGGTTCATTCTCTTGCTGGTTAACTTCTTCTCCTTGCTTATTCTCTCCAAGGACCTCAATGTCTGCAATATGGTCTGTTTCTTGAGCAAATTGGTCATTTACCATAGCTTCATATCTTCCAGCATTGTTTCCTCCAACATCACCTTTTCCATCATCACTATCATCATCATCATTATCTGAAAGATTGGGCTCTTGGCTTGGAGATTAATGATTCATCTCCTTTAGAATCGTGAAGGTGGTATTGATTAATCTCCATCGATCAAATAGATCCAGAAAACTCGTTTCATAGTCAATTTCCACCTTATCCTTTCTCAGTAGATCTCTTACCCAAGCTTCTTCCTTTTTCATCTCTTCTCTGTCACCCTGATCTTGAATCTCTATCGGACTGACTTTCTATTTCATCCATTGAACTACCTGTATCTTCTGATCATATAGAGGTTCAGATTGATCCACATGGTATGAATCAAGTCTGGTAATCTCTTGTGCATAATAAGAATCAGATCTTAGTTCACCCAAGCCAATGATTTCCACAAAATCTTCAATATGATTAATGGGCGTTGTTGGTTCTTCTTGAGGCAGAGTTTCTTCCTCTTCTGCTACTTGTGGTTGTTCAGGAATGGTTAAAGGAGTAGGGGTACTAGTCTGTTCTGCTAACGGACTAGCTCCTTCTTTGGTAGATTGTACTTATTCTCTTTGCAATTGAGTCTAGTCTGGCTGAGTGACAGACTCCTTCGCAGCTCCTGCACCAGTGCACCTACATGCCTTATTACAGGCATATCAACATTCACTTCATGTGCACTCTTTTGTGCAACCAGGTTTTCAGATTTGTGACTAGTCTTCTCAGCAATTTGCTCTGCAACTATCTCAACTTGACTTGTTTGCATGGTTTTAATTCTCTCGGACAGAGATGGATGATCAACCATATTGAATGGTTCCTTTGTGGATCGATTCCCCATCCTTCTTATTAATACAGCCAGGGGTAGTGTGTCCTTGTCTGAAGATGCAATGTCAATGTTATCAACAGGAGTTTGAGTACCAATAAGTACCTGTGATATGGCAGCAGTGGAATGAGCTGGTGCAACATATGATGTTTCTGCTGATTGAATATTTGGAATCACACTTGCCCTTTTTTCAATTGCTTTCTTTCTCCTCTTGGCTAGTTTCTTGCTGTTGGAGGCTGGTTCTACCACAGTGGCAATAGTTCATTTCTTTCTCTTCGACCTTGCTTTCCTTCCGTCTTTCGGAAGGAATTTAATCTTGGAAAGATTGATGTCTGATGGGTTTGGCATTGGGAAGTTTAGCCTTGTTTGTAAATATTGAATGATGAAGCCCATGGATTAATTCGCCAACTTTTCTGCAAAGATCTCCAAAGTTTTAAGAACACAATGAAGGTTTATTCATCTCTCTAATTAATTCTACAGACATTAAATTATTGTTTCTTATACTCTTTAAATTAAGTTTACTATTCGATCTTCTTCAATTAATTATTCATATTTTGGTTTGAGTCTTAATTCCATGCAAATAATTATATAATCTCCTATCTTGTTAATTGGCAGAAAGTAGAGTTGAAATTGGAATTCTATGCCGATAAAGTTAAACAAAAAGCCATGCAGAAGGCTTCTGGCGTCTCAGGTACGTACTGTATGTATATATAATTAACATCTACGTACTATTTGAGAAATGTCGCTATTTTTTTTTTTTTTTTTTTTTGACAATATATTTTTGCACCATCGATAATTGATTATGATATAGACTCGTAATAATCAACAATTTAAGAATTTAAATGGGGCCGGGGATTTTCAAAAGGTTGAATTAGTTATACGTGGTCGGAATTTAATTGCAGGAGTTGAATGGATTTCGATTGACATGAACGAGAAGAAAATGACGGTGTGCGGAGAGATGGATCCTGTCAAAGTGATTTCCAAGTTAAGGAAAGTTTGTCCCACGGACATGATCTTTTTTGGACCAGTTGTAGTAAAAGAGCCGGAGAAGAAGAAGAAGATTGAGAAGTCGCCGTCGCCGTCATGCCCATACCTCCCACCTCTATCACCCAAGAAGAAGGACGATGAGCATGAAAATGACTATTTGAAATCAAGGACTTGGAGCACTTGTTGGTAAAAGACTATATATGCCTCTAAAAGTAAACCAACAATTTTTTGGATATAAGATTCTCCTTAAAGAATCTAGGTTCTGTATCTCATTTCTTAGGAATGCTAGTAACAAGAGACTCATTTGGCCTATATCTGACTCAGTCATACTATGCTTTTCAGTTACTCAAAAAGTTGAAAATTGAGCATCTCAAACCGTGTCCAACACCAATGGTGCCTTGTAAACAACTTGTGTCTATGCAAGGAGAACCACTTGTGAATCATAATATTTACAGAAGTGCTATTAGAGCATTGAAATATTTGACTTCTACCATGCCCGACATAGCATATACTGTAAATACTTTGAGTCAATTCATGCAAGATCCCTATACTGGACATTGGCAGGATCTTAAAAGATTGCTAAGATTTATTCAAGGGACTCTGGGACATGGCCTGCATTTTGTTCCCTACAACAATTTGGAGTTACGTGGATTCACTGATGCCAATTGGGCAGTCTATCCCACTGATAGAAAGTCTACAGGGGGTACTGTGTATATCTTGGGAATCTTTTGTTCACTTGGAGCTCCATGGAAGCAGTCTATTGTTGCTAGGTCCAGTTGTGATTATGAGTACATGGCTCTATCCAAATTGGGAGCAAAGATTCATTGGATAACCCATCTATTAGCAGAGAGGAAGTTCAAACTTCCTTCATTGCCAACATTGTGGTGTGACAATATGTACATGAGCAATAAACTTGACTCAAAATCATGTTTATCATGCTAGGACTAAGCATATTGAAGCAGACGTGCACTTCATCATAAATCTTGATCTTGATAAAAAGCTCAAAGAGTGTTATATTCCATATTTTGAACAAGTGGCTGACATATTTACTAAACCATTGCCTATCTCAGCCTTATGAAAGTTCAAATCCAAACTAAATGTGGTAGATTCATATATTCATTTGAAAGGAGCTGAAAAATGATAATTGTATTGGTGGCTAATCTGTATGGTTGGATCTAGGGACACATGTTCTAATCTTAGCTAGCATGACTAGATTCTGTTAGCCTAGATTTGGGTAATGAACTAATATAGTGCTGATGATGTACTATGCAATTCCATTAAGCAAGAAATCTTTTACAAAACCGAGTTCTTCTTGATACTCCATCAATGGAGGTTTATCCTTTTGATTCTTGATTTATACTATCAAACTAGAATTAGTCTCGTAATTAATTTGGCCTTATTAGCAGTTTAGTCGTTGTGATTTTGTTCTAGGTGCAATTTTAGTTCTATAATTTGTATATTTTTTTCTTTCAAATTTAGTTCTCTGATGCCAAAAGACACTGGATGCGGCGTAAAATTCGGGTTGAATTTTGCTGATGTGTGTTTAGAAGAGGGAAAAAAATCAATTTTGACACGGAAATGAAAAAAATTGTCTTTTAGCATGGATAAAAAAATTGACGTAATCTCTCGCTTAGACCAAGTTATAGAACAAATTTTGTTGTCAAAATTGTTATTTTTTCTTCGATAAAACTTGGCCTCCTCTGGCACCGGCGCCGGATGATATTTTGGTTGTTTTCAAAATTGAAGTGATTCAAGAATTTTATGGTGGTCCTGGACGAAATTTTTGGATCATCATATCATCATTTTGAAAAAATACGATTGGTTGCTTGTTTTTATCCACGGGATCCACTAGAAATCTTTTAAATACTATAGGTTAGGCACACCAAATAAGATTAGTCCTGGACCATGTATAGTAAAATTTGTGACATTCATTTTGGGACATCAACCTATGTAGCTACTCATAATTACCATTTACCAAGTTAAGAAGATGTACAAGAACATACATAACCCCGTCATTGCAGGTGCAAATATGAGAGTGTTGGATAGGCTAACGTATTCGTTAGATAAAATCTCAACAGGAAACGTGCAGGCCCCCTTTGATGGATTCTCTGAAGTTATGACACCCAAACCATCAAAATCACATCCACTTTCGCTAAATTTTTGGGCTTTTTCTTGAAAATACACATTGAAAGCATATGATACTTGTTCCACAAAAGTCAAGAAGCCACATGTCCCTCCATCCTCAATGCTAGTACAATCTGCATTTTGGCATGCTTCCATAAGAAGCCTACTTAGTAAGACTGTATCATTTGTTTGCTTGTTGAATACACACCACCTATTGGGCATATGGGTAACCCCTTTTGCAGAATAAGGATAAATGTCTCGAGCATGCCCTGAAAAATCGAGGTGGTACTTTGGTTTTCCATCGAATCTATAAATACCCCAATGCCGAATGAACCCTCCTCTCTCTCCTCCGCGTACTATGTTCAACTTGTTCTCATCAGCCAAGTTATAAAGATATGCGTCTATGGGTCCAACCGGGCGTCTAGGAGTTCCTTTCCCACTCAAGATGTGTTTGATCAAGCCTTGATTAAATCTTTCTGCATTTTGTGCATTCCCACCGGCTATTCCATCTGTAGGCCAACCTACTTGCCCAACCCCGATTTTAATATTCCGAAAACCCTCTTTCTGTAATGCACAAACAAACATGTCGTACACCACTTCGAATATATTGTTGTACGTGTACCCTTGATCCATTAATCCCTTAGTGGTGGAATTGTTGTCAAAATACGCGAATTCTGTATCGTTGAATATCGACTTTGCACTGTAGATTGGAAACATGTCTATCCAGATTGGAGCATTGTTCTTAACTAATATTTGAGTCGAACGTATCACCACATCCCTCACGTCTTCCGTGAATGTAGCCTCCGATGGTTTTTTGGCTTTATTCATCACGTCTACATGATGATCTATTATCGCTTTAACTCTACCATTGCCGAGATGAAGTTCGTCAATAGCAGTTTGCATATAATCAAGTACCTCAACAGCATGCAAATATATTTTGTTGAAGCTCTTTTTTGAGAATGGCTGCGTCCCAATTGATATATACCTGTAAACAATTCAGCTCACATCATCCTTTTTTTCCCCCTGTGTTTTTACACAAGAAATATATACGCAACAGAAGCTGAAACAATATATAGGTATAGGTACCTTAGATTGATACCCTTTTCAACGAAAGGTAAAATTTTAGATTTGATCCACCCTTTAGCATTGTCAACGCTGATTATATTTTTCAAATCATCATTTGGGATTGTAACAGTGACCCCAATATTGGTCCCAACAAAAGCTGGCAACAAATTACTGCCTGGAGAGAAAATTTTCACCTCAGGAATACCGTTTTGCAAAAGGAGATCAACAACCATGGATGGTAATATCTGTTGTGTTGCCACTCTACCCCAGGTGATGCCTAGGTATCCATACACATTATTGATTGAGAATAAAAACAATGAACATATCAATACGATGAATATGGATTGATTCATTGTTTTTTTTTTTCTTTTTCTTTTTTTCTTTGTGAGAAGCAAAACCCCGCTTGCCCTAAACCAGAAAGGAATCTGGCCAATGACAAAGATGTTTTCAAATACAATTTGGACCATTGAAATGAAGAGAGAAGGGGAGAACTAATTGAGGTTTTATGTTTATCTATTCTCGTCCACTAAGTTTGCAACAATTTTTGTAAGAATAGCTGTCGGACTTTTTTTTTTTCACAAATTAAGTAATAAAAACAAACAGTAAGTGGCTGACGATTTTCTTGTTTTTTGCCAAAGGGTAGATTTTTTTTGAGTATTACTACATTCATACACAACGGTTGTGTTTAAAGGAATGAAATAATACATTTTTTCACTATTAATTATATTACGTTTACGCTATAATAGGACAATAGTTCAATCCAGAAAGAAAAATTACCAATTTTTTTTATTGAAAGGGCAAAAATATCATTTTAACTCATGAACATCCAAAACTCTGAAGAAAATACAAATACTAAAAACGCTTTTAATCTATATGCCAAATCTTCTATGTATGTAGGTCCTTCAAAGGTGCATTTCCCAAGCAAAAGAGAACTATCATTCTCGTACAAGTGCATCTGTGCATGTAATCCTCCGAAGAGCTCCCTGCTGAGAAATTAAAAGAAGCAAGAACAAAAGGTCACACAGCTGTCCAATACAAAGAGCCATTCCATACTATCTTGGTAGGAGAGTGATTTGAACAAAGTTCTCTCACTGATGGTCTCTCTAAGGAGTGCCAGACATCTGTTCTGGGTGTCGTGTAAGAAGATGCCACAAAAATATAGCCGAAGGCGACGTGTTTGACGCCTTTTGTAACTGTCAGCAAAGTGTGACTTGATCTCTAAACTGGTGGAACTAATTTGGTAGTCAGCTGAGTGATGGTCAACTGACTAGTGTATTCAAGTCTAGGAAGTCAGCTGAGTTTGAAGTGGCAGCTAAGTTCATCTGGCAGCTGAGTCTACGGTTCTACATCTGGTGTTCTTGGTTACTCATCCGGAAAGTCACCTGGAGCTGAGTTGCGTCTGGTAGAGTCAGGTGATGCTGGGAGCCACATATGGGTCATTTATGGTGATTCCGACATAGATCTTTTGGCTGTTAGGGTTTAAAGATCTGTGTTTATAAATACCTATCTTGTAATCAATGTAAATGTGTGTGTAAAACCTCTGAAAATTTCAGTAAATAATAAATATCTCTTTTCTGTTCATGGAGTAGTCGGCACAACGCCGGAAACCACGTTAAATCGTCTGTTCTTCTTGTTTCCGTTCATCATGTTGATTTATTATTGTTAGATTGCTTCTGTGTTTTTATCTTATTGTCACATGGATTCCCTATCCTGTTATAACAAACTGGTATCAGAGCGAGGTTTTGGGAATCATCTGTACGAACTAAGTTTATCTTCACCAAGACTGTCACCGGTGCTAGGCTTCTGTGATAAAAGTTCCGTTCTTTGGCAAGAAAGATGTCTGCAGTCAATGTAAAAATACATAAGTTTACACGGAGAAACAATTTTAGTCTATGACAAATCAAGATGCGGGCCGTGTTAAATCAACAAGGGTTGTGGACTCCTTTATATGGTAAAGGAGATGCCAGTTCTGTACATTATGCCAGACTGGATGAGAAAGCACATTCAACCATCATGTTGTGTTTATCTGATGATGTTATCACTAAAGTTGCTGAGGAAGACACAACTACCATGTTGTGGTTGAAGCTTGAAAGCCTGTGTATGACTAAGTCATTAACCAACAAGTTGCTGATAAAGCAAATATTGTTCAGTTTGAGGATGCAAAAGGGGGCTCAACTGAGGGATCACCTTGATCAGTTGAACACAATATTACTTGATCATAGGAATATGTATGTTAAGATTGAGGATGAAGATGCGGCCCTGATTTTGTTGGTATCTTTACCAGCTTCCTATGAGAACTTTGTGCAGTCCTTCATGTTGGGAATGATACAATGTCTTTGGAGGATGTGAGGTCATCCTTGCATGGTAAGGAGTTGAGACACAAGACATCATGCACAGGCAGTCAGGCTGCTCGACTAGTAGTCAGCAGTAGCAGTAAGAAAGGGCATGGACAGAATAAGAAATCCAAGAAATCTGGGTCCAAAGGTCCCAAGTCCACAGATGTCTGTAATTACTGTAAGGAGCAGGGACATTGTAATTCCAATTGTCCAAAGAAGAATAGACAGCAGGAGAGCATTTCTGGCACAACAGCTGTGGCTGCTGATCACTCAGATGAGGATCCGGTTCTAGTTGCTGGGTATTCAGCACATCATGCTGATGTTTGGATCCTATATTTTGGAGCATCATATCATATTTGGCCACACAGAGAGTGGTTTTCTACTTATGAGCAAATAAATGGCGGTCATATTTCTATGGTAAAGAACATGGTCTGCAAAATAGTGACTATGAAGTATGAAGACTATTATTTGTGTTATTGAGGCTGAATAATTAGTTATTGGACTTTCTTTATTTTATGGTGGCTTCTATCGGCACCACATTTTTTTCTTCTGGCACCACTTCTACTTCCGGCACTCTTTAAATTACTTTCGGCACCACAATAATATTTTTATTATTATTTTACTTCAAGCACCATATAAAAATGACATAATTACTTCTGACACTACAATTTCTTAAAACACTCTTTTAGTCCAATACTTTACGAAAACAACAATAAATGACTACTATCATCTATCATTAACCTAATTTCTTCTTTTAAAAAAAACCCTAATGCTTTCAAGTTGCTGGCACCATCATCTTCTTATTTTCACAAACCCGCCACCACCATCTTCTTCCCACCACCAACCACCACCAACCCGGTACCCTACTTTTTATCCGTAAGAATTTGAAATCAACCAACCCAAAATCATCCATCCATTTAGGTCGGCGGGGAAGACGGTGGGGGATAGAAGGTGGTGATTGCAGATCTGGTGGTGTAGTTTTGTTTCCGGATCGGACAGGAAAAGAGGCGATTTACAGGTAGGTCAGCGGGGGAGAGAAGGAGGCGATTGTAGATCTAGTAGTGGAGTTTGGTTTTCAGATCGGAGGAGGAAGGAGGCGATTTACAGGCGAGAGAGAGGTGGAGAATGTGGTTGCAGACCGAAGTTGTTGAATTGACGATGGAGAAGGTGACTGTAGTTTTCCGGCGGTGGAACAAGACGATTTTTTTTTGTGACGTATCTTTTACGTGCCGGCAGGAGTTTATCGTCGGTGGAAATGGATACAGGGGTTCCGGCAGAAGGAGAGAGGGAATTGAGATTCAATGGAGCGCTAAACATGTTTTTCTAAAATAGGGGTATTTCGAACACTACACAATAATTTTGTCCGTATAAAACATGGTATTTTATCTGTGTTCTGAATGCCTAAATAAGTCTCAAACTTGTCTATTTCAACATGAAACCATACAATAAAAAATGTATTTTCTCTCACCTACTTAATTATTCAATCATCTGTAACTTTTAATAAGACATCCAATTGTCATAATATTTTCACCATAATTCATATTTTTTCGTCCTCTTTATTCTGATATCTTATTTGATATTTTTCTGACTAATTTGTGAAATTCGATTTTTACGCACGTTAACGATTTATGCAGTGACACCTTATGCATCGATTTATGCAGTGACACCTTATGCACTGACATCAGGTGTCACTGCATCTTTTTTAAACCTTGTAATATTTTTATTAATACCATATAAGATTACAAGGTTTCCTGGCCACTTCAGCCATCTCCCAAACAAACACCGTATGATCTTCAATGTGTATCCCCACCTCCTTAAAACCCTAGTCCGGAAAAACCCAATGCGGGGAAAACCGGATGTTAGGGAAAGAGTATAGGCCTCAACACATTGGCATTACAACTAAAATTTGACTAAAACCGCTGATGCTACTCTAAAGACTAACAAACTAACTTAAATCTGCCACAACCAATGAACCTGGCAGCACTATCCAAAAAAACTATGAGAAAAAGAAGATTAAAACAACACAACTATTTGACACCATGACAAAACTTATGCAACAACAACCAACTTGTACAGCAATATTTGACATCACTTTGGAAAACAGCAGCAAAACTGCAGCAGCAAAGCCCCAAATAACATCCTCAGCATCATTCATATATCTTTTACAGAATTCCTCAACACCAAAAAAGGAAAATTGTTGTCACCGCATCTTTTTTTTTGAAGTAGTTAAACTTATTCATTTCCCCAAATAAGTCACTGCTGATACATCAATCAATTTAGATGTATCGAATCCACATCGAAAATCTATACCACAAATTTACAATAGGAAAGAGAAAACACACACTCACAACCCAGTTGGTGCCGTCTAATGCAGCAATCCATGCACCAAAAAAATTCGTAAATAATTAGAATACATGCTTATCGTCGTAATGAGGCAGCAAACACCAAAAGGGCTATGCACTACAAATCCTCAGGCTCATAAACATCATTCATCGCCTCGTCAGTAGAGTAGTTGTTCTTTGGTAATAAATCTTCATTAGGATACACAACAATATTTTATATAGTGACACCTTATGTAGGACAACAATATTTTTGTAGTGACATCAGATGTCACTGCATTTTATGAGTCACTTTAAGAAGATTAAATTAGGTGCCACTACATCTTTATAGTCATTTTCAGAAGACCGAATCAATTATCACTGCAAAATCAGAGTCATTTTAAGAAAACCAAATCAGGTTCAATGACGCCTCGCGAGCCAGACTTTTAGAGATGAGGCCAAAAAACTTTATGAATATAGAATCAGGTGTCACTGCATGTTCAAAGTCACTTTAAGAAGACCGAATCAGGTGTCACTGGATGTTCAAAGTCACTTCAATGGTGAAACTAATCTACTGACCAATTTGATAATGCTCTTACCACCGTACATGAACATATAGGCAAGTTCACCCAACTTAGTGGAACACGATACATACAATGTTTATGTGGACAGGTTACTTGGCATGACAATATCACAGGAAAAAATTCACCTTCGTCCTTTCAAAGTTGAGCAATATGCTATCAAGAAACCCATGGGGTGAAATCATTAGAAAGTTTATAATGGCAAAAAAAAACATGGTTACCATTATTCTAAAAAAAATCTGCACAAATTCATGCTTTCTAGATTACACTGATCACATCATGAAGGGACAAATTTGAAAATTAACCAAATATTCAAGAACATCAACAGTCATAAAAAAGGGGGCACAAGCACAAATGAAAGCCAAATGAATATTAAGAATGCTACTGAAAAGACCAAAATAAGTAAATAAAGATTGGTTTGGTGGAAAAGGATCCAAGAAACCCAAATGCATTGGCAGCCTCACCATTGGAATTTGGATACCATCTCCGACGGAAGCAACGGAGGTTCAGATCGGCGGCGGAGAATCAGTCTCTCCGCAAGAAGCACGACTCTGAATCTGAATGTGCCTTGTCGCCGTTTCGTCATATACATCTGCTTTGGTGGTTGAATTGAAATGTTGTTGCATAAAATAAAAAATTTTAACATAAGAAAATAAAAAGTTGCGAGGAAGAAGAAAAAGAAACAGAGCAAAAGAGTGCCCAAAGAGGAAGAGTTCGTCAAATTTTTTGGAAGCCAGCGCTTGCTTTAAGGGGTAATTCAGGAAACTTAATTAAATTGTGTCCTTATTAAAGATTATATTTTTTTTGTATCATAAATACCCAATTAAGTCTCAAACTGGTGCTTATAAACAAATAATCATTATTTTAATAATTTAATAAATTTTATAATAATTAAAAAAATAATTAATTTCGCATATAATGCAACGATGGCGTTGTCCTTAAAAATCTTGCCATGTCACCCGTTGAAAATTTATGAGTAGACGGTTGTCATGTCAGCATGTCATTTATTGCGACGACAGTGGCGTCGGAAAAAATTTCCTTATGTTTTGGATCAAAACGAAAACGGCGCCTTTTATGCTACGGTGTGCCGTCGCATTAATATCATTTGCGACACTTTGCATTTAAAGCGGTGACTTTTTGTCGTTGCAAAAAATAGTATTTGTTGTGTATGTAGCATTACTAAAAAAAAAAAAAAAAAAAAAAAACAATCTACCGTTTGATCGAGAGCCTATTTGGCTTAAAACAAAACAAAAAAAAAAAAAAAACCAGAAAAAAAACAAATTTTACTATTCTTAATTACCCAAATAGTTGCAAATTTAGTGGACAAGAATAGCTAAATATAAAACCTCAACTAGATCTCCCTTTCTCTCTTCATTTCAATGGTCCAAATTGTATTTGAAAACATCTTTGTCATTGGCCAGATTTCTTTCTGGTTTAGGGCAAGCGGGGTTTTGTTTCTCAGAAAAAAGAAAAAGAAAAAGGAAAAAAACAATGAATCAATCGATATTCATCGTATTGATATGTTCATTGTTTTTATTGTCAAAGAATAATGTGTATGGATACCTAGGCATCAACTGGGGTAGAGTGGCAACACAACGGATATTACCATCCATGGTTGTTGATCTCCTTTTGCAAAACGGTATTCCTGAGGTTAAAATTTTCTCTGCAGGCAGAAATATGTTGCCAGCTTTTGTTGGGACCAATATTGGGGTAACTGTTACAATCCCAAATGATGATTTGAAAAATATAAACAGCGTTGACAATGCTAAAGGGTGGATCAAGGCTAAACTTTTACCTTATTACGTTGATCAGGGTATCATTCTAAGGTACCTACCTACCTAACATTTTTCTTCACAATCTATGTTATGTAACTTTTGTCATATATATATATATACTAGTGAAATTGCTGGCTGGTTAATTTCTTGGTAGCATCCATATATATTCAACTTTGGCTCTAGGTATTCAAGTCAGTAATACAACTAAAAAAAGAATCCGGCCTATTGTTTGAAAGAAGAACAAAGTCGAAGGAAAGTTTGCAAAAAGACAACTTTGCTACCGTTAAGTATGAGACAGAACTGTCAAAAGTAGCCGGATAGACAAAAATCATACCTTTAGCTTCCATCGGAAAAGAATCATTAATTACCTCTGGCTCCCATTCCCAAACACATCGGACAAGAATCTTTCCTGTGCAACAAAAAAAGAAAAGCATGTATGTAACAAGCAAAAATAAAAAAACAAATACTGTAGCGTACAACATCATAAAACAATAAAACCTAGAATAATAAACAGCTTTCCTTACCTTCTTATATTAGAGGGATATATATATATATATATATATATATATATATTTTGTTTCAGGTTCTGTTTCGTATATATTTGTTGTGTAAAAACACTCGGGAAAAAGAAAAGGATGATGTGAGCTGAACTGTTTACAGGTATATAGCCATTGGGACGCAGCCATTCTCAAGAAAAAACGTCAACAAAAAATATTTGCATGCTGTTGAGGTACTTGATTATATGCAAACTGCTATTGACGAACTTAAGCTCGGCAATGGTACAGTTAAAGCGACAATAGATCATCATGTAGGCGTGATGAATAAAGCCAAAAAACCATCGGAGGCTACATTCGCGGAAGACGTGAGGGATGTTATGATACGTTCGACTCAAATATTAGTTAAGAACAATGCTCCAGTCTGGATAGACATGGTTCCAATCCACAATGCAAAGTCGATGTTCAACGATACAGAATTCGCCTTTTTTGACAACAATTCCACGACTAAGGGATTAATGGATGAAGGGTACACGTACAACAATATATTCGAAGTGGTGTACGACATGTTCGTTTGTGCATTAGAGAAAGAGGGTTTTCGGAATATTAAAATCGGGGTTGGGCAAGTAGGTTGGCCTACAGATGGAATAACCGATGGGAATACAACAAATGCAGAAAGATTTAATCAAGGCTTGATCAAATACATCCTGAGTGGGAAAGGAACTCCTCGACGCCCGGTTGGACCAATTGACGCATATCTTCATAACTTGGCTGATGAGAACCAGATGTCTATAGTAACCGGAGGAGAGAAAGAAGGGTTCCTTCGGCATTGGGGTATTTATAGATTCGATGGAAAACCAAAGTACCACCTCGATTTTTCAGGGCAGGGTCGAGCCATTTATCCTTATTCTGCGAAAGGGGTTACCCATATGCCCAGTAGGTGGTGTGTATTCAACAAGAAAACAAATGATACAGTCTTACTAAGTAGGCTTCTTATGGAAGCATGCCAAAATGCAGATTGTACTAGCATTGAGGATGGAGGGACATGTGGCTTCTTGACTTTTGTGGAACAAGTATCATATGCTTTCAATATGTATTTTCAAGAAAATGACCAGAAATTTAGCAAAAGTGGATGTGATTTTGAGGGTTTGGGTGTGATAACTTCGGAGAATCCGTCAAAGGGGGCCTGCACGTTTCCGGTTGAGATTTTATCTAACGAATTCGTAAGCCTATCCAGCACTCTCATATTTGTACCTGCAATGACGGTGTTATGTATGTTCTTGTATATCTTCTTAACTTGGTAATTTTGAATAGCTATATAGAGGTTGATGTCCCAAAACCCATCTGATTTTTTTATTTTTATTTTTAATATCTGTTCAATTTTCAAAACAGCGAAATATCCTCTGGCACCTGCACACTGGCGCCAGAGGAGAAAATTTTTAGAAGGAAAATGAACGATTTTGACAAACAAAAAAAAATTCCTCAGCGTGGCGTTGACAATGTGAAAAATCGAAAAAAAAAAATTTATTACAAAATTCGTTATATAACATGGTCTAAGTGAGAGATTAGAGTATCCACTATAGCAAAGTGGATGTGGTTGTATTGTGAACAAAAAACTGACACACATTTATTAATATTTTAATACAACACATTTGTTTACTACTATAGCTCATGTTACCACATTTAAAGAAAAAAAATACTATGAGAGTGGATGTGTATAGAACCACTTCACCTCCCACACCATGTATCACCACAATGTGCTTAATTGAACTATAGGAAAAAATATGTGATACCACATCCTTTTCACACAGTGGAAGACTAAGTCATAGTGAGTACTCTTACGTCAATTATTTCTATCCATGCTGCAAGACAATTTTTTACATTTTCGTGTCCTAATTGATTTTTTTCCCTTATTCTAAAGACACGTCAGCAAAATTCTACCAGAATTACGCAACGTCCAGTGTCTTTCGGCGTTGGAGAACTACATTTGAAAACCGAAAAAAATCCAATTTATAGAATTAAAATTGCAACTAGAACAAAACCACGACGGCTAAAATGCTAATAAGGCCAAATTGCGAGACTAATTCTAGTTTAAAAGTATAAAATCAAAACTCAAAAGGATAAACCTAGCTCCATTGATGGAGTATCAAGAAGGACTCAGTTTTGTAAATGATTTCTTGCTTAATGGAATGCACGGGGCATCATCAGCACTATATTTGTTTAGTACACAAATATAGGCAAACAAAACATCCTAGCTATGATTCGAACACGTGTCCTTAGATCCAACCATACGTTTATCCACTAATACAATTATCATTTTCAGCTCCTCTCAAACGAATATGTGAATCTACCATAGTGAGTTTGGCTTTGAACCGACAGAAGGTTGCGATAGGCAATGGTTTACTAAATATGCCAACCACTTGTTCAAAAAATGGAACATAGCACACTTTGAGCTTCTTATCAAGAACAAGATTTCTGATGAAGTGCATATTCACTTCAGTGTGTTTAATCCTAGCTTAATCCTAGCTTATTGGAGTTCCAAGTGATCAAAGAATTCCCAAGTTATACACAAACTCTATCAGTGGGACAGGCTGCTCAATTGGCATCCGTGAATCCAAACTCCAGATTGTTGCAGGGAACGAAATGCAAGCCATGTCTCAAAGACCCTTGAACAATTCTGAGAAATCTTTTAAATGCCCGACAATATCCAATGTAGGGATCTTTCATGAATTGACTCAAAGTATTTACATTCTATGTCACACCAGGTAAAAGTCAAACCAATAGCACTTTTGTAAACTAATATTCACAAGTGGTTCTCCTTTCTTAGGCAAAAGTTGTTTACCATGCACCATTGGTGTTGGACAAGGTTTGAGATGCTCTATGTTCAACTTTTTGAGTAATTGAGAAGCATAGTATGACTGGGTCAGATATAGGCCAATTGAGTTTATTGTTACTTGCATTTGTAAGAAAAGAGATACATGACATGGATTCTTTAAAGAGAATCTTGAATCCAACAACTTTATAAAATTTTGAATTAGAGGAGGAGAATTCCTAGTATGACATCAACATGTACCAAAGCAAATAGAACTTGATATTTCAATCTTGACATAAACATGGAATTATCTGACACAAACCGTATAAAACCCCAGTAAGCATCTGAGACTTTAGGTCATCAAACCAAGCCTTAGGATCTTGTTTCAATCCATAAAGAGCCTTGTTCAATTTACACATGTAAGTAGGTTTTGACGAGTTTATAAAGCCTTCTGCCTGCTCCATGTAAACTGGTTCCTGCAAAAGACCATTGAGGAATGCATTATTTATTCCAATCTGATTTACTACCTAGTTCATTGACACTGCTAGAGTTAGTATAACTCTTTATGTAGAGGATTTTGCTACAAGACTGAAGGTTTCTGTGTAATCATCTCTATAATGTTGACTGTACCTTTTGGCAACCAGTCATGCCTTATATTTCAAAACAGATCCATCTAGTCTAAGCTTCACGTTGAATTTCCATCTATTTCCTACATCAGACTGACCTGGAGGCAGTTTTACCAGAGCCTAGGTTCTGTTGTAGAGAGGAACCATGTATTCTTTAGTCATTGCATCTTTCCGATCTGAGTTCTAGAATGCCTCTAACACTTTATTGGGCTCAATAGGAAATGGGTGAGCACTAGCAATAGCAACTGAATAGACTTTAGGTTTACAAATTCCATATTTGGATATAGTTTGCATGTGATGACTATTGATTTGTGGTGCATTATCCGAATCTGATTGATCAAATTTAGTGTGATGACTTGAGTTTGACTCTTGTAAATCCTGAGTGTGGACCGTTGATTATGATAATGGTGAGGCTTGTGTAATTAGTGATTTCAGTGTTAGTGACATTTGTGGAGCTCATAACATTTGTGATGGAGATGGAGATCCACATAACATGCAAGGTGAGTGTGTATAAAAAATAGCAGAAGTAGTAGGAACAAGATTATGAAATACTTGATTAACCGTTGAGTATATGAGAGAGTCAAGAAGGGAATATGAGATAAATACTCTATAACCACTTGCCTTGGCGGCCCTTGTGTAAGCCCTTGAGCAAAAGGAAATAAGGTCTCATCAAAAGTCACATTGTTAGAAATGTAGATTCTAGCCACTGTCATCGAGACATTTGTATCCCTCGTGATAGGAGCTAAGGCCAAGGTTAACACACCTCTTAGTATGGAATTGAAATTTAGTGGTTTGAAAGGGTCTAATATTTGGATAGATAACACATCCAAAGGTTTTGAAGTGTTTGTAATTGGGTTTTATATGGAGGAGACATTCTACAAGGGATTTATGCTGCAACAAAGGAGTAGGAAGACAGTTAATTAAGGAGACTCGTGCTTGAAATCTGTTCCACCAATATCTCAACGGCAGAGAGGCTTGAGCTAAAGGAGTCAAACATGTTTCAACTATGTGCATATGCTTCCTTTATTCTCTACCATGTTGAGCATGGTCACGTGGACATGGATGTCTAAACATAATGCTCTCCTTAGCCAAAAAAATTATAGAATGTCATATATTCTCCTCCCTAATTTGATTGAAGATGCTTAATATCGGTGGAGAACTGAGTTTCTACTAGAGCTTTGAACTGTAGAAAAACAGAAAAGGTTTTTGACTTGGTTTTAAGAGGATAAATTCAAGTATGCCTAGTGTGATCATCAATAAAATGCACATAGTAACTATATCCTTCTATGGATTGCATATGATAAAGGGCCCATAAATCCGTATGAACCAAAAGAAATATAGACTGAGCGTGGGAATCAGAAAGATGATGAAATAAATTATGAGCCTTTCCCAATTGACAAGATTCACAAAATGTCAGGTTCCCATTAAGTTTGGCATTACAAGCAGCTAAAACAATACTGAGAATCTTACTAGATTGATGACTTAGTCTCCTATGCCATATATCAGGATTTTCATCTAAATTTTAACAACTCACTAACTTGCTAGACACAAGAAGGCAAGTAGGATCAGTTTTAAAGTTATGTGAGATTGGATTGCAGTCTTTATATATAAGGCAGAATGATCTAATAAAGGCCATCCTGAAGTTGACTATTGAGAATCATTGTCCTTGTGACTTTGTCTTTGACAACACAAAATAAACCATCAAATTCAACAACAATTTTATTATCTAAAATTAATTTGAAAATACTGATTAAATTGTTGGTAAACTGAGGGACATGAAGTACATTGTTTAGATGCAAACATTTATAGGGTGTGTTTAATGTGGTGCTGCCAATGTGTGCTATTGTGAGATTGTCACAATTTCCAACTACTAAAGTGTTATTACCATTGTAGTTGGAGTTGATGCTCATGTTTCTCAAATCAACAGTGACATGGTTTGTAGCTCCACTATCCATGTACCAGGAGTTGTCAGATATTGTGCTAAGGGTAGCAACATAGGCATAGACCTTCTTATGACCTTCAGCATTGCCAGTTGAAGTTGGTCCTGGAAAGCCATGTTCAAAAATATGCCAGCATTCTAAAGATGTATGTCCATTCTTTCCACATAGCTAGTATGACATTTTGTTGCCTTCTCTGCTTGAACCTCTACCACCTTTAAAGCCTCCTCTGCTCCTAATTTTTTTGACCTATAATGTTGGACATTCCATTGTTTTTATTACAAGAAGGTGAACCATGAGAGTAGGAAACAATATGAGTGGATGCACCTCTGCTGAGTGACATTCGCTAAGGTCACAACAAATATGCAGACTTGAATCTTGCCAATAACCTTTCATTAGTCAGCAGCTGTGTTGGTACCAGAGAATGGTGAAAATATAGTCGGGGGGGGGGGTGAATGACTATATTGGAGTTTCAAAAACATTTCTAAAACAAAAGCTTTTAGGCAGCGGATAAAACCCTTCCATACTTAATTTCAAAGTGGTTAGCCAAGCACACACAAGTAAATAGATTGCTGAAAGTAAATACTGTAAATTAAAGTACTATATGTAAATGAACACAAAAACTTATAGTGGTTCAGGGTGGTTTAATCCCTTTGTCCACTCTTCTCCTGTGATAATTAGAGGAATTCACTATTGTTTTTCACCAATACAATAGTAAGATTGTTCTTAGCTACACAAGCTTCACAATCTCAAGACTATCACTCCCTGGATACAAAAGCTTCAGTGACTCAGTCTTTCACACACTGCTCATTGAGAACAAACAAATGCTATCACACAAGGTTGCAATTCCTTCTCAGACAGATTGATTCAAATGCTTCAGTTGGATGTGAATTGGATTCACAATGGCTTGATCAAACCCAGTAGTTGATGTAGATTTGATGCTTTATTTTCTGAGATTGATCTTCTGGATATTTCTTTTGAGTTCACAAATAAGGCTTGTGAAATTGACAAAATTTCAGCAATTACAGTTCTTGATGTTTCAATCGTTAAGTGTGTGTTGTTTTTGTTTGTCAATGCCTTCTATTTATAGCCATGATTTCTTGATTTTGAATTTCGGTCCGTTGGCTATTAAATGCGGGGAATTATCCTTGATTTCATTCTCTTTGATTTCAGTGATCTAGATTTTCTTCAAACGTTCTTCATAAAATCCGTCCTTGATTGATTCTGCATTAATTGCTCGATCTTTGATTTAATCACGTTGCAGAAATCACAAAACAACTTACTTGGCTGTTCTGACTGTTACTTCGCTGTTGAGGTTTACTTCATTGTCAATCCTTTTAGTCAGCTGCCAGAATTTTTACTTTGCCGTTTTGCTATTTTTACTTTGTCTTTCTTTCTTCATTGATTCTTGATATCCAATGCATATTTATGCTTCACTGATACTTGATTTGGGTGAGATCAATGTACACCATATTTAAGAAATTTATTTCGTCACTTATAAATTATATCTTAGACTTATCCAAGGTCATCACAGACTTCTTTATTATAAGTCTGTCCATAAGATCTACACTTCACTGTGCTGGTTCCTTGGCCATCTTCTCAGCTGGTCTTCTGCTCCTCATTTAACCGAGCTGCCCTACTAGTCTAGTACAGTGCTTGTCTGACTGAACTTATACAAAATGTCAGACTCTAAGAAAAACTTATACAACCATTTCTAACTCATTAGACTTGTTTCAGGCTTGCTATAACAGCTAGTATGGTCATCACCAAAACAAATAAAATGTTCCTAACAATTTCCCCATTTTGGATGATGCCAAAACCCTCATAAGCCTGAACATAAGTAAACATTTCATATAATAAAAGAGAATAACACACATAAATTTTATACATCCATAAGGGGAAAAAATTATTCAAAAGATAATAGAGAAAATTTATTACAGTCTACTTTTTCTCTGAAATTCTGATACTTTTCTTAGTGACCTTACCCTTGGAACTTTTAGGCTTACTACCTTCCGCTTTTTGGTAGCATCATGTCTTTCTAACAGAATCTTGTTGGTTGCTTCAGACACTGTGATTATGGTGTCAAGCTGCTTCATAGAATGATCCAGATTGCTGTCAAAGACCTGAATTTGTTCAACATGGTTTCCAGACTGTTGTCAACAGCATTTGCCAGATGCTCTAAGTGTTGAAATAGTGTCCTAAACTCAATCGGGTTGGACCGGGTCGGATCATTTCTACTATTTCTTTATGTTTATGCATATCTTAAATGGCTTTTATGTTATCATATATATGTTCTTTTAGGGAACCAATTATGAATTGTTATATGATAACGTCCTTAGTATCAAACTGTGATAGAGAAACCATGATAGGCGATTATGGTTGATGAGATCTCTAACCGCTTTAACAAGTTTGATACTTAAATGTCTCTAGGCTGATGTACTATTAAACAGGGCATTGATAGTATGAACAAGCTAGCACGTATTAGATGTCTTTTGTCTTTGAGGGCAGGGATGGATCTCGTCTATCGAAGTGTAGAGACACTTGGACTGTACGTGGACATGTATTAGAGAATGCGTACGTTAGACTGACCCACTTACACGGATAAGTGTCACGCTATGTGGCGGTTGTCTAATTATCCTTAGGACCGAGTCTACATGGCATCACGGTGTGGATTGTCATGCTTTGACACTATAGAGGGTTTCCCCTAGCCACGGGGCGATCAAGCGGTAGTGATAGGGTGTGATACTGAAGCATGCGGAGTATACATGTTTGGTCGTCTAGAAATCGCGTAACCTATCAGTAGGGGTGAATATCCAAAAGGGCCTTCTTATAAGGAATGTCTTACTCTCATGAATCTTTGAAAAGTGGAAGTAAATGAGTTACTTCGAGAGAGCTTGATATCCAGATTATAAGATACGGTCGTTAATGTTTGACACTCGACGTACGACCGTATGGATATTATTACAGTACGACCGTATGGATATTATTACAGCGATAGGATTGTAAGTTACACGGTAACTGTTTCACATGAAAGGTAGTAGTCATTGCATTTGACTCTTTTGATGATTGGGGGTCACGGTGTGTTGCTAGACGCTATCCCGTGATCGTTAGGTATGAAGGGCATTTTCATAATTTGCACTCTGTGTCTACGGCCAACATATTCGGAAGCCTATCGGGTCACACACATAAGAACATCTAACCGGATTAAAATATGGTTATAGATGATAACAAAATAAGAGAAATTTTATCTCGAGACTATAAAGGTTGTTGTTGGTCCCTTGGAAAGGGTAACACAAGTTTAGAGGGGGGGGGGTGAATAAACTTGTCACCAAAAACTGAATTTTAAACAGATTAGGACTCAGATAGAACTTGTGTGGAGTTGAGTGACTAGTGAGATTAAATCAAACCGACTTTAGCTAAACCTGAGTCAACGGCAAATGGATATGATTTTAGCCTTTATATTGATCTTGTTGTTTCGTTATGAAAGTCGAGTGTTATGAATCGACTCGTGAATGTCGATTGGATTGTGAGATGTGTAACAATCAAGTATCACAATGTTGTAAATAAATACTAAGTAAGTAAGTAAATGCATAAAGTAAGTAAGCGAGATGTTATAGAGGTTCCAGGTGGTGTAATCTCAGACGCCCCTCTCTTCCCCGTGGTGCGGAGGAAAATTCCACTAGAACTTCTTGAGGTGAATGTTACAAAAAGTCCTAAACAATAATCATTGGCTAAACTCAGAGCTTCACTATCTAAACAATTGTAGAACAGGTAGAATTGCTGCTCTCCAAATGCTTGAACCACTGGTCCTTAGAGGGTAGGATTGCCTCTTCACCAGCTACTGATGACGGTCAAATTATACCCGTAAAAGTCATCAACGTTATCCTTAAATCGAGCCAAATAATATATATTTCGTATTAAATCACTCGTTTATATTTATTATTTAATGTTAAGTGATTATTAATATGATATTTGGTATTTAGCTGTTTTTATTATTAAAAGACCGATTTATTGTGCGATAAATGCTGATTTTGTAGATCGTGATAAATCGGGAGGATAAATGTCATTCAATCAATGATCTCAAGATAATAGAGGAAGAAACTCGGAGCATTAAATGAAAGTTTAATCAGATCAACACGAAAGTGTGCAGTGGGGAACAAGTCAGACAAAGAGACGCGTTTAACACGTGTAAAAAGGGCTCGGTCGACCGAGCCTATCCATTCGGTCAACCGAGTATGTCGGCTCGGTCACTTTTCGGATTTTTTCGTATTTACCTTCTAGATCCTTCATAAGTCGGCAGAAACCCCTATATAAGCAGCAGCTACGAGAAATTGTAAATCATTCCTTCATCCCTTCATTCTTTCTTCAATCTTACAATTCAGAATATAACTTTGATACAATGTAGAATAATTTGAGGGTTTCCAGCAATTTAAGGGCTGCAAATATGTAAGCTCTTATTTTCTATTTCTTTTATTTTAAGTAATTAATCCCTCCCAATTATGCTTTATCGCTTGAATTAGTTAATCATAGCTAGATGATGTAGATCTAGGCTATGACATTAGGGATGTGGCGACACACCTTGTCTATGGGGATCCCATAACCTACGCCATAGACTTAGTATTTATTCATGAATCTGTATTGTTTAATTAATGCGATCGTGTTAGTTTATATGAATGCTTTACTTAATTATTGTTTAATCCGTTGTGTATGATGAAACGCCGAGAGATACGCTCAGGATGTAACACTGGGATTTAAATTGATTCGGGTGACCGAATGAGTTCACTCGGTCGACCGAGCCCACCTATTCGGTCGACCGAGCCCTATTTTATCCGTTAAATAGCCACGTCTTTATGGTTAGGTTAACTTAATAGAATTTATTATCTCAGTAGGTATGGCTATGGCTACGTTACTCGCTTAGTTTAATTAAAACGTGTAAAAAGGAAATACCAATATAAAACTCTTAGGTAGGCTCATGAATTGATCTTCGGACGTTCAGCGTTATCTAGGTAGGTTTATATTCGGGAATTGCATGCACCTGCTTATACGTACGTCGTAGATTAGCATGAGACTATAACTTGGTAATTGCTAGTTGGACGAGAGCTTGAGTGATCGTTTAAGAAGTACGCCTAACCACAGGAATGTTGCCTAGACGAGGTGTACGGTCAATATCGGCATCCTTAGAGTCGTAAGCGTGTGAGTTATATGAGATGGAGGCACTAAAAGGCGAAGTCACGTAACAATATCACATTGATTTAGTGACTTACCGGTGCTAAGTCAAGTTAAAGAGGATGACTCCCGTAGCCAATCTAAGATAGATACAAATGGATTGACAGTTAATAAGTTCAGTTTATTATATAAATTATCTAGGTCCAAACGATAAAGACTATAATTGGGGAGGTTAATTACGTTGTGTCGAGTCGTGTCTTTACCTTTCTTGTTTTATGTTGGTCGTAGACCGCCTCTATGTCCTTGACATGTTTAATTAATTGTTTGTATATATGATGATCCACAATTGGTTCCCTGTGGGATCGACCTTGATTCACTATAGCTATACTACGATGGGCCTAGTCCTCTTGCTAGTACTGGTTTATGGTGGTCGAGTATATTATAACCTGATTGATCCCGATCAGCTACCACCACAAACACAGTCTACCTGACTGCTTGTCACAACTGTCCTTGACAAAACCTTCCCGGTTTGCTTCACAGTCTAAACCTTTGAAATAGAATCAAAGTTGGGCTGAGAATCAATAAATTGATTCTTGTTTGTGGTTCTTCAGAGTGTTGAATTTTTGATAAATCCTTTGTAGTTTTGAACACTTGAAGAAATACTAGATATGATCTTGTTGTAGTTCAGTGATGATAACAATTCAAATAGAGCGCACAAATTGCTTTTTAATTCTTGTATATGCTCTGTTCTATATATGTTGTTGTTGGTGCAAGGTCTTCTATTTATAGTGTGAAGTCCAACGTTCATCTGGCTTCGATTTGAATTGTATATATCTCACAACGGTTATATTTTTCTCGACCGTCTCTTTGTGTCGATGACTCATCCAATGAAATTTCTTTCTTTACAACATTCAATCTGCACTTTCGATCTGTTGGATGGTGACTTATAAAAGCGAGTTTCCTTGTCGGTTTATCATGTGTCGATTTCTAATCGACTTGGAGCATTAATCGAGATTTTATTCTTCTTCAAATATCAAGACTCGGCTTTTTATCGATTACAATTGACTTAATCGAGTACACCATGATGCATTTATCATCTAAGAATTCATTGTCCTTATGATTCTTAGGTCTTCATACAAGATCTATAAAGTCGATTCAGTCACCACAATCTTGCTCAAGTCCAACTTTACTGATCTCGACTTTTAATCTTCATAATCGAGTTTGAACCTCGATTCTTCATTCTTCAATAATCGAGTCTGTGTCCTCGCTTCTTCATTCTTCAAGAATCGAGTCTGTGTCCTCGGTTCTTCATTCTTCAGATAAGTCAACTGAGTCTGTGACTCTCAGCGAACTTATCTTCTTCAGTAGGTGTATTCCGAGTCAGATTGTTTGTCTTGATGATTTCCAGTTTTCTAATTGATTCCCAGTTTTCAGTTTTATGACAAACTATTAATTACAGTGCTTGTCTGATGTAACCTATACAAAAATTAGACTCTAATAAAACTTATACATTCGGTTCTAGACATCTTTTAGCTTTCCACTATAACAGCTGGCTTCAGCACTTCATCAAATGGGGTTAAAATAATAAATAAGATGAATTATCATCAAAACATAAATTTTATTTCCAACAATTTCCCCCTTTTTGATGATGCCAAAACTCTCCCTAAAAGAAAAGCTTAACGATCAATACAATAAGAAACACTGTAAAACTGGAAACTGGTTTTCAATAGAAAGAGAAAAAACTGGATATATGCATTTAGTTCAAATATCTATGATTAAAGACTGAGCTTCTTCTTAGCTTTTTGCATAGCCAAATCATATCTTTTTGTTTTGTCATAAAGACGAAAGTCTTCTTCAAGTTTGGAGTATTCTTTTGAAAAGGTCTTGTTGTAGTCAACTTGACTACTTTCTTTCCATCTTCTCCATTGAATTAGCTTGGGTAAGCTTGAGTCTTCCAGATAGTATCTTTCAAATTCTGTTAGATCGGTTTTCATTTGTTCAACCTTATCTTTGATCTTCAGTTTATCTTCAATCCTTCGAACCTTCTTATGTTGTGCAATTTTTTGCTTTGAGTAAATATCAGACAAAAAGTAGTTCAAGGATTCTTCAAATGTTCTGTCCTTGTACTTGGCTTTGATAGGATTGTAGTCTTTGATAAACTGTGTCCACAGATCCTTTGTAAGAGTAACTCTTCTATCTCCAGGTTGGTTGTATTTTGCAATAAGTTGATCATCATTTAACTCTTTCTTCAAAAGTTTAGGATCTGATCTGTATCTTTGTAGTTCTTCTTCAAGTCTCTTCATTTCTCTGAGTAATTTCAGCTTTTCTTCTTTTCCTTCCCCTTTTTGGCATCATATAGCTGATCTACCAGGGCATGGGTTGCTTTTTGATCTTCTGAAATTTGTCGTTGAGAATCAAGTACTTCCTTAAGTTGAGCTTCTAACCCGTAGATATGCTGATTAATATGCCAATGAGCTTGAGCATGAGTTTCTCTATCTACTGCGGTTGAATCTTCAAGTTGTTGTTTGAGTAAGACGATCTCTGAAGCAGAACTTGAACTTGCTTTGTGAATCATCTCTAGACTTGCATGAACGAAACATCGATTCTAGTCCTATAATCTAGATATCCGAGATGTTTGATAAAAGGCCATTACGTGTATCTCTTTAGATCGAGTACTATTTTCAAGTTTTCATGAACTTTGGCCGATTCTTCCTTAGATAGAAAATCAAAAGGATCATATGTAGCTTCCACTTGATCCTTGTTCTCGAGTATCAATAACCATCGGTTTGTGCGATTTCATCACCGCTGGCGATTGCGATTGTTTGGTTTTCAATCGACAATGCTTCTTGCTGCGTGGTACGATTTGTGTCACTGGTTGTTGTGGTTGAGTGATTGTTTGCAGAACTGTAGTATCATCAGCTTCTTTTCTTGGCCTATCATGATCATCATCATCCTTTTTCTGAGAACTGTCTTTTGATGATGTGCCTGATTCTTTCCAATTTCTCCAAGAGTGATTTTTCTTCAGTTTGTAAACTGGCATCACGAGAATCTTCTGGTTGAAGTTTCATTTTCATCAGCCTTATGACTTTGTCAGCTTCAAAGACTGGTGCCGTTTGTTGAACTGACTGCTGTTGTGTTTGAGAAGTAAGAATAGCAGTGACATTCTCTTGAGTATCTTTAGTTGTCAGTTGTTGTTCCCCCTCAGTAGGTGCTATCTCACTTGAGATTTCAGGATACAAGCATCTTACAACTGATCTTTCTTCGTGGATCTCGATTTTCGCTTGGTCCCTCGTGTTCGATTTCTTTCTTTGAGACACGATTGACCGTTTTCCTTCATCTTGGAAAGTTGTTTCGTGATTTCCTTTGATGTCACAGATTTCTTGCTTCCTTTCCTTCCTTAATTCTTTCCAAATAAAACTGAATGATTCCACTAAGAGTTTTCTTTAGTCGGAATCTGCCATCAGTTACTTGTCCTTCAGCTTGAGCTTTTGCCATACTTTCTAATTCAGCTAAATATTGCTTCTTGAATTGATTGACAATGTAACTGCCCAATTAAATTCTATGTTGTCCTGATTATATTCATCAAAGAAAATATTTTCTTCGAAAGTATATTGATCCTTTGGATTTTCCAATGACGTGTTTCTTTGAGCCATCTCTTTGAGATGTCCGACTCGGCTTGATTTTGTCGACATGAACTCCAGGTACGATTGGTTCTGTAGATGAAGTAATCATTGCGAGAAAATCTTCCTTCTCCAATGGTAGGGTTGCTAACTCTGTTGAAGTTGCTGTTGTATTTGCGAACCCAAAGAGTGATCTCATAACTCTTTCATTGAATACAATGCGATCTCCTCGAACAGTTGTAATCAAGGAGTCCCTGATTAATCGCATATTTTGCCAAAACTGCAGAATGCCTTCCACATCTCGTTTTTCTTTGAAGTGAACTTCGAGGATGTTGTTCAATCCTGGTTGCTTTTCGATTTTGTCTCGTATACAGCTGGCTAAAAAAGTGTTTTGACACATAGCTTCATACATTTCGAGTGTCAGTTCATCCAGCTCTGTGATTAATCGTCTATCTTTCGAATCAATTGCAGTGGCCATTGTTTGAGTGTGAACACAAAGAAATTTGATTTGAAGGGTAGGTTTGAAAAGAGTCTGTTTTGCTTAAAAAAAATAGTGTGAACAGAGATTAAATAAATAGGTAGGATATTCTGGCGGTTGGATGGTACAACTTTTCAAATTCCATGATGGTTTTGATAACCGATACATGTACTGTTTTCTGACAATAGTGGGGTGTACACACGAAGTCCTGACAAAAAGAACTATGGAAATTTAATGCGCTATAACCGCTGTTGATTTTATCTTATCAACCTTTGACCAAATTGAATAAACTGATGCTGAGATCAATTTTAGGAATAATTCAGTTCCTTATCAAATTGTTCAGTTCTGTCATATTTTTCCAATTTGTCAGTTTGAGATTGTTGATGTCAATGACTGATCTGTTAAGTGAGCGCACCCAACATAACAAAGATTAATCCCCTTGACGAATCTCTGGCTTAACTGACTTTGATTATACCCAACTTAGTTCTTAACTTTGCAAATCTCTCTTTGTCCAGTGGCTTAGTGAAGATGTCTGCCAACTGATCTTCGGTAGGTACATAAAGAACTGTTATATCCTTTTTCTCTGCATGATCCCTTATAAAGTGGTGACGAACATCAATGTGCTTTGTTCTTGAGTGTAAAACTGGATTATCAGTAATTGCAATTGCGCTTGTGTTATCACACATTATGGGAATTGTTCCTTCTTCTATCCCATAGTCTCTTAATTGTTGTCTGATCCATAAAACTTGAGCACAACAACTTCCAGATGCTATATATTCAAACCTGCGCATTGAAGTTGAGATTGAGTTTTGCTTCTTGCTAAACCATGACACAAGTCTATTTCCATATAACTGACATGTGCCCTGATGTGCTTTTCCTGTCCACTTTGCATCCAGCATAATCTGAGTCTGAGTAAGAGATTAGCTTGAATTCTCCTTCTTTTGAGTACCAAATACCAACTCCATCTGTGTCTTTTAGATATTTTAAGGTTCTCTTCACAACTGTGAGATGGCTTTCCTTGGGTCTTGACTGAAATCTTGCACAAACACCGACTAGTAAAAGATATGTCTGGCCTACTTGCTGTAAGATAGAGTAAGCTTCCAATCATCCTTCTGTAGAGTGTTTGATCAATATCTTTACCTTCTTTATCTTCATCTAGTCTAATGTTGGTTCCCATTGGTGTAGAAATTCCAGTAGATTTTTCCATACCAAACTTTTTGATGAGTTCTCTTGTATATTTGGTTTGATGAATGAAGATTACATCATTCAATTGTTTAACTTGCAATCCTAGGAAATAATTTAATTCTCCCATCATACTCATTTGAAATTTGCTTTTCATTAAACTTGCAAATTTTTCACATAGCTGTTCATTTTCTGATCCAAAGATGATATCATCAACATAAATTTGAACAAGTAGAGTGTCTTCTCCATTCTTCATTCTGAATAATGTTTTGTCGATTGTTCCTTTGATAAATCCGTTATCTATTAAGAATTGAGACAGAGTTTCGTACCAAGCTCTTGGTGCTTGTTTAAGTCCATAAAGAGCTTTCCTTAGTCTCAAAACTTTATCGTTTGATCCTTGATTTCAAATCCGGTGGTTGTTGAACATACACTTCTTCTTCAAGAATTCCATTCAAAAACGCACTTTTAACATCCATCTGGTAGACTTTGAATTTCTTGTGAGCTGCATAAGCAAGAAAAAGTCTGATTGCTTCTAATCTTGCGACTGGTGCGTAAGTTTCATCAAAATCTATGCCTTCTGCTTGAGAATATCCTTTGGCCACAAGTCTGGCTTTGTTTCTAATGACATTTCCATCTTCATCAAGTTTATTTCTGAAAACCCATTTGGTTCCAATGATATTGACATGAACTGGTTTATCTACCAGTTCCCATACTTGATTTCTCTCAAATTCATTTAGTTCTTCTTGCATAGCCAATATCCAATCTGGATCTTTCAAGGCTTCTTCAAGTTCCTTAGGTTCTGATTGAGATAGAAAGCATGCTATCATTGCATCTAGTTGATGTCTTGTTCGAACTCCAACTTGAGTATCACCAATAACTTGTTCTTCGGGATGATCTTTCATCCATTGATGTGTGTGAGTTTGTATTCTTTGATTTGTATTTTGTTCAACTCGATTCTTCAAAATCGGTTCTTGAATTTGTTCAACTGAATCTGATTGAGGTTGTTCAAATTGTTGAGTAGTTGGAAACTGAGGTTGATCTTGATCTGAACATTCTGAGATTTGTAGTCTTCCAGCATCAATTAAAACAGGTTCTGGTGTGATTGGCAACTGAGACTGAGGAACTGGTTCTGGTCGGTCTTCAGTTGTTTCACCAGGAAAATTTGGTTCATCAAATACTACATGTATTGACTCTTCATGCTTGAGTGTCCTTTTATTCAATACTTTGAATGCCTTGCTGACACTTGAATACCCTAGGAAAATTCCTTCATCAGCTTTGGGTTGAAAAACATGAAGTTGATCTTTTCCATTATTGTGTATGAAGCATTTGCTTCCAAATGCATGAAAGTATGAAACATTTGGTTTTCTCCCATTCCAAATTTCATAAGGAGTCTTTTCATGTCTCTTGTTCATGAGAGCTCTGTTCTGAGTATAGCAAGTTGTGTTTATCGCTTCGCCCAATATCTTTTTCGTAGTTTAGCTTCACAAATCATAGTCCTTCCAAACTTCTTTGAGCGCTCGTTTCTTCTTTCAATTACACCATTTTGTTGAGGTGTTCTGTGGCGACAAGTTGGTGTAAAACACCATTTTCTTCACAATATTCAATAATCACACTGTTGAGGAATTCAGTTCCTTTATCAGATCTTATCTTTACAACTGAAACTCCTTTCTGATTCTGAAGTCTTTTAAGAAGTTCTGTAAGTTTTTGCTTGGTTTCACTTTTCTTGGTTAAAAAGATGACCCAGGTATATCTTGAAAAATCATCTACTACCACCAATGTATACTTTTTTCCACTGATACTGATTGGTGTAATAGGTCCAAATAAGTCCATATGTAGCAATTCTAGGTGTCTGGTTGTTGAATGCTGAGACTTAGTTTTGAAACTTGCCTTAGTTTGTTTTCCATGCTGACACGCATCACATAAGCTGTCCTTCTTATATGATATCTCTGGTAATCCAATAACTAGCTGCTTCTTAACAAGTGTGTTGATGTCATCAAAGTTGAGATGACTTAGTTTCTTGTGCCACAGCCAGCTGATTTCTGATTTGGTATGAACAAGCAAACAAGTTTCAGCGACGGCTGTTGTCCAGTCTACCACATACATGTTTTCCTTCCTTCTTCCGGCTAGGACAACTTGATAAGCTCATTCGCTGATGACAACGCATAATTCTTTATCAAAAGTAACTTTGTATCCCATATAACAAAATTGACTTGTACTGAGTAGATTGTAGTGTAGTCCTTCTACATAAGATACATTCTTGATTGTGAGTCCATTTCTGATTAAGGTGCCAAAACCTCGGTGTAACTGGTTTATCTTTACTTCCAAAATTAACTTTTGGTCCATTCTTTCAACGAAATTATCGAGGCAGTCTTTGCTCTTTGTCATGTGTCTCAGAGCAACCATTTGTCAAAGTACCATATATCTGCAATGAAAATTAAAATTTTTAGGTACCCAACTCGATTTGGGTCCATGAGGTCGATTGTCAAGACAACTCGGGAATATATCCTTTTGGAATTCTTCGGATATTGTTGCACTTGTTTTTATATATGTAAGCCACACTCCCATAGTATCTATGTTTGGATTGTGTCCTATTTATATGATTTCTCAGATCTTCTAACTGTAATTTGTTTCCATGTTGATTTTTGTTATTAAACCTGGAGTGGTAACTATCATTCCTTTTGTATAGAGGTCTATACTGACCTTTGTACTGTGACTTATGCTGAGAACTGAGATTAGTCCTCTGCTGAGTTTTGGACTGAAACTTGTAATAAGTTTTCGGTCTGGAATGATTGTCATTATTAGTTTTAATAACAAATTCAGTAAATTCCAATCATCATCAGAGGGATACAACCTTCCTTTCCCCCTGAATGTGTGAATCTTTGAGTGATTGACATTCTTGGATTTGTTTTGATTGTAATCTTTCTGGTTCCTGACTTCATTGGTTTTTGTGGATCTGGCAATTGATTTGCCCTGTCGGTTTCTATTGAATACAGCTGGTCTACCATTTAATTTAGTTTTGTAGGTAGATCTGATTGTCTTCTCTCGTAAAAGCGATTTATTACGTGTGATATCGGCTTTCTTGGTTCAAACAATTTTCTTAGTTTGTGGATCTTGCTCAACCACAAACTTAATACCAGTTTTGGTACTTAGCCCAGCGGCTTTGCTAGTTCCATTCTTCGAAGATTGCTGTGTATCAAATCCTAATCCAGTTTTGTCTCCATATGGTTTTCCTGATTTGAATCCAGTAATTGAACTTGATTGAGCAAATGATTGATTCTTCTGCTAGCGATGCAAGATGGAGGCGATCTTCGAATCTTTCCTTTATCGATTTTGTCGGTTTCAACATTTTTAGTTCAGACTTCAATCTTTCAACTTCAAGAATTAGGCTTTCTTTTCGGCTTTGATTGATTCATAACCAAACTTGTATGGTTACTAGCTGATTAATCAATTCATCAAGAGTTTCTTCTAATTCTAGATTTTTGGATTGGAGTCGCGAATGAAGAACAAGCATTCATCATGGAAATCGAAGTGAGGAATATTTAGAGTTTGATTCACATACCTCATTTGGATCTTCCATGTGTGCCATTAAAGTCAGTATCATCCGATAATCTTTCGAGCATCAACCATAACTCGATTCATCTCCAAAGAAGAAGTGCTCTTCTACCAACTCTCCTTGGTGGTGTCTTCTTGATCAGTTCTGGACATTCGGCTTTATAGTGTCTTGGTTTCTTGCAGTTGAAACAGAGGTATTCATCATCTTTTCTTTTCTCAGGAGTCCTTTCGATGAACTTTTGAGTGACTGGATGTCCACTCTTCATTCTTCGAATTCTGTTCATCACTAGAGCCATTTGTTCTTCCATTTCATCCAATTCATGAATGTTGTTAGATGAGTTCTCTTGAATCTCATTTGATGCTGCTGCAAGTGCTGTGGTCTTTGGTTCTTCCAGAGCTTTGATTATTGCAGCTGTGGTTGTGAAATCTTCACTGAATTCATAAGCTGTCAGATCTGAAAAGATCTTGAATGAATCTTTTACATCAAGTCTCCTAGATTCTTCCATGGCAGTGACCTTCATTTTCCAGCACATTGGCAATGCTTTCAATATCTTGGTGTTGATGACTTTCTTTGAGTATTCAATCTTGAGTAGATCTAGTTCATCCATAATAGCACTGAATCTTGTCTCCATTTGATCAATGGTTTCTCCAAATTTCATCTTGAAATTCTCGAACTTTTGCTTTGCAACGGAAATTTTATTTTCCTTGATTGAATCTGTTCCTTCACAAACTAGCTGGAGTTTGTCCCACATTTCTTTGGCAGTTGTGCATTCTTTCACTTTTAAGTACATGTTGCTGTCAAGGGTTCTGAGGATAAAGTCCATGGCAACATTGTTGAGATTGTTTCGCTTGCGATCATCACTGGTCCATTCAGATTTGGGTTTTGGAACTCGAACTTGTCTGTCACCTTCAGTTTGCATGTAGGTGATCTGGATTGGTCCATCAGTGAGTACATCCATCATTTCATCATGAGTAGCTGCTAGGAATGCCTGTGATACGACGTTTTATTCGTCAAATCATCCATGTTGCACATAAGCATTTGTCTTGCATATTGATTGTTATCCATTGTGAGTGAGTGAAGACTGACTGTAGATTAATTTAATTAAAGAAAACTTTCAAATAAGAACAACTAGAGGAAAATGAGCAAATGATATCTGGTTAAAGAAACACTGCTCCGATACCAATTGTTGGTCCCTTGGAAAGGCTAACACAAGTTTAGAGGGGGGTGAATAAACTTGTCACCAAAAACTGAATTTTAAACAGATTAGGACTCAGATAGAACTTGTGTGGAGTTGAGCTGACTAAGCTGAGATTAAATCAAAACTGACTTTAGCTAAACTGAGTCAACCGGCAGCGGATATGATTTTAGCCTTTATATTGATCTTGTTGTTCTGTTATGAAAGCTGAGTGTTATGAACTGAATTCTGGTGAATGTCAGTTGTGACTGTGAGATGTGTAACAATCAAGTATCACAATGCTGTAAATAAATACTAAGTAAGTAAGTAAATGCATAAAGTAAGTAAGGCAGATGTTATAGAGGTTCCAGGTGGTGTAATCCTGTACGTCCTCTCTTCCCCTGTGGTGCGGAGGAAAATTCCACTAGAACTTCTTGAGGTGAACTGTTACAAAAAGTCCTAAACAATAATCCTTGGCTAAACTGTAGCTTCACTATCTAAACAATTGTAGAACAGGTAGAATTGCTGCTCTCCAAATGCTTGAACCACTGGTCCTTAGAGGGTAGGATTGCCTTTTCACCAGCTACCACCACAAACACAGTCTACCCGACTGCTTGTCACAACTGTCCTTGACAAAACCTTCCCGGTTTGCTTACGATCTAAACCTTTGAAATAGAATCAAAGTTAATGAGAATCAATAAATTGATTCTTGTTTGTGGTTCTTCAGAGTGTTGAATTTTTGATAAATCCTTTGTAGTTTTGAACACTTGAAGAAATACTAGATATGATCTTGTTGTAGTTCAGTGATGATAACAATTCAAATAGAGTGCACAAATTGCTTGTTAATTCTTGTATATGCTCTGTTTCTATATATGTTGTTGTTTGTGCAAGGTCTTCTATTTATAGTGTGAAGTCCAACGCTCATCCGGCTTCGATTTGAATTGTATATCTCACAACGGTTATATTTTTCGACCGCTTCTTTGTGTCGTTGACTCATCCAATGAAATTTCTTTCTTTACAACGTTCAACTGTACTTCGATCTGTTGGATGGTGACTTATAAAATCGAGTTTCCTTGTCGGTTTATCATGTGTCGATTTCTAATCGACTTGGAGCATTAATCGAGATTTTATTCTTCTTCAAATATCAAGTACTCGCTTTTATCGATTACAATTGACTTAATCAGTACACCATGATGCATTTATCATCTAAGAATTCATTGTCCTTATGATTCTTAGGTCTTCATACACGATCTATAAAGTCGATTCAGTCACCACAATCTTGCTCGAAGTCCAACTTTACTGATCTCGACTTTTAATCTTCATAATCGTGTTTGAACCTCGCTTCTTCATTCTTCAATAATCGAGTCTGTGTCCTCGATTCTTCATTCTTCAAGAATCGAGTCCGTGTCCTCGCTTCTTCATTCTTCAGGATAAGTCAACTGAGTCTGTGACTCTCAGCGAACTTATCTTCTTCAGTAGGTGTATTCCGAGTCAGATTGTTTGTCTTGATGATTTCCAGTTTTCTAATTGATTCCCAGTTTTCAGTTTTACGACACACTATTAATTACAGTGCTTGTCTGATGTAACCTATACAAAAATTAGACTCTAATAAAACTTATACATTCGGTTATAGACATCTTTTAGCTTTCCACTATAACAGCTGGCTTCAGCACTTCATCAAATGGGGTTAAAATAATAAATAAGATGAATTATCATCAAAACATAAATTTTATTTCCAACAGTTGTAGTGGTAAATTAATATGGTGGTATTTATTTATTATGAATAAATTAAATACAAGATATTAATAGTATTATATTAATTAAAGAATATTCCGGATGCCAATTTATTGGCTAAGGTGGTGCAATTTATGTGTGTATAAGATACACTTGGATTATGCAATTTAATTAATGGTATCACCAAATATTAATATTAGATATTAAATTATATGTAACTTGTGAATCCATGCGTGGCTTGTACATATTGATGTACATGTACACATTTGGATAGTCATATATAATATATAGATTTATATATGTAATATATATATGTGATATATACACATGTGTAAATTGATTTATGGTAACAAGATAAATATAGTCAAGTTTTCTTCTCCTCCACACCAAGTACGTAGGGGCGCCACTTCTACTATAAATAAGAGGTGGGTGTCAAGCTCTTTTGTACATCACAATTCCAAGAACTAATAGTTCTTGTGTAAAATAGAGAGCATCCTATAGAGAGTTGGAGAGAGGGGAAAAAGGCCGGTCTAGCAACCGGTGTTTTCCAATAGCAATCCATGATGGGATTTCGGCGGGCTGTTCGTGTGGACTAGCGGTAGAGGCCGAACACTTGGGCGGCTCTATGCAGAACTACTCTCCTTAGACGGTCAAAGCGTCGATTTTTTAGATCAAGCAAGGTAACCACCGTCTTTAGCTTATTTGTTTATTGCTTAAACGAAGTTGATCTTGGGTAAAAGGAATCAAAATTTTTAATTCCACTGCGTTCCCGCGTAGATTTCCTAACAGTGGTATCTGAGAGAGCTTCGAGCTTAAGCAATAAGCATGTTAATAAGCGTAGTTAATTTTATCGTTTAAATCACGTAATTAAAAGATGAAAGATTTTTAATTCGCAAAACGATACATGAAAAGAAAAAAAAGGGGATCCGGTGGTGCTCGGCCGACTGGCTGCGGCACCACCATCGGCGGCCGGTCGGCGGCGGGGCAACCTGCTGCCGGCGTCGGTTGATTGGTCAAAGGTGGTTGATCCCTAAATTTTGTTTTGTGTATTTTGTGATTCAATATGGTTCATAGTTGTGATTGGTAATTCCTCTTTTGTTTAGTTGTGTCATGTGGCTAACCAATGGTTCAAATAGTTTGGGCCATTGTGATGCCACATGGCATTAAAATAATAATGGCATTTCCAAATTTTGTTTGGAATAGGCCTAGGCCCTTTCTAAATATTTGATTTGGGAAAAAACCTAGGCCTAGGCCACTTCCAAAATTTTGATTTTGGAAAGTGGCCAGGCATATTAACCAAAATATTGGCCTTTCCAAATTTTGTTTGGAATAGGCCTAGACCCTTTTTCAAAATATTTGATTTTGGAAAAAGCCTAGGCCTAAGCCCTTTTCAAAATTTTGATTTTGGAAAGGGCCAAGGAGATGCCTTTTGGTTTAGGAAACCAAATGCATCCCTTTTGACTTGGAATCAAAAGGTAAGAAACAAAAGAGACCTAATTTTAATTTTGATTTATTTTTAGAATAGTTCTAATTAATTAAAATTAAAATTAAAATCGTTTAAAATTAATCGTTAATTTTATTTCAATTAAAATCATTTAATTAATTAAATATTAATTAGTTAATAGATTGGATAAAATTATTTAATAGATTAAACGTTAATTGATTAATTAAGATGCAAGTAGTTGAATTTTAATTTTATCTTTTTCATAAGATGTTATTGTATGGATTAGATATAGTAGATATAATATGATTATATGGACCCCGATTGATCATGGACTCGACCGATTGGATAGATGTGAATGATTTAATTTTTCTACTGGTTTAAAAATTCTCCTAGGCCGTTATGAAGAACGTGACCTAGTTTATTTTCTGCATTTATCTTATTCCCGTTAGCTCCCCCCGTGTGCGGCGGGTGTATTTATTTTATTAGATAGAATTAAATGTAACAAGAATGGAGCAGAAGATGGAGACCAAAGAAATAAGAATAAGGATCCCATTGGAGATGGCGCATTAAAGATCCTATTGGCGGTTGCAGCTACCCTTAGATTGTGACCCACGGTTTCGTCAGTTTGTATTCGAAACCGCACCTAGGAAAAGTCAATGATCATACCGGTTATTTTACGCATTTATTTATTTTGTGCTTGTATTTATTTTGTATGATACGATAGATGCATGACTAGGCACGATCTAGATAAATGTGTAGGATGTATGTCTATAGAGATAGATATATTTGATGAGACCGTAATTAAATTAATTAAGTGAATTAATTTACGTAAATACTTCCACAACAAAAATCAAGTCGAAATATTGTCTCTCAATATTATAGCGACGGTGAAGAGCCTTTGTTCGGATCCAACTAATCGGCCCTGGTCGGGAGTTGACCTACCACGCGTATATCGTCATTATTGAGATATGATCGTATGAGATCTCGCGAATATTGGGTTATGACTTGACTAGAGTATTGCGGTGATTGGCCCTCGTCAGGACCGTCTTACTCTAGAGACAAGGGGTTGACTACCGCATAAAGATGTGTATTATCAAAGAGTTGACTAGTCAACCACCAAGAGTCACATAGAGATGTGATTGGTAAGTGTTACATACCTTTCGAATTATTCCGGTTGATCGGCCCTCGTCGGGAATCGGGGTAACTAGATGGGATGTTGGCCACTAAAGAATTTTGAAAAAATCTTGAAAGTCAATTGGGAGTAGTTGACTAGTGGGAGAAAAATCATAATCCCAAAGACCATTTTTTTATTTTGCATGTATAAACAACAACACTCTTTTATTTTCATTTTTATGTTGTAGTTTTAGTAAACTTTATGTTTATGTTTTATTCTTGATTAGTAAAACCAAATTATGACTATTACCTTTTGAGAAACGTTCTCAAATATGGTTCAGTAATTTTAATCCTTTTAAAATAAGCAATGACACAAGCAATCTCGTTATAGTAGTTAGAGACAAGGAGACTACATATTTGATGGAGTACTCCAAGGATTTAATTATTAATGAAAGCGGACGCTCATGATATGATTAAATCATTTGAAATAAGTTTCAACGAATTAATCATATATTGGATACGATCCAAGATGATCATTCAGTCATACGATGACAATTCAAATGTTGGATAAGAATGACCACATCTAATTTTGGAAAGGTTGTTTCCAAAATTGTAAAATTTAAGTATTGACTTAATTCTTTAAACATTGCTTAAAGGTTAATTAAACAATTAATGTTTTGAATATGACTCAAAAGGTTAAATAAACCATTTAATAAACTTTAGATTTTCTTTATGAAAGGAAATTAAAGACATGGCTCTTGTTATCTTTCTTAAGTCTTATGAAGACTACAATAAGAAACAATTCTTAAAGGATTAAAAGGAAAGTCAGGGCATGTGCTTAAATAGAGAACTTATTGAAGTTTCTATTCTAGGCAAGTGAGTTGAGATAAATCTATCTAAGTTCAAAGTTGACTCTAAGATATATGATATCTTACGAGTGTGATTAAATTAGAAAGATTAAATGCAGATATGGAAGTTGAAGCAAACGTTGTGACACTTACCATATTCTGGATCTAGTAAACGGATAAGGGAACTAAATAAATGTTATTATGTTCCGGTTCTTATGAAGAACATACTTTCAGTTATTTGTTAGGATTTAGTAGACATATTATTGTAAAGATTAAATGTTATTCCGATAAAGTTGGAAGGTCACTGAATCTAACATACTAGACTGATGTCACTATATAGTTGATATATGTGATAAGATCTCAACTAAATATTTGTATGGCTGTTATCCTTAATATTTGTGGTTGTTCTAGACATAGTCTCTCTGGAAGGGAAGCGTGTAATTAAACGTCATTCTGATGATGTTGAACCATATGATTATGAATCATGTGGGTAATACGCATCTTATCTAAAGATGACTAAAATACCCTTTTATGAAAAGGTTTTAAAATCTAGAAAAATTGTCTAAAGCCTAAACATACCGATGTTTGTTGGCTTGTGACGATTAATGCCACAAATAATTGTTTATTAATCTCTACGACTATTTTTAGAAATAGTCAAGTGTACTCAGTGAAGTGCATAATTCGGAAAGCCCGAAAAGTTCGAGCTAGTACGAATATGAGATTGACGAGCTACTTAGGAATTAATCTTCAATTGGATTGAAGTAATTAATACCTGAAGGGTGTTTCAGATTTCGTCTAAAAAGGAATAAGATTCTCCCTTGAAGGATACTATCTTTGGGATTCGCAATTAGATTGTGTTCCTAAAATGGAAACAACACTTTATATGATAAAGGTGCGATGCAAGCCATGAAAAGTATCCCTTACCAGTTTCGGGATAGTGCCCTTATACTTAACCGAGTTCCAAAGAATAAAGGTTGAATAAATTCCATATTAGATATGGAAGAGGATAATGTCGAATCTATCTTAACCGATGATTTGAAGTTGTCATAGGCAAAGTCAGAAAGGCTTGGAGCCTAGTACGACATATGCAACTTTGTGTAATATCTTAGCAAGTACGCTAGATATTATTTACTTATCCGCGGAGCAAAAGGTGTTTGTCTCTAAACATGCTGTCTTCTAGGGGAAGTGTTTCTTCCAAAAGAAACAGTGGGAGTAAATTAGATCTCAAAAGAGTTTGAGAACCACAAAGATATATTCAACCATTGGAACATGAGCAGACGCCACATAGAGATGAGGTGTAGAACACTGCTCAGTGCGCACAAAAGTTCTGTGAGTCTGTGGATAACCTCAAGCCCAAAAGGGCTGCTGGTATGTTCATCTTGAAGATTGAATATCTCACGACTTATGAAAGAATGTTTGAAAGGCAAGATTGAGAGAATGGCCAGGAGCCATAAAATCTGAATTAGATTCCATCAGTGACAACCAGGTTGTGAATCTAGTCATCTTACTAGAGGAATGTCCCCTGAAAGGTCGACATGGATAGTAATATGATTACCATAAAGCTATAGTGACGGCTGAAGGGTACGGGGTGTAAACCTTGTAATTATCTTTATGCCGCTAGCTGAGCGCAGTTCTATTCGGACTATTCTTGTTGTAACTTCGTATCATGGCTATATGATAGTGTTGAAGACGTTGGGCATAAAGCTCGATGTTCATAGACGATGACATGATATGTAAGCCCACGAGATCCATTTATGGACTCAAACAAGTTTCTCTAGACGATTTCTTTGTTTGATAATCAAGGAGTTTGATTTAGTCAAAAAAGGATATGCCCAATGTGCAAGTTGACTAGTGGGAGTGTGTTACGATTTTTGAGTAAGGTATTAGATATCTCTCTCAGGAATTGCCTTCCCATATCACAGTCAATTAATGTTTGGTAGTTCAAGGTCATTACGAAAGCACTTGTATTAGTAGTTCTTATTTTAGAAATAAGAATCTATAGCGATAGATTTAACTGCTATTAGATTATAGTTTACCTATATAGATGTGATGCTAAAAGGAGTATAGCATAGATTGCAACAGGGGATACTGCTAGACGGTGTTCTCAAGATCTATCTATGTTAGGACGTTTGTCCTAAAGATAAGGTGAAATATGATGCTTATGGAAGGTTTCCTTCGCTACTGCGATAGGAACCATCATAAAGGTAATGCCGGATGTTCATAGTCCATGAAGAGTCATGAGCAAGTATGAAAGTAGATTTGGTGAAAGTCGAGAATATCCTTAAACAAGTTAAGGATGGTTTCCCAGTTTATCGAAGCTTGGAAGCGAATAAATGTAGATATACAGACATGTATCCTGAGTCTTATGAAGGCGAGTGGGAGCTACTGTCTGGGTTTGCAGTCACTTTGATTAAGTGATACAGTGAGCTGGAAATGTTCTTGGCTATGGGTCACTGTAAATTCTACAACTAGGCCAAAACACAGTAGTGCATTGGAGGCGCAACGGGAGCAGTACATGAGTCTAGAAGGTTCATTCTTGAACCTTGTACGGTTCTTCCACCTTTTCTATATAGCTGATATAGTAAGTGGATTCATTGCTTGAAGCAAGGACCAGGGTCTCGTCAGAGATTCGTGTGTGTGTTGAGGCGTTCCTTTGACTTGGTCATTTGGAACATGATATGAAGATAGTCTGAATCCCCATGGATAGCGATCCGTTTACGGCTAGGGCTAGTTGCGAGTATTGCATGAGATTCTTGTGTTTTAACTTGGTCTTGTGTGTGCGAGTGATTGGTTTTAGGCCAAGTGGGAGATTGTTGAAATAGTGTCCTAAACCCAATCGGGTTGGACCAGATCCGACCGGGTCGGATCATTTCTACTATTTCTTTATGTTTATGCATATATTAAATGGCTTTTATGTTATCATATATATGTTCTTTTAGGGAACCAATTATGAATTTTTATATGATAACGTCCATAGTATTAAACTATGATAGGAGATTATGGTTGATGAGATCTCTAATCACTTTAACAAGTTTGATACTTAAATGTCTCTAGGCTGATGTATTATTAAATAGGGCTTTGATAGTATGAACATGCTAGCACGTATTAGATGTCTTCTGTCTTGGAGGGCAGGGATAGATCTTGACTATCGAAGTGTAGAGACACTTGGACTGTACGTGGACGTGTATTAGAGAATGCGTACGTTAGACTGACCCACTTACACGGATAAGTGTCACACTATGTGGCGGTTGTGTAATTATCCTTAGAACCGGAGTCTACATGGCATCACGGTGTGTGATGTCATGATTTGACACTATTGAGTTTTCCCCTAGCCACGGGGCGATCATGCGGTAGTGATTGGGTGTGATACTGAAGCATGCGGAGTATACATGTTTGGTCGACTGGAAATCACGTACCCTATCAGTAGGGGTGAATATCCAAAAGGGCCTTCTTATAAGGAATGTCTTACTCTCATGAATCTTTGAAAAGTGGAAGTAAATGAGTTACTTCGAGAGAGCTTGATATCCAGATTATAAGATACGGTCGTTCGTACGACCGTATGGATATTATTACAGCGATAGGATTGTAAGTTACACGGTAATTGTTCCACATGAAAGGTAGTAGTCATTGCATTTGACTCTTTTGAGGATTGGGGGTCACGGTGTGTTGCTAGACGATATCGCATGATCGTTAGGTATGAAGGGCATTTTCATAATTTGCACTTTGTGTCTACGGCCAACATATTCGGAAGCCTATCGGGTCACACACATAAGAACATCTAACCGGATTAAAATGTGGTTATAGATGATAACCAAATAAGGAAATTTTATCTCGAGACTATAAAGGTTGTAGTGGTAAATTAAAATGAACTGGAGAGAAAATGTATTAAACAAGCATATTATATTATACAGGGATAAAAAGAAACAACAACATAAGAAGAGGTGCAAAACACCAATTTATTCAAACAAACTGAAGAAAAAAGAAAACTAAAAAGAAGATAGCAGATGTAACAACATTATTTAAACTGAAAGCGGAAAGGATTGAGAACTGATAGACCAACGAACGACACAACCAACAATAATTAACAACTGACAAACAACGCAGACAACTCAAAGCCCAGGTAACACATCATGTTCAGAGGATGAGCTCGAGGCAGCTGGCGTAGACGAACCACCGGGTGGGTCAACAGGTAAGAAACCAGAACGAGTAGCACGGCTATGAATAACCTCATCACCAAGCTGGATAGGCAGGCCCGCGACACGAGTGCAAAGGTGCGTAATGAGCCATGCAAACGGGAGCGGCTGGCATGGAGCATGCTGAGCCGTGGCAAAGTTGATAGCCTCCCTATGGATGAGTGTGCCCCAATTGATGAGCGCACCGACCCTTAGAGCATAGAGGAGGATAAGCTCATCATCAGAAATGTGCGAAAACAGCAGGGATGGCATCACTCTCGAGTTAAGAAAATGCTTCCATGCACATGCATCTGGATCGAGATCGGCAGCAGTCAAGGTGTTGGTCGGGCCATGATTGGATGGAAAAATAGTGCGGATGGCCTCATGGACATGATAAGCGAAATGGTGAGGACTCTCAAGCTCCCACATCTGCTCGTATGGAGCCATGGGTTGAACATAGGTCTCTGAAAGATTGTAAATGGAATTTATGACACAAGGGTCGAAGGGAACTCTCACACCACGCATTTGCACTTCGTGAGTACCTCTGACTGAGCCGGCGCCGTAAAGAACCGAGTAAAACTCTCGTACCATGGACATATTGATACGAACCTGATGAGCCTTGACAAACCGGGACCAGCCGCCCCAGGCTATTCGGACTTTGGAAAACTCCGCAAGCTTACTTAGATTTAGGCCTTTCTCATATAGGATGAGAGCGCGGATGAAACAATTGGTATAAAAATTGATTGCGAGTTCCGATCCATAATTGTAGATGTGTGGAGGAGAATGAGGGTTTGTATATTCAGGAGAGGAATCAGGACGCGGAGAGTCTGGAAAAGTCAAGGATGGTGAAGGTGGTGGAGTTATCTCGTTGTTAGAGGACATGATAAGAAAGGAAATTATAAAAGATAGGAGAATGATATTTGTTTTTGGTGAAGAAAGGAAAGACGAATGATGATATTATATAGAAGAGGAGAAGAAAATTGGTGAAAAAGGGTCGAAACTCTCTGATGAGCAATAATGAAAAATGGCGCGTGCCATAAGTGGTCATGGCTTGCGCCATGTGACTAAAAGCGGTCAAAATCTGTAGATTGGCTGGATAGGTCAGAGGGAATATTAGAACGCATGGCGCGCGACGGAAATAGCTTGGCTTGTGCCGAAACATCAAACATTTTGGCCAAAAATAATCAAAATGACTTACATAGGGGAAATATTATACGAATTTATAGCAAATCACATATATAAAAACAAAATACTGCAAACTTACATTCAATTTGACTCCAAAATAGGAAAAAGTCTGACAAACTCCAAAATGAAAGAGTCACACGCAAAATAGTCTTAGATTCACTTAATATTGAAATAAAGCAAGCCAAATAGTCAAAAGATAAATAAATCAGGTCTCATCCTCGTTCACGTCGTGCTCATGATAAGTACCCTCGAGATCAATGCCAGCTGATGCAAAACTCATCTGACTGAGAAGACCGGCTCCTTGAAAGTCGGCTTCATGAGGGTTACTGAGCATCTCTATCGGCTTAGATGAAGCATAATCAGTAGCGGACTGTCCTGAACTAGTACCCAGTGTAGTCATCAGAACCAAGCTCTCTAAACCCATCGTACTCAGACCTGAACTGAGGAACTCCATAGAAGATGGTAAGCTCATGGCAGCCTGAGACAGAGTCTTTGAACCCGTACCTGTAAAAACTGACTCTGACGACCACCAGCAGACATGAAAACGGGAATGGCAGCCAGCCAGTCAGGAACGGTGTAGGGAGCTTCAGCACAGTTGGGAAATGAGGGGGACTTCTGGGTCTGAGTAGGGTTTAGGGATGCAAGAAACTCACGTTGACCTCGAACACCAACTCGGATATCGTTGGCCCACTGACACATCCTCTCAAACCCTGAAGGTCATATTGGCACTCAAAGCCGCCTGACTACCACATTGGAAAGCAAGCTCAGAATCTTGGAAGTCGAGACGGGCAGACAGAGCTGGGTCCTGAGTGGAGGGCCCTGACCGAGGGGTAGATCGGCTCGAAGAAGGAGCAGACGGGGGTGAAACTCTAGATGGCTGAGACTGAGATGCAGGAGGGATAGATGATCGACGAGGAGGAGTCTTAGGAAGGTTCGGCCTGATGAGCACTGAGGACGGAGAAATCATCGTATCACTAGGAAGTGGAGTGACTTGATAAAGTGTGCAGAGGCCCGAGATAAGATTAGGGAAGGGTATGTTGCCATCCCGGCGAGCTTTCTCGGCAAATGTCAGAGCCTTGGCATGAATAATATGGCCAACGTCAACGGGCAGACCCTCTAGAATAGCAGAGGCAGTGCAGGCCTCCTCAAAAGTGAAGCTAGAAAGATGACGAGAGGGGCAGACATTGTGACTAAGAAAGTGCTTAAGAGCTCTGATTTCACACGTAGTATTCCTAAAAGGAAATCTACCATTAACCCAATCGGCAGTTGGGTCAACTTTCTAAAGGCCTCAACTCGCTCCCAAAGCTTAGCTATACTCAGCTTTGGTAGGAATAGCAGGGATACGAAAATAGTTTTTGATGATTTTTGGAGTGAAAGGGACAACGGTGGTGCGGAGGGTGACAGAACGAACCTCATCAGAGGTAAGACTAGACAACACCGAATAAAATTCTGCAACCATCATAAAATTGATAGGCGCAATTCGTTCGGCTACGAGAGCTCCCCAATGGCGGTCATCAATGATGTTTGCAAGCCTAGGGGTGATATGTTGAATACTGAAAGTGCGTTCTAAAAGAGGAGGGCGCTGACTGAAGATCTTAGCAAAATTTTGACGGGCTGTAGCAAAAGCCGTTCTTTCGAACAGAACACCTTGCTCGGCTTGGGTCAGAACTCTCGACTGGGGCATAGGCACTAGGATAGTTTTACGCTTCTTGCTTGACGGGTTTTTCTTACTACGAGAGGGTTGGTCTGACATCTGTGGTTATGGTCGCCACATCAACAACACAGCAACAACAACAATTTCATCCAACAAAACTAAATCCCATCCTCCGGTTTAATATTAAAACTAAATAAATTATGAAAAAGGATAGACAATTTTTTGGAATAAATTCAAAAGAATAATAAAAAAATTAAGTTGTTACCGTGATGATGAAGCTAGCCACCGGAATTTTAAGGTCTAGATGCCGAAAATGGGGCCTGGACGCCGGAATTAATGGTGCTCCACTTCTAAGAACCAAAATTTAATCCCTTTCACACACTTGATAAGAACCTTAAGAAAAGAGATGGATGGGAGAAGGGTGGTTATGGAATTTGGTGAAGGAGAAGGGGAGAAGGGGAGAAGATGCGGGTTTTTTTAGCGGTTTGATAAAAGTGTTTTTCTGATAATGTGGAAGAAGGAGAAGACGTGAATGAAAGGATTCGGTGTAATGGAGGAGAGAGGGAAACTGATTTTCAGTTTCGAAAATGGTGAGCATGGCGCAGGCCATGACATACTCATGGCGCGGGCCATGGGTCATTAAATCAAAATTATGGGATTAAACCGGCGCGCGCCATGACATCTTCATGGTGTGCGCCATGACATCAGCTAATGAACCAAAAATTTACTATTCATATTCAGAGAGCAAAACACCCATTTCTATACTTAGAAAATTTTCTATCACACCAAAAATACCAAGCATGTCATGACAATGGCTAAACTTAAAATTAAAATTTATACGGTTTAACGGGTTGCCTCCCGGGAGCGCTTTCATTTAACGTCATTGGCTCGACGAGATTATACGGTAGAATTAATTGACTTATACATATTAATCGTAAGGATTACTACCAACTAATACCACTTAAACAAATAGTACATAAGCACAGAAACTTACCAAAATTGATGCATAAGCGGTAAAAATATAGATAATACCCGGGGTTGCTAAGTTTATAGTCTATAGCTAAACTATGCCACCTTATTAGTCAGAAGGGGGGTCGGTGAGGAACATCACCTCTTCCGTTTGAGGAATGCCTTCCTCCTTGACGAACAATTTCACTCGGTGTCCATTGGCTAGAAATGTGGTTTTCCCGTCAGTGAGTTCCACTGCGCCGGATGCATATACCTTAGTGACATTAAAGGGACCTATCCATCTCGATCTCAACTTTCCTGGAAACAACTTTAAACGTGAATTATACAAAATTACCTTATCACCTACATGGAACTCACGACGAAAAATCTTTTTATCATGAAACGACTTCGTGCGTTCCTTGTAGATACGAGCATTTTCATAAGCATCTAAACGAAACTCCTCAAGTTCCGTGAGTTGCAGTAACCTATGATCACCTACGGCTTGGGGATCAAAGTTAAGAAACTTGAGAGCCCAAAAAGCTCGGTGCTCTAACTCAACCGGAAGATGACAAGATTTTCCAAATACTATGGGTGTTTTAAAAGCCGTTCTATATGCCCATAGTGCATCATCAAGTTTCACCGACCAATTTTTGCGGTTAGTGTCTACCGTTTTTTCAATGATCTATTTCACCTCTCGGTTAGCCACTTCCACTTGACCACTAGTGTGTGGGTGATACGGTGTACCTATCTTGTGCTTCACACCATAGTTGTCAAGCAATTTTGTGAATGGTTGATTACAAAAATGAGATCCTATATCACTAATGATAGCCCGAGGAGTGCCAAATCTTGTGAAGATGTTCTTTTTTAGGAACTTCATCACAACTCCGGCATCATTGGTGGGAAGAGCTTGGGCTTCAACCCATTTAGATACATAGTCATCCATTACCAAAATAAACTATTGCCAAACGATGGAGGAAATGGGCCCATAAAATCGATGCCCCAAACATCGAATAACTCACAGGTGAAGAGGCATTTCATGTTTCTTAGATACATTTCCCCATTTCTGGCATGACTCACAAGATTTAGCATAATGATGTGCATCTCTATATAATGTAGGCCAATATAAACCATATTGTAAGACTTTATAAGCGGTTTTCCATCCATCGTGGTGGCCTCCAACTTCACGTCCATGACAAAAGGATAGTAGACTTGAAATTTCATTATTAGGAATGCATCTCCTAATGATGCCATCCGAACACCTCCAAAAAAGGTCCGTTTTTTTCCCAATAATAGAATTTCAAATCATGGAAAAATTTCTTTTTCTTTAGCCATGTCCAATGAGGTGGGATATAACCATGTGTAAAATAATTCACAATGTTACCAAACCATGGTGAATCCTCTTCTTGCATCGGTTTGTTTCCAATAAGTTGCATGGATGGGGGTGCATCAATCACCATAAGTTTTTCATCCGAGATTGAATCTTGTATCTCCTTTCTTTTTCCTTCCTCTTCAACAATCTCTAGTCTACTCAAATGATCCACCATGACATTATCTTTGCCCTTCTTGTCTTTTATTTCCACATCGAATTCTTGAAGAAGTAAAATCCATCGTAAAAGTCTTGGCTTTGCATCCTTCTTGTTCAATAGATGTCGTAGTGCCGCATGATCGGTGTGGACAATAACCTTAGAACCAATAAGATAAGAATGAAACTTATCCAAGGCGAAGATAACCGCTAAAAGTTCCTTCTCGGTTGTGGCATAGTTGATTTGTGCCGCATTCAAGGTATGAGATGCATAGTAGATCGCTTTTAAACCTTATCATGACGTTGTCCTAACACGGCCCCAACTGCTAGATCACTTGCATCACACATCAATTCAAATGGCAAAGTCCAATCCGGGGCTACTAAGACGGGTGCACTCACCAGTCTCTTCTTCAAAGTGTTAAATGCTTCCATACACTTCTCGTCAAAGTTGAAGGGTACTTCTTTCTCGAGTAGATGGCTTAAGGGTTTAGCAATTTTTGAGAAACCCGCAATAAAACGACGATAAAATCCGGCATGTCCAAGAAATCCTCTTAAGGTCTTCAAGTTTACCGGTGGTGGTAACTTTTCGATCACCTCAATCTTTGCTTTGTCGACTTCGATACCATCTTCCGAAATTCTATGGCCTAAGACAATGCCATCGGATACCATCAAGTGACACTTCTCCCAATTTAGAACCAAATTTGTATCTTCACAACGTTGTAGAACACGTTCCAAATGAGATAAGCATTGATCAAAGGAATCTCCAAAAATACTAAAATCGTCCATAAATATTTCCAAAAATTTCTCGACCATATCAAAAAAGATTTCCATCATACATCTTTGAAATGTTGCCGGAGCGTTGCATAAACCGAAAGGCAAGGTTCCATAAGGGCAAGTAAATGTTGTCTTTTCTCGATCACCGGCCGCAATGAAAATTTGTAAATATCTCGAATAACAATCAAGGAAATAATAGAATTTGTGTCCACACAATCGCTCCAACATTTGGACAATGTACGGTAGTGGATAGTGATCCTTCCTTGTATGGTCATTCAGTTTTCGAAAATCTATACACATGCGATATCCGGTCACTTTCCTTGTAAGAATCCATTCTTGTTTCTCATTAATTCTCTTTAATTGTGAAACCGCCTTTCTTTGGTACCACTTGAATAGGACTAACCCATTCACTATCCGAGATAAGGAAGATTATGCCCATTTCTAGCAATTTGATAACCTCTTTCTTCACCACTTCTTGCATATATGGATTTAGACGGCGTTGTGGTTGTGCACACGTCTTAGCATTGTCGTTCAAGATAATTTTGTGTATACAAATTTCCGGGTTAATTCCATGAATATCCGCTACTGTCCAACCGAATGCCTTTTTGTGCTTCTTAAGCATCCTTAGCAATTGACCTTCCTGCAAATCGGTTAGTGACGAAGAAATAATAACTGGTAAATCATTTGCAAGAAAAGCATATTTAAGATTAGAAGGTAAAGGTTTCAATTACAAATTTCTTGGTGGCTCTTCCACCGAAGGCTTCAAAACAGGTCCACTCAAATCTAGTTCCAAATACCGGTGCCATGGTTGTCTCTTAAAAGGGCCGCCGGCATCTAAGTGGAAAATCACTTCTTTCATTTCTTTGTCATTCTCTTCTTCATTATAAATTGATAAAGCCAAACATTCTTCAAGTTTATCTTCAAAGGCCTGCAAGTTAGTACGATCCACACAAATAGAAGATATAGCATCTATAAAAGAACATGATTCTCGTGAGTTGTTTGGATGTTTCATTGCCTTGAAAATATTAAAAGTGACTTTATCCTCGTTAACTCTCAAAATTACCTCACCTCTTTGAACATCAATAAGAGTTCTTCATGTGGCTAGGAAAGGACGACCAAGAATAAGGGGCGTTGAATACCCTTCCTCCATTTCCATTACCACAAAGTCAACCGGGAAGTAAAACTTATCAACTTTAACTAAAACATCTTCAATGACTCCCTTAGGGTATTTAATCGATCTATCCGCCAATTGGAGAGTCATCTTCATGTTTTTAAGTTCTCATATTCTGAGTTTTTTATAATCTGCATAAGTCATAAGATTTATACTTGCACCGAGGTCACAAAGTACTCTCTTAAACAAAAATCCCCCGATTTCACATGGTATGGTGAAACTACCCGGATCCTTAAGTTTAGGAGGAAGCTTATGTTGTAAAACATCGGAGCATTCCTCATTAAGGCAAATTTTCTCATATTCTTTTAAACGCTTTTTGTTTGACAAAATATCTTTAAGGAATTTCCCATAAGGCATGTTGATTAAAGCTTCGATTACGGGAATGTTAACATTCAAATGGTGAAAAGTATCTAGGAAACGAGCATATTTTTTTATCCATGTTCAACTTTTTAATTTCTTCTTTTGGGGGATACGGGAGTGATTCAAGATCAATTAAAATGGGATTAGAATTCATACCTCCCTTACCCTTGATGTTCGGTTGAGATGGAGTAGCTTCCTCGAAAGTGTGTGCATTTGGTGGCCGCCAATCAATGTCTTTTTGCTTTTCCTTCCTAGAATTCTTCATTGGTTCCCTTTGAGCTTTTTGAGTGTGAAACGGTGGAGAGTCTTTAGAAATCGTGTGTTCTTCAACGTGATCCTCTCTTACATGTTCATTAAATAAATTCCTTATATCACCTGCTCTAGGGTTCTTCAATATTCTAGGCACTTTCACCCACTCTTCATCATCACTTTCCCTTTGAACATATCTATCCCTTCTCAAAAAGTCATCAACAACCTCTTATTCTTCCTCGCTCAATTCCTCTTTTTCAAATTTGTCATCTAAATCATCTTCTACCTCGTTATTTCCGGGATTTTCCACACCATTGCTTACACAAATTCTTCCACTACGAGTGGCAATAACATTAACCTCTCTTGGATTTCTCTCGGTATTTCTAGGAAGTCCACCGGGTGGTCTACTACTCTTTCTTTCACCCTATCTACTCATATGCTCTTCTACATCCGCATTGATGCTTCTATGGTATTCATCCTTGTAGCATGACCACTCATCATAGTTTTCAAAGAGCTAAGATCTTTAGTAACCGAACTCATAAAAGTCATCATGGATTCCATGTTCTTAGCTTGAGTAGATACAACACCCATAAGATTATCCATCAATGCTCCCCATTTATCAATATTGTCACTAAATTTAGTAGTATTTTGAGTAATGGGAATGCTTTGGGCGGTGTGTTGTTGGTAAGATCGAGTTGGTGGTTGTTGTGGAAAGTTAGAGGAATTTCCTTGGAAATTTAAAGTTTGGGAACTTGGATTGTAGGAAGTTCATTGTTGTAAAGGAAATGGTGGTTGGCCTTGCTTGTTTGCATTGTCGGACCAACGGTAATATATTAGGGTGATCTCTCCTTATAGCATTAAAGGAATTTGAATAAGCATTGTTTAAATTCTGATGTTGTTGCATGAAACTAACCTCCTCATTTGTAGGTTCGCTCGAATCATCCATCACAAAGGGTGTATCATCTTCATACCTTATTTCCTCAATTGGGCATTTGCCTTGTGCATAAAAATCCGAATTCTTGCTAACTTGCATACCATCGAATTTCTTGTTGAGAGAGGCTAATTGTGCTAGCACTTCTGATTATGATGTAGCTTCTCCTACAAAAGCGACTTTTCTTGTACTCGATCCGGTTTCCCACATTCTATTGTTTTTTAGATTCTTTCAATAGCATCATACACCTCTTGTGCATCACGCATCATCAAACAACCGCCACATGCATGATCAACATCCGCACGGGACTCATGTCTCAATTGTCTACAAAAGAGTTGGATTTGCATTTCAAGAGTATAACCATGATCGGGACAAGCTCTCAACCGTTTTTTAAATCTTTCACATGCACTTCCAAGAGATTCTTCAACTCCTTGCTTAAAGTTAGCAATTTCAACCTTCAATTTCAAATTTCTCCCGGGTGTGAAATATTGCTTCAAGAATTCGTCTTGTATTTTGTCCTAACTAGTCAATGAGTGACGAGGAAGAGATGAAAACCAATCTTTAGCTTTTCCGGTCAATGAAAATGGAAACATTGACATCCTTGTCAACTCCTTGTGAACACCATGGCTCTTAGCCGTGTTGCAAAATTGCTCAAATAAATGAAGATGTTGACGTGGATCTTCGTGATCTTCGCCAAAGAATTGACAACGAGTATCAATCAACCCAAAGAGATGACCTTTCACTTCAAAGTTGTTAGCTCCTTCATTAGGTAAACGGATAGGGCCATTTGGTTGGTTTCTTCTAACCGTTTGATCACAAAGGGGTCGAAATGGAAGATTGTTGTTTTGGTTATTCCGGTTATTTTGATTCCGGTTTTGATTTCTGTTTTGGTTTTGATTTTGATTTTGTCGGTCATTGGGATTTTGATTGTTTGGATTAGGATTAAGTGGATGAATGGGTGGTGGAATTGGGTTGGCTTGGTTTTGACCATGTCCTTGGGCATGATTCAATCCTTGTTCGGGTGGTGTCTCGTCACTAATCTCGGCCATATCTATTTCTTGGTTAGATGATCCTTGGGAAATTTCTTCACCAAGTTGTCCTTGGCTAGTTTGACCTCGCTTGTTCTCAGCTCGTAACTGTCTTTCGTAACTGTTGATGTCGGGCTTGTTTGGAGTGAGAGGGGCCTTACCGCTTCTAGAACGGGTCATCAACTGCAAAATAGAAACAACAAGAAAACAGTGAACAACACTTGGTAACTTACCAATGGGTAAGTACCAAAAGAAAAATAAAACAGAATTAGATTAGAAAAAGTGTTGATTCTTTCTCAACAATTTTGAACTAATGTAAGTAGAAACCGTTACAAGTCCCCGGCAACGGCGCCAAAAACTTGGTGCAAACTTTCTAGGGTTTCATCTCATCGTATAGATCGGGTCAATTTTAGTCTAGCGTGGTGGTCAAGTCGTCTCCCAAGGGAAATGTGAGGTTAAACACCGATTAGTTATCATTATCTTGATCCGAATCGTAGTTTTTGTTAAAAGACTAATAACTAGCTACAAAGGTTGTTCAAACGATAAAAGAAATCAACTAAGATGATTTTTTATCGTTTGAACAACTTTTGTAGCTAGTTATTAGTCTTTTAACAAAAACTGCGATTCGGATCAAGATAATGATAACTAATCTGTGTTTAACCTCACATTTCCCTTGGGAGACGACCTTGACCGCCACGCTAGACTAAAATTGACCCGGTACACTTCCGGTGAGATTGGAACCCTAGAAAGTTTGCATCATTGATACTCATATTAGCTTAAAAAGTCTTGAGAATAAGTCAATCTTTTCTAATCTTTTCTTTTTTTACTTCTTTGGTGCTTACCTCTTTGGTAAGTCACCAAGTGCTACTAATTGTGTTCTTGTTGTTTTCTATCTTGTAGTTTATGAACTGTTCTCTACTGGTAAGGCCCCCAAAACTCCTTACATCCCAGATATCAACACTTATATTAGGGATCGTTTATTTGAGAGAAAGGTTGTCCAAGCTCGTAGTGAATTGGATCTTGGTGAAGCATCTTCACAAGAGTCATTACACCAAGAAGAGGAAATGAATGAGGTACAAGGAATGGTACAAGGAGGGCATGACCATGAAAATGCCCAAGTTGAACAAAATCCTTTAAATCCAAATGACTATCCTCCACCACCACCACAAGAACCATATCCACAAAGTCCACCACCTCCACTCGAACCACCACCACCCCAAGAACCATATCCATATGATCCACCCTCCAATCCACCCTACCAAGATAGACGACTTTGTGAGCAAGCCATTCAAAGAAAAAATCAAGTTCATAATCATATTCGGCTACCTCACATTGATGCAAAAAACTTTTCAATCAAGTCTCATATGTTCGGTCTAGTGGAGAATCCCATGGAAAGACCGATGATGACCTGCATTCACATATTTATAACCTTGATGAAATATGCAACACGGGATTCCAAAATAGTGCTTGTCAAGAATATACACGTCTTGCATTATTTCTTTTTTCTTTGAAGGGTCAAGCAAAGGAATGGCTTATGTCACTTCCTCACCATCACTTACAATCATGGGATGATATACAAACCGAGTTTTTGAAGCAATACTTTCCACCCGGTAGATATTTGGAGCTGAAGGTAAGAGTTACTACGTACTTTCATGCAAAATTTAATTGAATCTTGGGACAATTCTTGTTAAGAAGCTTTTGAAGGCGTGTCCGAACCACGATTATACTTTGGACATGCAAGTCCAATTATTTTATAAAGGCTTGCATAAAGGATCAAGGGCACAAATTGATTCGGCATGTCAAGGATCACTTATGATGAGCACGGCCCAAGATGTTTACAAGGCTATTGAAAGAGTGACAAGAAATGAGAAATTGTGGGATCCCGGCCCAAGTGAAATGGAAGTTGCCATTGAGCATGAGCATAATTCGAATAAGGAAGAAATTTTGGTTGAAATTGCGGTGGAAAATAAGAGTATTGATGACTAAAAAGCCGGGAAGAGAGAGTTGAAGCATAGAGAATATGATGATGTGATATTTGGTGTTTTTCATATCAAAGAATTATCAAACTCTGATGTATCTACACAAGAAGAAATGAGTTTATTGAGACAACAACGGGATTTGAACAACACTCACACCAATGTTATTGATCCACCACTTATAGCACAACATGCCCCGAACCAAACAAAAGAGGATGTGAGCAATTTAAGAAAATTATTGGCGAACTTGATGGGAGTTGTGGCTACTCAAACCGCCAATATGCAAACAATGATGACTTTTATTGGTATGAGTCCCAAGATGTTGGAAATTTGAAAACATCAATGAGTGGCCATGATATGAGAATAAAGAATATAGAAGCATCAATGCGGAATATGGAAGAACACATGAGTAGAGAAGGTGAGAAGAGTAATAGTAAAACACTGGGTGGATTGCCAAGTAATACCGAGAGAAACCCGAGGAGAGTCAATGCTATCATTACTCCAAGTGGAAGATTATGTGGAAGTAATGGAGTGGAAATTCATGGCAACAATGAAGTTGAAGATGATTTGGATAAGGAGGTTGAAGAAAGAGAATTAAGTGAAGAAGAAGAAGAAATTATTGATGGTTTCTTGAAAAATGATGGCTATGTTGAGGTGGAGAAAGAAGAAGAATGGATAAAAGTCCCGAGAATATTGAAAAATCCAAGATTGAGTGATTTGAGTACTTTATTCAATGAACCAAGCAAAATGGCTCAGGCCGAAGATGCATTTGCGCAGGCCATTTACAAAGAAAAGCAAACATAGACTTTGGCAAGCAAAATGGCTCAGGCCGAAGATGCATTGGCATAGGCCATTTACAAAGAAAATAAACCAGAGACTTTGGCAAGAAAAATGGCTCAGGCCAATGATACATTGGCGCAGGCCAATGATACACAGAAAGTTTCTGAAGTTGCATCAGGCAAATTGGCGCACACCTATGATGATTGACGCCCACCATTAGCCCAAAACTTGAGAAATCTTCAACCTCTTCATCAAAAGACAAGGGTAAATGAGGTATAACTTCTAATCCTAAAATTTTTGATCTTGTATCACTTCCTTATCCCCTTCGAGAGGAAATTAAAAAGAGGAAGTTGGATAAGAAATATGCACGTTTTCTTGACACTTTTCGTCACTTAACCATTAATATCCCTTTCATCGAAGCACTCCCTAATATACCAGCGTATGGTAAGTATCTTAAGGACATACTATCCAACAAGAAACGGTTAGAAGAATATGAGACGGTGTGTCTAAGTGAGGAGTGTTCCGCCGTGCTTCAACATTAGCTCCCTCCTAAGCTTAAAGACCCCGGGAGTTTTACTATCCCATGTGAGATTGGGGGCTTTTTGTTTAAGAATGTGCTATGTGATCTCGATGCGAGCATAAATCGCATGTCCTACAATGATTTCATGAAACATGGCATAGACAAGCTCAAGCGTATAGAGATGACTCTCCAACTTGTGGATAGATCCATTAAACGTCCAAGGGGAGTCATTGAGTATGTACTAGTGAAGGTCGATAAGTTTTACTTCCCCGTCGATTTTGTTGTTATGGATACGGAAGAAGGGTACACTACACCCTTATCCTCGGTAGACCATTTTTAGCAACGGGGAAGCTGTGATCCATGTTCATAAGGGAGAGCTTAGTTTGGGAGTGAATGATGAGTGAGTTGTCTTCAACATTTACACTTCATTGAAATATCCACGCACTACACTAGAATCTTGTTCTTTTGTGGACAATTTGTATCCCTTTTTTTGTGGATCGTACTAACACGCAGGTAGTTGAAGAAGTTGACTCTAGCAATAATGTGAAGCTCACAATCCGAAAGCTCGGAAATCAAGCGAAAGGTCAAAAACTGTTGGGATTGGTGGCATTCGTCTACATTATGTTGGAGACCGGTTTTGATGAAAAATACCAATGCGGTGCATAAGAATGACCCACCACCCATGCATTAAAGAAATATGCCATGCATAAGTCTAGCTATAGACTATAAATATAGCAACAACGGGTGCTATCTTTCTTTTTTACTTCTTCAGCATTATCTTTCGGTTGGCTTTTGTGCTTATTTGGTACTTGCTTATGTGGGTAATTGTTAGTGGTATCCATGCACGATAATATGTATAATCCATGTTTCTACCGTTTAAATCCATGCACGATAATCTGTATAATTTCCATCACTTCTACTGTATAATCCCGTCGAACAAACAACGTTAAACAAATGCGCTACCGGGAGGCAGCCCGTAAAAGTTAAGTATAATATTTTTGCTCTTTTGTGAGGCCCGGTGTACCAATGATCCTTTTGTGTCTACATTTTGGTTGATACTTAGCTCATACATGAGATTGCTTGTCATTTCATTCGTTGACTTTCATGTTCATGCCCACACATCCTCCCTTTTATAGCATCCCGATACTTGTTTTGATTCCCTTTTGTTTCCCTAACTACTTTCTTACCACTCACTTTACATTGGAGACAATGCAAGTTCGTAAGTGGAGAGTGTGAACGTAGTTAGTCCAACAATGGGTAATGTCATTAAATGTTTGAGAAACACTTAGCCTTGATTATTTTCGAGCATTTTAAAGCATAACAAACCACCTTTTGTTGAAAGATATGATTTTGCAATTGATAGAGTGAGTACCTCAATGAAATGTGTAACCTTGGTGACATGTAAGTGAATTTAAATCGCGAATCTTTGTTTGTAGTGTAAATTCTTTGAGTACGTATATTCCAATATTTTGTTAACATGAAAACTTTTATGCAATCATGCAAGCATGCTTCCATAGCAACTAGAACTTAGGCTTGATATCCTTTCGAGGCGAAATAGAAAGGTGTTTGGAGTCGAAGTTAGGGATGACGGTTATGGCATTTCTTTGACTCGACCATAACCAAATGGCCTTCCCGAACATATTTTCCACCTGTCCCCATCTCAGACTTTGTAGAGTGGTGAGACCCCACTCAAGACTAGCCATTCGTGATTAGCCTCATTATATCAAACCCTTAGCCTAATTTTGGTCTACATTCCCTTGATGTGCCACAAGTTTAGCAAGTTTCTATGTATTGTTGTTGTGACAAAATTAGAAGTTGGACAAGAGTTGGATGACATTATTGGCACAAAGTTGAGATGACATCTTTTGATGTTCGAAGTCCATCGGTGTATGTATCTTAGTTTAAAAAAAATCAAAAATCCAAAAACAAAAGTTCAAAATCAAGTTTCAAAATTCAATAAGTTGTATATAAAAGTCAATAAATGGTGAGTATTGGAAGGCAATTTTGAAGGACAAGTTCAACAAGTCCAAGTAATGTAAGTATGGGTGATAAATCAATTAATGTGGTACTTTATCTCTTATGTTTATTGTTGAGGAGTCATCTTTGGAAATTATGCGAGAGAGTTGAAGATTCCAATTCAAAATCATTGGAACTGAAGGTGTAGATTCTTGCTATCTTGCATGTGTTCTTTTTGATATATCCTTTTATCCCTTTGATTAGCCAATACCCGAGCCTAACGTTACAAGCTTTCAAGTCCTACCCGATCTAACTTCTTGACTCCGAATGCCTCGATTAGTGGAGATTGGTATCATTCTTAAGCCTATGGATTGCACCTAATAAGTCTTACATGCATGATTTCATAATTGATTGCTTGGTAACAAATTTGATGTGTATTCACACACACTCCACTACTTTCTTAGATTGGGGTTAACGTGTGGTAATATGTACGATTGGTTGCGTCATCTAGTTGAGATCTTACTTCTTGATGTTGTATGACCTCATCTTTTGACTTGAGTTGTTTGTCGTTTTATTTGCTCGAGGATGAGCAAAAGCTAAATGGGGAGTTGTTGATGTAAGTCAGCTAGATGATGCATTTCAAGATAATTTATCCCCATTCCTCATGCGTTTATTGATGTTTTCATATCAATTCGAGTCATTATTTTTTTATTTTCATCCAAATGTGTAGATAGCAATCATTATATAAAATATCATAATTTGATAGGTTTTGTACCGGTTATAGTAACCGGAGCGTCATTTCGGGTTTACGCTTGGTATTTTGGTGATTTATTGCAGTATTATAGGTTGACCAAGACCCTGAGTGACGACGCGTGTTGAGCATATACACGTCTTTTGATGGCTAGAAGAGTATGCCGGAAGCTATCGGATTCAAACGGATCATTTGTCTTTTGTATTTCTACCGTAGCACAACGGACATTTGATCCCACTTAGAGGAATTTTATGGAGAAGACTCCTTCTTGAGAGTTGTAGATTAGGAAACGAGCTTTCCAACGCATCCTGAATCGCATCAATCGGAGCTCTACAACTCATGTTATGGTGATTTTATTAACTGGTGTGAACAGTTGGCGCACGCCACTTATAGTGGCGTACGCCAAAACGTAGCTATACAGAGAGTTTCTCTTCACAATTGGCGCACACCAGACCTATAATGGCGCACGCCAGGCGTCGCAGAAACAGATTTTTTAGCATATAAACCCCTTTTTAGATCAATTTCATCATCCTCTTCACACCCCCTCTTCTCTAGGCTCTTGGAGACAAAAACCACCCCAACGGCTCTTCTAGCCAAGATTTCCTAGATTTTTAGCTTTTAACTACTTTGTAAACATTAAGGATTTGTAGTCTGGTTTACTAGAATGGATTAGTGGAAGAAGTTCATCTCATTTGATGTACCAAAACCCATTGATGTTCTTGCCAATTGAATGAAGTTCGAATTTCAAGTTTGTAGTATGTTATTGGTAAATTCTTAACTTTTACTTTGTGTTAATTGCTCTCATTAGTATGAATTCTAGCTTTGACATGTTGGTGTTTATATTCATGAGTGGTTAGTTCTAAACTAGCCAAGATAATGTTGTTGTGATAGTTTAATCTATATTGGTTGATTGGGAATGTTAGTTTGTATTTCATAAGCTTCATGTGTGTAGTATATCTTTTCCTATCTACATAGTATTGCTTGTTGGTGTTGGATTGATCACCTAGAACTTGCACACACACACACACACACACACACACACACTTAAATGAGACCGAAATGAGATGCTCGATGTGGGAGAAGGGATAGGAAAACCGGAAGGTAAAATTGATCTTAATTGGAACTCGATTTCTTATCCGGGGAGTATTGACATTGTCATTGCATTCAAGTTCGTATCATGTTGAATCATTAGGTCTAGGATACTTAGACCAAGGATGAGACATAGAGTAGTTTCATTCACTCGTATGATGGGGAACTACTTGCTTAGGAATGCACCGGTTCACACACTTGAACACCATTGGTAGGTTGGTAGGAAATCATTCCCATGATGCTAGTAGAGGTTTACTTGATCTATGCATTATCTTGGTTAGCTCTGTTATCATTTTATCATCCTTTGTAGTAGTAGATTCTTAGATATATTTACTTTCTTGTTAATTTGCGACTTAGATCTAGATAATAATAGTTTTTCGGTGTTCAACTTCACAATCCTCGTGGATACGACCTTGACCACTCGACTAGACTACAATTGACCGGGTACACTGTCGGTAAAATTGGACACCTAGAAAAGTTCGATCAAGTAGCAAGACTAGGAACCCATCATGTGGCTGTGGTACCTACAGTGCTTGGTTCAGAGTCGCGGTCGCGGTAACCGACTCGGAGACCACCGAGTCACATGTATCGTCGCGTATCGGTATCGTTTCGGGCGAGACGGGTTTTCTCTAATATAAAATGATTTAAAAATTTGAAAATAATCTCAGGCCGAGTCATTGTAGATATCGGATTGACTCGGCCGAGTCAGGCCGAGTTTTGCCGAGTTAGGCCGAGTTTTGCCGAGTCAGGCCGATACATACACGAGTCATGTCCAAATCGAGATGAATCCGTAACTTTGTACCGGTAAACTCCGAGTCGGAGTCGACTCGGCCGAGACTTTGAACCATAGTCTGTGACCATAGACGACTCTGTATTTACTGTTGCAGAGCTCCCGTTGGTGGTGACAACGGCTGAACCAACTGAGAAAATAGAAGACGGGGACCTGGAACTCATGACGCAGGTCTAGAGTTCTGATACCAAGTTTGGAAGTATAAAATCAAGAATCAAAAGGATAAACCTCCCTTGATTGAGTATCAAGAAGGTCTCAGTTCTGTAGAAGAATTATTGTTTAATGAATTGGATAGTACATCATCAACACTATATTTTTTTAGTACACAAATCTAGGCAAACAGGCTAAGATTAGAACATGTGTCCTTAGATCCAACCATACATATTAGCCACTAATACAATGATTATTTTCATTTCTGCAATTTAGCCGTAACTGCGCAAAACAAAAACATTTGACTTCTTGTGTATTTCTATGCTTTCATATGATAACTACGGTAACTCATATTTTTGTAAAAAGGCTGATGAAACATTAAAACTTCAGTAACAAGATCAAAATGAAGGGTGAAACAAAATGTATAATGTTGAACAACATTTTCACTAATTCTTGCGTGTTTACAAGCAGAGGCGGTGCCGGTGCCACCTTTGTTGGCGGCGGGGCGATCGAACCCCAAAAAATTATAAATATGTATAATTACTGGGATTTGTTTAAGAAGACGTGTGTGTGGAAAGAAACAACATGTTTGGCACCTTTCCAACTGAAAAGTATGGTCTAACATTTCATGCGTCGTGTCAATTGAAGTCGTGTCAATTGAAGTATATAAAATGTTAATTACCTACTTCCCCATCAGCTTAACTTTTTAGGCGTGAAGATAATTCAACATGGTATCAAAGAAAGATGTCACATGTTCGAACATCTCTGCAAACATTGTCTTCCCTAAAAAAACACTTCAGTGCGTGTGTTGAAGTATATATAAAATGTTGATTATTAAGCTTTTAAGAGAGATGAAAATTCAACAGTGTCTTTCGCAATGTTAATTTCCAGTAGTGGACATGTTGAAGTATATATAATGTTGATTATTAAGCTTTTAGGAGAATGGTAATTAATTCAACACTGTCATTCACAATGTTAATTGTGTTAAAGTATATAAATTGTTAATTATAAGTTTATAAAATGTTTATTTTTAAGCTTCCAGGAGAGATCGTAATTCAACAATGTCCTTTGCAATGTTAATTGTGTTGAGGTATATAAAATATTAATTATTTAACTACTCATCAACTTCTGCTTTTGGGAGAGATGATAATTCACCAATGTCCTTCGCCAAAACGCCAAAACGCAGATCAGCCCACCATGGTCCATCAAAACAAACACTATAATTCTTTCAATTTTTCCATATATAAAAACAAATAATAGTAGAAAACATTAGAAGCAAAAGAATGCCCGAAGGCCATAAAACATTGCAGCCTAAACAGAGAAAACATATCTACTACAACGCAGCTCCAACAACACCGAAAAAAAAAGGGGAAGCAAAGAAAGGACGCCGGTAGCTTCTATTGACATACAATAGCACCCCGATTCCATTTTATCTATATCTTTGTAAATATATAAATTATCACAGTTTTATGGTCATTTTTTAATTCTTGTTTTATGGTCATTTTGTTAGCAACTTCACAATCACAAATTGTTGGCAACTTGGCATGTGTCTAACAAAGTAGACACTAGCTAGAGGGCAGTGATCTTAAAAAAAAATGTTAATCAGTCTTTTTAATTTCTTTTATTATGGTTTTATTATTATTATTATTATTATTATTATTATTATTATTATTAAAATTTAATCTCTCTTTTGGTTAACCGCATGTATAAAATGAATATTTTTTTTTTGTGTTTTCGTTGTATACACAAAAAGTGATTTCCCCCCTCAATTCGAGACTTAAAAAAATGCGATATAAAACATCACGAAAAGTTTATTCTAGCCCTTCCGAAACTGAAATCATGGCTCCATCCTTCATTGCAACAAGGAAAAAGAACCACCTGAATTTCATTCTTTCAAATCATGGAAGAGTGCATCTGTAAACCCTCATTATCCATCTAGTATTCGTTGCACGTGGAACAAACCATACACAACTTCATTAGTCTTAAGTTAAGATTATTTAGATAATGAAAAGGTGTTTATGAAAAGAAGATCACCATTGCTTAAGTATGTGATGTTAAGATTCGGATGTTGGGTAAATTAACCATTTAGCATGTTGTTTAACAAAATTAACACAAAGTGTTAAAGTGTTCCACATTGGGTATTTATAAATATTGTTTAACCCACCATATTAAAATATGAATTTCTCTCACCTCATAGCCTAAGTTTTGAGGTTGAGGCTCTGCTCTTACATGAGTTTGGGCTTATATTTTCAACATAGTATCAAAGTCACTCTTTTATTATGCAAGTGTTTAGCCTATTGTTGGCATTATAGTGCCATTTATATGTCTTGTGTGCCATATGGTCGAGAATCTTTATAGGCCCTCAAGTTATTTGCATGTATTTGCCTTGTGTGTCATGTGGCACATACTCTTTATAATCTCACACTTAAGAAGGCCTGTTAAAATGTCCCACATTGAGCACTTACTTCACACACCATATTAGAAGATGAAGTTCCCTCACCTCATAGCCTAAGTTTTGAGGTTGTGATTCCTCCTCTTATATGGGTTTGAGCTTATGTTGGGGCTTATATTTTCAACAAGCGTTGACTGCATATAGCCTGAAGTTTATTCTACTTTCCCTTCACAAGAGCTTCAACTTCTGAGGCTAATACACTATGACACATGTATGATGTTTCTCTTCGCTCACAATACCAACACTATAACATCTTCCTAATGAACTCGAACATAATCGTTATATTCATTTTCCTGGCATCCCTAATTATATTGTTGATGCTCTCAGCATAGCTGCTTGTCATGATAGCGTAGCGTGTTCTTGGAAAATGTGACCGTGCCCGGTACTTGAATCTGATTGTCTCCAAATACCCTGAAACGTCATTATCTTTCCGCCAAATCTGGTCAAACAATATTTCCAATTCCTGTCTTGAATAAGCATACACTGATTTCTTCAATGTCCACCGACAATATATTTTCTTACCGTAGGTATCATTGACGCTCATGTTAAGGTGGTGGTAGAAATAGCCATGGTAAGCATTTGGAATCACAACATCAAGAGAAGCCTCATCTATGCCAACAGCTATTGGAAACAAGTGGTCACCCACATCTACACCGACAACAACTAACAATTTCCCACATACTCATTTTTCAAATGCATACCATCTACAATAGCACCCCGATTCCATTTTATCTATATCTTTGTAAATATATAAATTATCACAGTTTTATGGTCATTTTTTAATTCTTGTTTTATGGCCATTTTGTTAGCAACTTCACAATCACAAATTGTTGGCAACTTGGCATGTGTCTAACAAAGTAGACACTAGCTAGAGGGCAGTGATCTTAAAAAAAAAATTGTTAATCAGTCTTTTTAATTTCTTTTATTATGGTTTTATTATTATTATTATTATTATTATTATTATTATTATTATTATTATTATTATTATTATTATTATTATTATTATTAAAATTTAATCTCTCTTTTGGTTAACCGCATGTATAAAATGAATATATTTTTTTTGTGTTTTCGTTGTATACACACACTACTAGAAATATACTGTTTTCCGACGAAATTTTGCGACTAAATCTGAGCTCTCGGAAAGTTCCTACGATATTCCGACGAAAATAAATAATGTTTATTAAACCATATAAAAATAAATTGATTCCTACGACTTTCCGACGAATCGTTTTCGTAAAACCAAATTTCGTAGGTATTTCGTTGGAAATAAAGCGCGGGACCTTTTCCCGCTATTGCTTATCGAAATTTTCAAGGCCGGGAATTTTTTTAGAAAATATTTGTGACGAATTTCCGACGAACAAGAATAGAAAAATAATATAAAAACAAATCGTTGGAATATCGTTTGAAATGTAATGAATATTTAATAGAAATTACATAAATGCTAGAGTTATAAAAAATTAAAATTAATTGGGACCGACGTCTTTCCGACGAATACTTACACTTCGTAGGAAATTCCTAGGAACTAAATAAAATAAATAAAAAACTTATTCAGAACTAAATATTTCGCACTTCTTCACAATTTAGGTTAAGCTCACTTCTGCTCGTTCTGGGGTGGGTCTCTTCACATTTAAACTCTGTAATACTCTGTCAAGATTCGTTTTGTGCTCGCATTCTAGGAAAAGGTCAGATTGTCTTCATACTTCTCTTCATCCTTATTTTTCCTTTGATTTCATTATGTATTATTGCGGCTTTAATTTGTTGGGTTTTGTTTCTTTGTGTCGCTTTTTTGATTTCTGCTTGTGCTGAACTGGGGTTGGTAGAAAAGGCTTTTAGGCATTTCATTAGAATGCAGGAAATTGTTGAGAAAGCTAGTCCATCAATTTATGTAAGCCTTTTGAGTAATTTATCAGGTTCTTCATATTCTGGATTGGGCAAACAATTGCATTCCCTGTTATTAAGTCGAGTTTTTCCAGAAATTTTACCATGGAGACTGTTGTATGTAACATTTATATATGTCAAAAATGGGTGTTTAGAGAGTGCTCAGTGGTGCTTTGATCGAATGGCAGAAAGGAATGTGCTCATCTTTATTTATAAAGCATTGATCTTTATGTAAGAGAGTATTAGCTGTGCTAGTGGAATTGAGCAATCTGTGATGGGTTTGGGTAGTAGTTAATTAATATCGGGCAAAAACACAACATTTTGATTCCTTGTTGGTGGGGTGGGGTGGGGTGTAAGGGAGGGGGTTGGGTATGACTTATTACAAAGAATCAGTAAAGAAATGGCAGGAGATCTAGCTTGATAAGGAGCACTTGTTGTGCAAGTGTGTTAATTTTGTTTTCACAATCTCAAAATAACCTTCTAAAAAAATTCTCTCTAATTTTGAGACACTTGCACACTGTCGTATTTGTCGTGGTCGCTTCTTTTTTTCAACAATACCGTGACAAGATTTTCTGGATGATGTTCTTGAGTTATTATATAACACCCTCGACTTTGGTGTAGTAATTACATTAGATAAGTTTTGTTTATTTTTTGGCTGAATTCTCTTGATATTATATAACACCCTCAATTGCACACATTTATGTTCACTCTTCATGTAAGTTGGTGTGAAATGCATAATGCCTGAATAATCTATCATGCTTTGTGCAGTGTGATTGACACTTTATGGGTGTACCCTGGATTTGGATGAGTCAATTGTAATCCGATGATTGCATTAGATATTAAAGTTTGCATGTAATTGTGTTGTTTTCTTCTCAAGTTGATGCTCTGTGGATCACTACATTTCACAGATATTAAAGTTTGCATGTAATTCTGTGCACATTAGATATTAAAGTTTGCATGTAATTCTGTGCACATTATCTTCACTACATTTCATTTAAGTTGAACTTCACTCTGGCAGCAAATATTGTGCCTTAGAGTTGATAGATTTTTCCTAAAGTTAAGTACTGGAAATTGGGCATCCAACTAAGAAAACCGAGTGATCTATCATTGGATAAATCTAGTGTTGTACCTTATGCTTCTATGGGCATTCTTGCTGATATGATGCTTGTATTTCTAAAGCTTGAGAATTTGGTCTTGCACTATGTATCCATAATTTTATATCAAGAATCAAAGAAATTGTTGTACCTTATGTCTTCTTGGAATGTAGATTGATGATTAGGACATGATGTTACTGTTTATGAGCTTTAAAAATATGGTGCCATTGAGTTATTTAGAGCCGATGACTGTTGCAAATAATGTACGTTGTCTTTTGTGCCTTAAGAGACGTAAATTGTGGAGTGTGATTGGAGTCCTGCTTGTAGAGACCAACTTTGGCTAATATGTTGTGGAATTGCATTGTATTTTCTGTGTTATAGTTTGGAAGTCGTTACTCGGGAAGTTTTTATATTCCTAAGCATGACAACATCCTCCTTTTCAGATGAATGATCGGTCGTGGATGTACGACCAGTGGCATAAGCCACCATTTTGTGGGTTGAAGGATGAGTACATTAATGGTTTGGAGGTTTTCTTGAACTTCGCTTCTAGAAATGCAAGGACACCGGGTGTAATTCGATGTCCTTGCACGAAGTGCAAGAACAAGCGTTTAAAAAAAATAGATGAAGTAAAATATGAATTACTGAAATGGGGGTATATGCCGAGATATTATGTGTGGACTTCCCATGGAGAAGAAAGAGTGATCGAGCCTCCTAATTTTCATGAGGCAAATGCAACTTACAACCAACTCGACAGGGGGGTTAACTCTTTTGTGGACATGGTGCACGATGTAGCCGGCCCATCGTTCAATGTGCCTAGACAAGAATCAATAGAACCTGAGGAGCCTAACAAAAATGCAAAAGAGTTCTTTAAATTATTGGAATCAGCAAAAAAACCAATTTGGTCAGGAAGTGAAGATTCAATATTGTCCTTAACAACCAAGCTACTAGATATGAAGTCTAAGCATAATGCTTCACAGAAGTTGTTCAATAATACACTGAACATCTTTTTGCCCAACTTGCCTGATGGTCACAATGTGCCTAAAAACTTTTATGAGGCAAAGAAGCTGGTCCGGGATCTAGGTCTTCCTCATGAGCGGATAGACGTTTGTGCGAATGGATGCATGTTGTTTTGGAAGGATGATTTGCGTTTGCGAGAGTGTAAGTTTTGTCAACACCCTAGATACAAAGGTAAGGCTCGTTCCACATCCGGACGTGGCCAGGATGTGCCATTTAAAAGACTACACTACTTGCCATTGATACCACGATTACAACGGTTATTTGCATCCGAAACTACAAATAAGTTTATGACCTGGCATGCGTAAGCGATCATCGAAGAAGGAAAATGGCACATCCATCGGACGCAGAGGCATGGAAAACCTTTGATCAACAACACAAAGAATTCTCCTCCGATGCTCGTAATGTAAGGCTTGGTTTGTGTATTGACGGATTCCAACCCTTTGGCCAATCAGGGAAGAATTTTTCATGTTGGCCAGTTATTGTGACCGTGTACAATTTACCTCCTTGATGTGCATGAAGAAACCATATATGTTTCTTACTTTGTTAGCACTGGGCCAGAAAACCCGAAGCATAAGATTGACATCTATATGCAACCACTTATTGATGAGTTGAAGCTTTTGTGGTCCAAGAGTAAGTGTAATTTCATTTGGAATTGTATATCAATCGAAAGTAGTAGTTGTGCTGTTGTGTATGACTATAAGCATGATTTGTCTTCAATTATTTTAATATAAGGAAATTCTGGGAGGATATGGAAGCGCAGCAAAGATTGAGCGATGATTCATCAAAGAATCATATACTTGAGTCCGAGTATGCTTCATGGTTTGCCACTTATGTAAGTAACACCAATTTTGAATTTACAAAATATTCCAATAGATTTATACTCACTTTGGTTTATTTAGGTTCAAGATCCAGAAAATAGAATCACTGATGCATATGTACGCGACATCTCATTTGGCCCAACAAGGGTAGTAACATCCTATGATGAATGCAATGCGAATGGGTTTGTTTTTCATACTTTAGACCATAATAGTCACAAGAGCACGTACAATTGTGGGGTGCTTGTGAGAGGGAATCATGTCGATGGTCATGGATTGGATTACTATGGCCAATTGCTTGAAGTAATTGAATTGACTTATCATGGCTCGTCAAAGGCATCATTTGTGCTATTCAAGTGTGAATGGTTTGATCCTATTGATGCAGTTCGGAAGCACCATAAATTTAATAGTTTGGTTGACGTAAACCTTGCCCGAAAATGGCGTCGAAATAACAAAGAACCGTTTGTGTTTCCAGAGCAAGTTTGTCAAGTTTACTATTGCCCTTACCCCTCGACTAGGAGAGTACGTGATGATTGGCAAGCAGTTATTCCTATAAAGGCGCGGGGGCAGATTGATATGGACATTGTTGATACTCCATATCAGGAGGATACTTCAGAAATTGATCCTATTTTAGTTGATACAGATGAGATCACTGAACCATTAAATGACACATCCGGCCATTTGGTTGATATTGCAATGGATTCATTAAGAGGAAACAATGTGGAAGAAGAAGAAGATGAAGCAATGTGGCAAGATTCAGAAACTGAGGATGACAATGATGAAGAAGACATTGATGAGGAGCTTTCGGTTGAGGATGATGATATATGACTATGATAGTTTTATTTCTTTTTGATGTGTTTCATTATCGGACATGATTTTAGTACTCTACATGAAAGCATAAATGAATCTTAAGAGACGTAAATGTAACAACATATCAGAAATGTTCCAAGCATGTACGCAACCGTCAGAGAGACAACCTACCACTTAGTAGGCCACCCACTCGTGTGGATGATAGCATTCACACCCCTCCTCCAACGATTGGCTTGGAAGATGTCACCCTGTGACTTCACCACATATCGATGAAGCAAATGTTGCTGCAAATTCAGATTCGATACGCTCAGGTTCGACACGCTCAGATTCGATACGCTCTTCGCCTGAGCCTTCTACTGAGCTTCCACTTTGCTGGGTCCAAGATGGGCAGTAAGTATATTATTTGATGTTTGAGTAGTATGTTTGTTCGTTTACATAGTTGGTTGTTCTTTTACTTAATTAGTGAGTTTTTTTTCGGCTTGTTGAAAACAGTTTTATGCCACGTGATAAAGAGCATGTGAATGAAATTTCACGTATAATTATGTCTGGTTATACCGGTATCTGGCCCACTTACAAATCCATTCCGCAGAACACCAAAGATCAGTGGTGGGCAGAATTTCAGGTGAATAGTTTATGTATTAAATATGTTAATTGGACATTCATACATTCCCGTAAGAACATTACTTTCAATTTTAATAGCTTATTGTTTTTTTCTTCTGTTTCAAATTGATTAACGCAGACGCGTCTTTTAAAGTTGAACCGCAATGTAAGAGAGCGGTTAGAAAATTGTTTAACAAAAGGCCAGTGATTGTTTAACGAATGCATTATACACCGTGACGTCAAAAGTGGTTTGGAAAACATGAATTAGTGGATTGGATTGATCAGGAAGTGATGGACAAGTTGGTTGAGTATTGGCAGTCTGAAGATTTTAAAAATCGATCAACTTTAAATAAGACAAACAGAAATCGGGTCACGTTGGATGGGCGTGGAGTGGCTAAGAGTAATGGTGGTTCAAGATCAACTTATGATACTAAACTATTTCTGGTATGTGTATCTACTTTAATAATTATTTTTGTTGCACGTCATTATTTATATTCTTAAATTTGAGCCAATTGAATAGAGTTTGATTAGGAACTGTGATTATGTACTTTATCCTTTGTGTTGCCAAAAAAAAAAAAAGAAGTTAAGGAACATAGAGTTTGATTAGAAACTGTGATTATGTTGAATGGATGGCCCATAATATAGGCATTTGAATCAAGTTTCTGCTTGGTATATATATATATATATATATATATATATATATATATATATAAACACAGTTTCTGTTTGAGCTTGTGCATGACATTTGTTGAATGCTTTTTATAACATAGTGACGTACACATGGCTTCAGTTGATTCGGCTCCAGGCTGTGCTTGATTGTAGGCTTTTCTCTTTACAGGATAATGATTTGGAACGAGAAGTATGCAGCGGAGGTGTATATATACATGCACACATCCAAAACCACCAAGCTTCCTGTTGATAATATTGCAGCAAAGAATCAGGTCATGATTCTTCCAATCTAATTGTTCAAATAATTGTTTTGTTTGTTTTTAGTGATATAATGCATCTAATTTGTTCAAACATAAATAATTGCAGGAAACACTTAAGCAGGCGCTACCGCATTTTGTACCATACATTGGTCAGAAAAGGGTACTCATCCCGGATGAGATTAGACAAGAAGCAGATAAAGTATTAGTGGATACTTTATTAGATAGTGCCGCGGGGAGAAAAATGGGCGTATTTCTGGTCTCGGAAATCTATCTTTACAATATAGTCAATCATCTCGTCCACGATTTTCTACTCCTGACGTGCAGATTTTGGAGTTAACACAGCAAGTATCGGAACTTACAAATCAAAACCGTTTGTTGAATGAAAAGATCCAAGAAATGGCGGCACAAAGTGCGACAAGGGATGCAGAAATGGCAGCACGAGACACAGCAAGGGAGACAGAAATGGCAGCAGTCCGAGAGTTCATGGCCAAATTCAGTAAGTTACTAACTAAAATCATCTGACTATTTATACTTTCATTGAAGAGTAAAATCCCGATGTTGGTGATTGCCTTTTGGTAAAGAATATGAAATATGCATTTTACTTATAATCTCAATGTTGTGACTAGAATCCCCGCTAGAACAAAGCTAATGAACATTATTAGTTTTGATTAGAAATAAGCAAAATTTTCAATATAAAAAGGTCAATACATGAAGAATAATATGCAGCTCAAAAGTACAAAAACTCAAGGCCTGTTTATTGAGTCAATGTGAGTTGGATGGATGCACTCCTGAAGCTTTATTGTTATTATTTAGATGATTTATACGAATAATTTTCTTCTGTGTCTTATCTTTAAATTTGTGGTTTGTCTATGTAAGAATGAATAACAACAATCATAGGGAATGTGAGTTGGAGCAAAGGGAGATGATGGGCCCAATGAACATGAAATGTGTTTAAAAGTCAGTGTGTTAATGAAGTGTTATTCTTCTTGTTGTAAAGTGTTGGATCCCTGGAGCTTTATTGTTGTTAATCTCGATGTTTATTTGTGGTTTCATCAAACTTGTTTATTGCAAAGTGTTGTTGAGACGAGGCTAATAAAATTTTGTTATATTTGTTATTTTTTTATTTAGGCAATAGTGCAACATGAGGAGCTTCATGGTTCGTGGATTGTAGTACGTTGAACAAAAGTAGCAGTTCAAAGATGTATTCATTGAAGTTGCATTTTGAGTGGTACGATTTAGAGTGGTATATGTATGACATAAAGTTGCCTCGTTTTGAATTATGTTCAAACTAAAGTATTTTGTGATCATTTTGGACCATCTTGTTTTGATGTTTATGCACATTATTGTAGTCTTTTAATTATGGTATGTTAAAACATAATAATTATGTATTTTGTTGTTTCATTTTATTTATTTTTCGTTTTTTTAAGTTTGTCATGTAATTATGGGTTATTAACAAACAGCAAAACAAAATATAAAAAAATATAGGAAGTTTGTGAGAAAGTGGTCAGAAATTACGTTGGAAGAGTACAGTAGTTTTAGTCGGAAGTTTCGTCGGTAAATTCATAGGAAATTTCGTAGGAAAAAATAGTGGAATTTCGTCGAAAAAGTGTCAGAAAAACTGACGCATGTTAGTAGGAAAAATTATCGGAAGATTAGTAGGAAAAATCGACGTAATATTAGTTGGAAATTTCGTCGGAATATTAGTCATAAATTACGTAGGAAAATTCGTAAGAAATTTCGTCGGTAATCTCGTAGCAATGTTCGTCGGAACGGTTTCCGACGCCATGTTTTACGACGCTCTACTTTTAGTCGGTATTTCGTCAGAAACCTTGGTTTCCGACTAATTTCCGACGAAATTTAGAGTCAGAAACAGGCGAATTTTTAGTAGTGACAAAAAGTGATTTCCCCCCTCAATTCGAGACTTAAAAAAATGCGGTATAAAACATCACGAAAAATTTATTCTAGCCCTTCCGAAACTGAAATCATGGCTCCATCCTTCATTGCAACAAGGAAAAGGAACCACCTGAATTTCACTCTTTCAAATCATGGAAGAGTGCATCTGTAAACCCTCATTATCCATCTAGTATTCGTTGCACGTGGAACAAACCATACACAACTTCATTAGTCTTAAGTTAAGATTGGGGAGTTTTATTCGCACCACAACAAACCTACCGATGTACCACTTTATACTTTGCACCACACCTAAAACTAAAAACCTACCTTTGTACCACACTGATTTTCAAACATTTTTAATTCTTTATTTGCACCACATTATCTACCTTCATACCACACTTTTAAACTATTTCCACACCAATTTTTTTTAAATACACATTAGTCCCTCAATTTAATCTACTTTATATCCCACATCCCTACCTACACACCCCATTATTTCCCTCCAAAAAAATATCTTCTTCCTCATAAAACCCTCAAACAAAATCATCATCTTCAAACAAAATCACCATCTTCATATTCTTCATCGTCATAAAATCTTCAAACCCAACACCATCTTCAAACAAAATCACCATACTCTTCATCATCATAAAAACTTTAAACCCCAAATCATCTTCAAACAAAATCACCATCTTCATAACTCCATCATCTTTATCATTATAAAACCTTCAAACCCCACACCATCCTCATAATCCTCATCAATTTTTTTCATCATAATCATCTCTACACCAAATCCATCCAAACCATACGGATAAAAGAACTTGCTTTGGAGGTTGTATACCAAGGTTCAATGAATGAAGGAGTGGAATCAAAAACCCCAATTGAAGAAATTGGGGTTTCAAGCAAAATCGATGAAAATGTACTTTTGAAATCAATCTACTATTGTGTGTTGTTTTCGTGAAATCGACACGTAGAAATGCTAAAATGTAAATTAATTTAGTGTATTGAACTATTATTTTGGGTTTGGTGATTCAATGTTACAAAAGTTGATGCTTTTTCATTCGCCCAGATGAAAACAACCTTAACAGAGTCGTTTTTAGGCTGAACAACTTTGTTGTGGTCGATTATAAGATGTTCGACCCTAGGAGGGTCGATTCTTAGACATTCAACCCTGAGGGGGTCGATTCTTAGACATTCGACCCCCCTCACTAGCATCAAACCAGTAACCTTATAACGGTTGAAACGACTTTGCTATGGACGATTCTACATTGATACGACCCTGACAAGGTCAGTTCTCCAAGAATCAACCATGTTAATGTCGTTTCTCTTATAGAATCGACTTAGCGTAAGGTCAAATCTCATTAGCATCAAACCAGTAACATTATAATGGTTGAAACGACTTTGCTATGGACGATTCTACATTGATACGACCCTGATAAGGTCGTTTCCCCAAGAATCAACCATGACAAGGTCGCTTCTCTTTGAATCGACTTCGCGTAAGGTCGAATCTCGCTAGAATCAAACCAGTAACCTTATAATTGTTGAAATGACTTTGCTATGGACGATTCTACATTGATACGACCCTGACAAGGTCGTTTCTCCAAGAATCAACCATGACAAGGTCGTTTCTCACAAAATAATGTCATTCCTTAGTAACTCTCGTAAATCACCAACATAAGCACAAAAAAGATTCAATCAGAAATCGATAACCACAACAAACATACGAAAAAGAAAATATGTGATTTCAATCATATGTCGAGCTTATGGTCTTAGCCAATCAAGTTGGAATGCAACAAAATATCATCCAACGTACAAAAGTAGTTTTTAAACAAACAAAAAAAAAACATCCAACAAGGATTATCGCAAACTTCCTTTTCTTTTTCTTTTCTTTCTCAACAACAACTGCCTTTCCTTTTTCCTTGTACATCATTAGACTTCCTTTTCCCAACAGAAGATGGTTCACGGATTATCACACCGGTAGTTGCTCTTCTTTGGGGTTCCATTACGGTTTTGCTGTTTATTTTACCGGTCCCCTCATTTCCCTTGCTCTTAGCTTTCCTAGCATCCACAACAGTTTTGGACTTCTTCTTCATCACACTATTTGACGCCTTACCATCTGAACTTTAAACTAGACAACCATATCTACTCGACAAGAACAACGATCACAAGACTAATCAGTAAGAACGATATATACGAGAAGCAGAAATCAGAGCCACATTTATAAGAGTGTGAACAATTCTAGACCAAGAAGCTTCATCTTCAGAAGGAAGACTATCATATTTCGTTGGAACCGTCAAGCCAATTATTCATTTATGCATGTTGTCCACAAACCTTACAAAAAGACCAAAACTGATCATCCTTGTCCACTGACATGAATTTAATAGTACTGGAGATTAACAACATGAAACAAAAATAAACAATAATATCCCAACAAAATTTATAGGCATAATAGTCATTTATTAAACAATAGTTCAGCTTAGCCATGTTCAAATGATGTCATCTTTGTGTTCACCAGCACAAATCGGTACTTGCAAATTTTGCAGCAAAAACGAAAAAAAAACCAACAAAATTAAGAGCTCATTGGACAGATTACAGGTCTTTCGAGAAGAAGTACCGTCATAGATGAAGAAGGAGGCGGTGATGACAAGTCTCACGGCAAGCATTAGTGAGGAAATATGGCAAAGAGTGCTATCCACTGTGCTAAATTAACAAGCCAATTTCAAATACACAAAATTCTTGGTATTATCATAATGAAAGAAAGCAAAAGAAATTGGGGAGCTTCACCTACACACTATGACTGTAGCAAATAGGAATCATCAGAATGATGGAAAGAGAGTCCCTGGTCCATGGTATTTTTGGGATCAACTGCTCGCTTAATCAACAAAATTCCATTCCATCCATTCAATAATATGACAAAATTCAATTCTACTACATCCATTTTACTACCAATAATCGACAAAATTCTAACCTTACATCCATTCTACTACCAATAATCGGCATCCTCCTACTTGATTCTTCATTTCATCAAGTTTAAACATTTCACAAAGTAAATGCATAATGGTCACTACAAAATGTGTATAACAAATTCATTAAGGCATTTTAACAAACACTTGGAAGACACTAAGGATTCAAGGCATTGACTACAAGAAAAGGTGCATTCTTTTTCCACAAACATGATAATTCAAAGATTAACGAAGCATCAATAGCTATACATACCGTTTCTTTTACAAAATATTCACAGTTTCAAGCTTCTTCACAATCTAGGTCTAAGTTGCTCCAATTTGGTATTAGATAAAGAACGAATGAGGGGGAACGGTGATATTATGGAGGTTAAGAATGGAAGAAGATGAAGGGAGAGGAAAGAAGAAGGAGATTCAAAAGAAGAAAAAATAGTTCATTTGTGGATGGAGGTTAAGAATGGAAGAAGAGGAAGGGAGAGGAAAGAAGAAGGAAATTCAAAAGAAGAAAAAATAGTTCATTTGTGGAAGTTGTAAGAACTTGAAAGGAAATTAATGGTAGAAGTTAGATTGGGGTAAGGATGGAGTTAAGGGAAAGAAGTTGAAAATATGTGAATGAGGGGTGGAATTCCGTGGGTTATGTTGGGGGGAGAGGGTTGTGTTAAATTCATATGTTTGGGGGGCAAAATGTTATTAAAGGTAGGTGGATGTAACAAAAAAAGATGCAAAAAGTGTTTATTTTTTGTATGTTTGAAATTTTATTGTGGTGTATAGGTAGAAGGTGTGATGTAATTAGTAAATCCAACTTTTTTTAACTTAATGTGGTGCAACGGTAGGTTTGTTGTGGTGCAAATAAAGGCCCCCTAAGATTATTTAGATAATGAAAAGGTGTTTATGAAAAGAAGATCACCATTGCTTAAGTACGTGTTAAGATTCGGATGTTGGGTAAATTAACCATTTAGCATGTTGTTTAACAAAATTAACACAAAGTGTTAAAGTGTTCCACATTGGGTACTTATAAATATTGTTTAACCCACCATATTAAAATATGAATTTCTCTCACCTCATAGCCTAAGTTTTGAGGTTGAGGCTCTGCTCTTACATGAGTTTGGGATTATATTTTCAACATAGTATCAAAGTAACTCTTTTATTATGCAAGTGTTTAACCTATTGTTGGCCTTATAGTGCCATTTATATGTCTTGTGTGCCATATGGTCGAGAATCTTTATAGGCCCTCAAGTTATTTGCATGTATTTGCCTTGTGTGTCATGTGGCCCATACTCTTTATAATCTCACACTTAAGGAGGCCTGTTAAAATGTCCCACATTGAGCACTTACTTCACACACCATATTAGAAGATGAAGTTCACTCACCTCATAGCCTAAGTTTTGAGGTTGTGACTCCTCCTCTTATATGGGTTTGAGCTTATGTTGGGGCTTATATTTTCAACAAGTGTTGACTGCATATAGCCTGAAGTTTATTCTACTTTCCCTTCACAAGAGCTTCAACTTCTGAGGCTAATACACTACGACACATGTATGATGTTTCTCTTCGCTCACAATACCAACACTATAACATCTTCCTAATGAACTCGAACATAATCGTTATATTCATTTTCCTGGCATCCCTAATTATATTGTTGATGCTCTCAGCATAGCTGCTTGTCATGATAGCGTAGCGTGTTCTTGGAAAATGTGACCGTGCCCGGTACAGTTTAGAGGTGGCCAAATGGTGTAACCGCCGGTTTTTCAAACCGCCGGTTTGACGAACCGCCGGTTTGACGAACCGCCGGTTTGTCAAACCGCCGGTTTGAAAATCCGGCGGTTTCTCGTTCAAAACCGGTTGTTGCGGTTTGGGCGGTTCGGTTTGCCCCGGTTTGCTCCGGTTGAGATCACGGTCCAGATCACGGTTCCGGCCACGGTTTTAAATTTTCATTTTTTTTTTCTTTTCATTTTTATATAACACTTATTATTTTCACTACAATAACAAATTATTATTATTTTAATTATAATTATTAAAGCGAATGTAATATATATATTATTTTAAATAGATTTCTATTCGGTTTTAAAAATAATATTAATATTGTGTTATTTTATTTATATGTAAATAATGTTATTTTAAAAAATTATGTTGTTTTTCTTATATGTAAATTGTGTTATCTTTTCAACGCTTACCGGTAATTAAATTACTTACGTATTTTTTTTATGTGTAATCGTGTCGGAGGCACAACACATATAAAAAAATCAAAGTGAATGTAGTTCTAATTGTTTATGTTTTTAGTCTTTTATAGTTGTTGTAATGATTTTTATAGTTATTTAAGTAGGTTTTAAGTATACTTTGATTATAAATGTTGTTTTATAGTTTCTTATAGTTTTTTTTATAGTTTGTTATAGTTTTTTTCATAGTTTGTTATTGTAGTATTTTATAGTACCCTTATGTGTTTGTATTACATAGTTTCATATAATTTTTTAGGTTTGTATATGGTTTTTTTTAGGTTAGTATATAATTTTATAGTATTTTTTAGGTTTATAATTTTTTAGGTTTTTTTTTATTTATAGTTTTTATGGTTTATTTGTATAATTTTTTTATGGTTTATAAATTGTTTTTATTTACATGCAAAAAAAAAAAAAAAAAAAAAAAAAAAAAAAACTGTTGGGCCGGTTAAACCGGCGGTTCCGGTCCGGTTCCGGTTCCGGCCGGTTTTACCCGGTTCCGGTCATCCGGTTTGAACCGGCGGATCCGTTCGGTTCCGTTTAATAACACAACCGGGCGGTAAACCGGCAAACCGTTAAAAACCGGCGGTTTTCGAACCGCCGGTTCCGGTTCGAACCGCCGGTTCCGGTTTCGGTTTGGCCACCTCTACCGGTACTTGAATCTGACTGTCTCCAAATAACCTGAAACGTCACTATCTTTCTGCCAAATCTGGTCAAACAATATTTCCAATTCCTGTCTTGAATAAGCATACACTGCTTTCTTTAATGTCCACCGACAATATATTTTCTTACCGTAGGTATCATTGACGCTCATGTTAAGGTGGTGGTAGAAATAGCCATGGTAAGCATTTGGAATCACAACATCAAGAGAAGCCTCATCTATGCCAATAGCTATTGGAAACAAGTGGTCACCCACATCTACACCGACAACAACTAACAATTTCCCACATACTCATTTTTCAAATGCATACCATCTACACAGAGTGATGCGATACGATCCCAGGAGATCGACGAAAGGATCAATGAGAGCGGGAAACCCTAACCTAACCGAGCAGCAGTCTAGGAAGAGGGCCAAGAACAACTCAACGCTTTGCTCAAGAACGCTGATAAGCTCTTGAAAGGGGTGCAATATCTACGACAAAGAGATCACTCACTCGCAAGTAATGTTCTTGATCAATCATGGATCAATGAAGAAGATGAAGTTTTTGTCAAAATAATATGATGATCTGTCTTAATGAAATAAAATGTTTGCCTTTATATAGGATACAAGAATAAAATCATAAGGGTAGTTCGGTAATAGGCCAAAAGTGGCGCGTAAATAATTATAAAAATAACAAAATAATCCTCAAAAATATCCTAATAATATAATAGAAAATAAACGACGTCGTGGACGTCAAGCTAATCCGTCCTCATGATCTCCGAGCTCCGTAGCATAAATAACGCAACAAATAACATGCTCGTCGTCCGGCTTCACTTGTGCTTGCTCGTGACATATATCAATGATCAACGTGTCCAAAGCATCACGCATCCGTCTCTTCTGAAGCCGTGCCATCGGCCCGTCTCGAATAACTAGATGATCGATTGGCTGCATCGGGGCCAACGGGTCGGGAACCTCTGTAGGGATCTTATCATTCCCTCCCGATTGCGAAGGATCTGTCCTCAGATCGTAGGGGTTGTCAAAAGGCATCAAATCAGCAACATTGATGGAATTAGAAATGCCCCAATCTTCAGGAATCGTGATCTTGTAGACATTATTGTTTATCCGCTCCAAGACTTCAAATGACCATCACATCGTGGATGCAACTTGGACTTTCGACGTTTCGGAAAGCGATCCTTCCGATAGTGTAACCACACCCAATCACCGGGCTCAAAGATCATCTCCTTGCGTCCCTTGTTTGCTTGCTTCGTACCAAGCCGTAGCTTTCTCTACATTCGCACGAGCTTGCGCATGCAACTCTCTCACCATCTCCGCCTTGGCCTCTCCATCCAAGCTAACCTGTATACGTGCGGGCAAAGGGGCCAAATAAAAAAGGAGTATCGGGGTTGAACCCATATACGACCTCAAAAGGGGTCAAACGAGTCACAGAATGTTTACACCGATTATACGCAAATTCCACATATGGCAAACAATTTTCCCAATTACGCTAGTTCTTTTGGACCACAGTACGAAGCAATTGACCCAACACTCGATTAACAACCTCAGTTTGACCGTCCGTTTGGGGGTGATATGCAGAAGAATACAATAATTTAGTACCCAAACGTTGCCACAAAACTTTCAGTGGGGCTGTAATGCTACTGAAATCCCTCACAAATCGCCTATAAAAGCTCGCCAAACCATGGAAACTACGAACCTCGGCGGCTGATTTTGGCTCGGGCCACTCTTGGACCGCCTTAATCTTCTCCTGGTCAACTTCAACACCCTATGCACTCACAACAAAACCAAGAAACACGACCCTATCCATGCAAAAAGTGCACTTCTTAAGGTTAGCGTACAATTGTGCATCTCTAAGTGTTTTAAGACAACCCTTAGGTGACTAACATGCGCCTCCAAGTTATGGCTATAAATAAGAATATCATCAAAATAGACAACCACAAAATTTCCAATAAAGTCCCTAAGTACCTCATTCATTAATCTCATAAATGTGCTAAGTGCATTAGTGAGGCCAAAAGGCATGACAAGCCACTCACACAACCCAAACTTAGTCTTAAATGCAGTTTTCCACTCATCACCCTCACGAATACGCACTTGATGATAGCCACTCTTTAAATCAACTTTAGAAAAGACAGACACACCACACAACTCATCTAGCATATCATCTAGACGTGGGATTGGATGACGATGCCTGACCAAAATTTGGTTGATGGCCCTACAATCCACGCACATACGCCACGAACCATCCTTCTTTGGCACCACAATCACCAGCACCGCACAAGGACTCATGGACTCCTGAATCTTGCCCTTCTCCAACAACTCTGTCACTTGCCGTTGTATCTCCTTGGTTTCATCCGGGCTGGCCCGATAAGCTGGACGGTTGGGCAACGCCGACCCCAGGATGAAATCTATTTGGTGCTTCCATTCCACGCAATGGCGGCAATCCACTCGGCTCCTCCTCAGGGAAGACGTCATGGAACTCTTGCAACAACGACACCACTGTTAGAGGTAATATCCTCGGATCAATCATAGATTGACCCGATTGCGCAGCGGAAGTATCGGATCTAGATCTAAACGAAACAAAATACATAAATAAAAGATCTAAACCTACAAGGGGGTTTAGGAGCCTACCTTTTTATGGTGCTTAACTCCAAGAACGATAGATCTCCAAGAACACGTATTTTGAGAAGCCACAGCCTTCCAACGTGTGTCTCCCAGCAACACCAGGTGGATGGTGTTTCCCGCCGCCGGACCTCCTTGATATGCTACCGGAATAATCCCGAAGATTATTCCAACTCGAAACCCAAATAAAATAGCCGAAAATTCCAAGCTATTTTTCTATCAATATGGCGTGATATTTTGTGTGTCAAAAGGCTTGGAATAACTCTCTTTATATATGAGAGTAAAACTTAACCTCCAAGGATTAAATAATTAAGAGATAATTATTACATTAATCCTTTTTCCAAATAAAAGATAAATAAAATAATTATCCCAAACAAATTAGGATAAATCATATTATTATCTAATATTCCATGAATTATCATTTAACAAATAAAAGATAAATCACACATTAAATAATTATCCAAGAAAACAAATTTCTCTCTAATTAAATAATCTTACAAAAATGCGCCACCAACCTTAATCAAATAAGGTCCACGCACATTTCTATACTTGACCAATTAGGTCAAAAGGTCAACACACCAATTTGGGCCGAGTCCACGAAAAATATTTTTTCCGTGTATTTAATTATTTAGTCCAACTAAACAATTAATCCACATATCAAATTAAATAGCCCAATCCACTATTTAATTATAATTGAGATGCAACGACGAGAAACCTATATGCTATATTAGGAGCCACGTCGGGGACCATGGACCCATATTCAAGTAATTTACAATAAATCGAATAAAAATTATTCATCAGACGAATAATTATATCCAACCTATTAATTGCGGGATTACACCACCATAAACCCAAATCGAACTCTATCGAATATAGATAACTTACACGCAATTTATGAGTCGAAAGCGTCCACTGATATAATCATTACATACGGATAAATCCTCCATAGACTGTTCACTTCGATTCGGGATATTTCCGTAAACCCTTCTCGAAACATATTATCCTTATTTACCATTAACCCCCTAGTGATCAATTAGTTCATATTCAATATAATATGAACTCGGCCGATCGATCAGTTTCTAGGGTCAACAAATAAGGGAACTGTCTGTCTACTTCCCGAGGGAAGGAATGGATTACATATCTGTGATAGCACAGACTACTCACTCATTCTAGAATAGAGCCAACGAGAAGTGTTGGACCACATACTACGAAGTGATCCTTACTAACACATCAAACTCTACCCCAGTCTAAGCTTGTTATGCATGATCACCTCAGATTGAGATTAATCCATATATGATCATCTTGTGATTCGATAAGACTTCTCGATTACGGAATTATATCGAGAACTCAAATCAAATCGGTCCGACCCTATATGATTATCATCATATATAAATGCCCCACTAGTACTCCTATTACCGACAAATCCGGATAAAGGCTCATCACACAAAAAGTGTCTTTGGCGCATTAATAGCAAATTAATCATGAGACCCGTACTCAGATTAATAAACGCTACGGACTAAGTTAATTTTAAGTACATCTCACTAACTCAATCCTCTTGTGTATAGCCATACACTAAGTTATGTGATTACATAAACGAGGTACTTAGGGTTTTCAGTAGTGTCTTAATTATAAGCACACATGCATATAATAAGATGAATTACTAATTCCGTCCTAAAACAATTATATAATTGTCTTTCGGGCACTACACCTTACAATCTCCCACTTGCACGAAAGGCAAATGGATTAATTATTTTAGAGCACACCCTTTATATCTATATCTACAACAACCACAACACTAGGAAGAGAGTCCGTTACGTTAGTGGAAATCATAAAACAGGGGGAGGGGAGGGGATGGGAGGGGGGGTCGGCCTCTCTATAAATAAAGAGGTAAGGGGTAGTGCCACTTTCGATAGCACGAATAACCTCACCAGCCCTAATGTAGAAAGTTCCTAACACTCGCTCACATTTTTTGTGTATCTCTTTCTTTCCTCCCTCGAGACTAATGGAACCCTCACTCACTTTTGACTTGTCAACTTTAGAAACTCCCTCAGATGAACCTATAGCGCCCTCACTCACCTTTTTATTTTCAACTTTTATTTTACCCTCCACTCGTTTTTTCACACCCTCTTTTTCTTTCTCTCCTGTCGTTACTTTTTCTTTTTCTTTTTTCGACTGAGCTCCCTCTTTTTTTCTTTTTCCTCACGTCCCGCCGCCAATTTGAGTTGATCTTTATGTACCTCATCCGGAGGTAATGCTCGAAGTGTAAACTTATTCCTCTTATGACGCAACGTTTATGTGTTTAAATACCCGTCATAGATCACCTTCCTATCAAATTGCCACGGTCGTCCCAACAACAGATGTCCCACATGCATTGGAACCACATCACACAAAACCTCATCTTCAAACTTCCCAATATTGAAAGTAATCTTCTCCTGTTTGGTGACACGTATCTCACCTACATCATTCAACCACTGAAGCTTGTATGGTTGAGGGTGGGAAATTGTAGGAAGAGCCAAACTCGAAACAAAACCCGTACTAACAATGTTTGTGCAACTTCCCAGATCAATAATCATCGCACACACCTTTCCCGTCACCAAACACCTCGTATGGAAAATGTTCTCACGTTGCAAATTATCCTCATTCTTCACCACACTACTAAGCGCCCTCTTTATCACAAGCGTAGACTGATACACATCTCCGTCAACTGCATCAAGCTCATACGCACCATCACTGTCCACAAAATCTTCCTCCTCCTCAGAAACCGAAGCATATCCACGCTCTCCATTAATTAGCCTCTTCAATAAGCATAATGCGATGCCTTGATAGACACTGGGCCGCGATATGACCCATCCCTTGGCACTTATGGCAACGTATCTCGTGAGATGGCTTCGAAGTACTTGCTACACCTTTTCCTTTATCAATCTCCTTTGGTCTAGGAACCTCTCTATGTGGGACAATGGGTTGTCTCGGTGTAGCCTGGGGCAATCTAGATGAGTCCCCTTTATATGGATTGGGGCACGAATCCGAAAAACCACTACCCGAAGATCTCGCAAAATCACTCATCTGTCGCCTCAACTGCCTCTTATGCGTCTCAACAGCATGTAACATCTCCTGTAACGAAGGACACGCTAGTGCTTCGACCCGATTCGGAATATCCGTCCGTAACCCGGTCAAGAAACGTGTCATAGTCATCTCCTCGTGCTCCTGAATGCTAGCCTTAGCTATTAGTGTGACCATCTTCTGATAATACACCGCAACAGAACGCTCTCATTGCTTAATGGTTTGCAATTTTCGATATTGCTCAGTATAATAAGAAGGAGGCACAAAGCATTTTTTCATTTCCCTCTTCAGCTCCGTCCACGTGCTAATTTCATTTTCACGACTACAATGCCGAGCAAAATTCAATTGCCTCAACCAGATCATAGCATACCCGGTGAATTCTAGTTGAGCTAACTTGAACTTCTTTTCGTCAGAGTAGTTATTACATTCAAAAATCTGTTCCAAATTCGATTCCAACTCGAGGTAGGCATCCGCATCCACTGAACCAGAAAAAGACGGAAACTTCATCTTAACTTGCCTCATATTATTATCCACTAGGTCAGCCGCCATTCCTAATGACACCGTTGCCACCATTACCACCACCACCTCCAACATTATTGCCACCGGCACGCCCTCTCATCATTTCATTAATCCTGGCGGCCAAGTCAGCCATGGTTTGCTGCAATCCGACCATGTCCTGCCTAATTTCCTCTTTAAAAGTCTCATTGTCATTCTGCAAATCGCGCTTAAAGCCGTCGGCCATCATCTTAAACCGACCATCGGTCATACCCTCTTCACCATGTCTCGACATCCTACCTCACAATTCACTCGTGTTTGTCACTCACCCTCGTTCTCTGCGTAGTAGGAGCACCCTTTGTTGAGCAAATCAGAATACGAGCAACCAAAAAGCGAACCTAAGACCTACTACCTAGATGTGTTCACTAGGATAAGGTTGGGAAGAATGTGAGCTAGTGTTTGGGGAGTGAGAAAGTAGGAGAAGAAGAAGAAAAGAGCTAGGGAAGAAGGTTTGATGTAAGAAGAAAAGGAAGAAGGAAAAAAAATTGAAGTTGGACAAACCTTGGGGTTACACGGGTGTGAAAATATCACACCCAATGTGTGATACCCACGTAATTTTTAAGCTGTTTCCGTTTTTTGTTTTGTTTTTTTTTTTTTTTTTTTTTTTTTGTGACTGAACTTTGTTTGGGAAAATAAACAAAAATAAAATAAGAGAAAGAATAAAATTTAGGTCAAAACTCTATTTGATATCCAGCGCCGCCAACATGGAAAAACTGATTGGTATCTATATTTTTATTTTTTATTTTTTGTTTTTTTTAATAGGCCGAAACTTGTCTGGGTAAGAAAATTAAATAAGATAAAACAAAATAGAATTAGGTCAAACCCTTTTTTTTTTGTTTTATACGGCTATTGAAACAAGGCCAATTGACAAGAAAAGCTAACAACCAAACAGCAGGAAGGAAGTAATTAAGAACAAGTGGAGCGTAAGGCCGAATGAAGGTTGGGAAATATATATATATATATATATATATATATATATATTTTTTTTTGATCAAGCAACGAAACAGGCAATGGATGAACAAAAATGCAGGAATTTTTTTTTTTTTTTTTTTAATTTTCGAATTAAACAAGAAACAAACTAGGGGTATTTGATCGCCGTCATTTGAGCTTCTGCTACTAACCGACGCGATACGATCGATCAGATGAGATAGACGAAAGAATCAATGAGAGCAGGAAACCCTAACCTAACTGAGCAGCAGTCTAGGAAGAGGGCCAAAAACAACTCAACACTTTGCTCAAGAACGCTGATAAACTCTTGAAAGGGGTGCAATCTCTACGACAAAGAGATCACTCACTCGCAAGTGATGTTCTTGATCAACCACAGATCAAGGAAGAAGATGAAGTTTTTATCAAAATAATATGATGATCTGTCTTGATGAAATAAAAGGTTTGCTTTTATATAGGCTACAAGAATAAAATCATAAGGGTAGTTCGGTAATAGGCCAAAAGTGGTGCCTAAATAATTATAAAAATAACAAAATAATCCTAAAAAATATCCTAATAATATAATAGAAAATAAACGACGTCGTGGACGTCAAGCTAATCCGTCCTCGTGATCTCCGAGCTCTGTAGCATAAATAACGCAACAAATAACCTGCTCGTCGTCTGGCTTCACTTGTGCTTGCTCGTGACATATATCAATGATCAACGTGTCCAAAGCATCACGCATCCGTCTCTTCTGAAGCCGTGTCATCGGCCCGTCTCGAATAACTAGATGATCGATCGGCTGCATCGGGGCCAATGGGTCGGGAACCTCTGTAGGGATCGTATCACAGAGTATAGGACGACAAAATTGGAACCTAGCAATAATAGATCCCAACGACATAAAACAATACTTGAACCTTCCCATGATATCCCTAAATATGTCTGTCAATGTACCGGGATTAGCTCTTAACCATGTGAATGTAGCCAACTAACTTACTGTATGACTGTTCTGGAGTTCCACCAATAATACGCAAAGACTCCTGTACGCATCACCATGCTTTGGCATAGCTAATTGTTACGCCGAATTATTTATTCACCTCAACTTGGACATTCTATGCTTTATAACTACTGCCCAGTTGAATAAGGTCATCCCTTATGAAACGGCCTATAGCAGAAGGTGTGGCTTGAGCGTGGGCATTACCGATGTTTTCCAATCCAGATGTTCGTTTTTCCTCAAAAGAGGTTATCTTGAAATTTTTGATATATTTACCCTTCTTAGCATTCAACTTCCATTCGCATGTATCCGATTGCTTACATCGCAAAGACAGTTTCTCCTTATCAGACCTCTTGAGATGACCTGGTACATATTCTTGATTGCGTGATATTGCAATTTCTCATACAAATGCTCTTTATTTTTGTACACCTTTCCAACATGAAACCATTTGCGTCTTCAATGGTAAGCGTCCCTGTGTTAGGGCACAACGATATTTCAATTGGCGGAAGAGTCTCTCCAAAATCACTCCCTCCGTGACGACTGCTATTGCTGCTAGCATATGTGTGACGTGTTCCGACATGTGGTGTCACATGTGTGTTAATGTAGTTTAAAAACTAACCACCTAAGCCAAAACTTTGTTGCACCGGAACACTACAATTTGTTGTAGGTGGCACGTTATGACTTGTATTCACAAATTGTTCTCCACTACATAATCCATGACTTTTCTGATCAAACTGTTGCCGCGCTGTTCCGGCGTTGTTAAAATGTTGACAGAATGACCAACTAGTAGTTCAGTGAATGATGTATGCGGTACTTCACTACTTATATGATCATATGAGTATGATGTATCATAAACCTCGTAATCTGGCATATGATCCGATTGTTCCCTTCCATTATCAAGAGGGTAATTTCAGGGACCCTTGCTGGTTCAGGTTGAGCACAATGAATGAGATTGTCATCGTTATTAGAAAAAACTTCACCGTCATATTCTTCATTTAAATCAATCCTGGTCTAATTCATGTCTCTTTGAGGCTCATAACTAACCACTTCTTTAACGACAACACATAGTCTGATGGGAATTTTCCTTAGATTTTCACAAATGTAACCATACCATGAGTTATCGTCAGAAATCTCAACGTGGTCCGCCAGTCGTGTACAAGGCTTTAACTTTCAATTGAATGATGTAGTTAAATTTTATTACCTTTTCCTATGTAATTCAATAAGTTGTGAAAATTATATGTTCCTAAGTAAATGTTATTTTTCTTCCATTGTCTTTAGTTATTACTATGTGAAGTTTAAGAATAAGACAGCAATTGATTTAGTTCAATTTCACTTAAAGAAAGGAAAAATTCAAAAGTAATTATCCGCAGGCACATACACAAAGATTTAGAACTTAGAATGCAATTTCAAAATTCACATGTTTTTTGGTACACCAAAACATCCTCATAACCTAGTGAAGAAACCATACAATAACATAGAAACTATTGACAGATACATTGTAGGTGCCAAAATGGGGCTGTAGGATCCACTTCCTACGATTTTTTCTGCAGATACAATCTCTACAGGAAAGGTGCAGTTTCCAGTTGATGGATCATTCGGAGTTATCTCACCAAAACCCTTAAAATCACACCCCGATTCGCTAAATTTCTGGGATTTTTCCTGGAAATACACATTGAAAGCATATGAAATTAGGTCCTGAAAAGGGAGATGACTACATGACCCTCCGTCCTCCAATGGTGAACAATCTGCAGCTAGGCATGCAGTTAGAACAAGTTCACGTAGTATGGTTGTATCATTTGTCTGTTTGCTGAATACACACCATCTTTTAGGCATATGGGTAACCCCTTTTGCAGAATAAGGATAAATTTCTCTACCCTTTCCTGAAAAATCGATACGGTACTTCGGTTTTCCATCAAATCTATAAATACCCCAATGCCGCATGAACCCTCCGTTTTCTCCTCCACTTACTATTGGCAATTGGTTCTCATCAGCCAAGTTATGTAGGTATGCATCAATCGGTCCAGGACGCCGAGGAGTTCCTTTCCCACTATAGATGTGCTTTATCAAGCCTCCATTAAATCTTTCTGCATTTTCTACATTTGCATTTGTCATTCCATCTGTAGGCCATCCTACTTGCCCAACCACAATTTTAATATCCCGAAAACCCTCCTTTTCTAATGCACAAACAAATTTGTCATATGCAACTTCGAATATATTGGTGTACTTGTACCCTTCATCCATGAAATGCGAAGTGGAATTATTATCGAAAAATGCAAATTCAGTATCATTGAACAGTGCTTTCGCGTTGTAGAATGGAAACATGTCCAAACATATTGGAGCATTGTTCTTAGCTAATATTTCAGTTGAACGTATCATAACATCCCTCACATCTTCTGCGAATTCTGCTTCAGATGGTTTTTTCGCTTTATTCATCACGTCTACATAATGATTTAATGTCGCTTTAACACCATTTCCGGGAGGAATTAATTCGTCAATAGCTCTTTGCATATAGTCAAGTGCTTCAACAGCGTGGAAATATGTTCTGTTAAAGTTTGTTTTTGAAAATGGCCAAGTCCCAACTGATATATACCTGTCGATATATATAAAATAAATTAATGCACCATTAATTCAAGAAGTCAGAACACAATATTATTGAATCTCTATTTAACCATTACATTGAGTCTTTTTTTTTTTTGGTTTGTTCTAATCATAGATTTAAACAGTTTAGCATAGATTTTCATACAAACAAACCTAAGATTGAGGCCCTTTTCAAGGAATGGGGAAAGGTTAGCCTTGATCCACCCATTAGCATCCTCAACGCTGTTTATAACTTTCAAATCATCATTTGGGATTGTAACGGTGACCTTAAGATTAGTCCCGATAAAAGCTGGCAATATATTTTTGCTTGCGGTGAAAATTTTCACCTCAGGAATACCATTTTGCAAAAGGAGATCAACAACCATGGATGGTAATAACCGTTGTGTTGCAATTCTACCCCAGTTGATGCCTAGGTAGCTATCCACATTATTGATTGAGAAAAAAAACAATGAACATATCAATACCAAAAATCTGGATTGATTCATTGTTTTTGGTGAAACCTCATTGATGAGAAAATCCCCCACTTTCCCTCAACCAGAAACAATGTGGTCATGGTTGATGCATGCCAGGATTGAAAATTTGTTTTCAAAAACATTTGGACCATTGAAAAGAAGAAGAGAGAGATGGAGGCTAATTGAGGTTTATGTTTATCCACTAAGTTTGTAACAAATTTGGTATAAACAGCTCTCAAGTTTGTTCTCATAAGGCATTCCCCTCCACACAAAAAAAAAAAAAATAAGAAAAATGTATCTTGGAAAAATAGAAATGTCAGGGAATCAAGTCTTACGTAGTTCCTGAAATGAACTTGGGGCGGTTTGGTCTATTGACATAATTACCTTAAATGGGTCTTGCCCTCCTGCCCAAGCAACCTGTTGGATGGACACTGGACAGAAGTCTTGGTCTCGACTCGATGCATACCGGCGTGGGCGTCGAGGACAGGACACTTGCAGAATCTGTCGGTCGTTATAGTCTTCCTTTGGTGAGTCTCGATTCGATTCGATGTAGGTAATCAACGAGACTTTTCCACATGTAAGATTGTCTGATTATTCACGCGTGAAGGGTGGTTTATTCGCGTGGAGGGTAAAATCCTTAAACCTTACTCTACTCATTTGAAATAAACCTTAGACAAAACTTTCTCTTGATTCCTTAAGAAAACCCTTGAATAAATTTTGTCTAAAAGGAGCGGAGTAAACATAAATTAAATAGATAATTAGAAAAAATATGAAACTTTTTGAATATTTTTACTTAATACGAAATTCAAATATGTTTTATAGGGAGAGGGACGAAAAAAATCACGGATGTTTGCTGTTTTTTTTTTTTCCACCTTTATTTTCAAACACTCGTATATTTCGATCTAGATTTCTAAACATGATGAAAATTTCACCGAATTTTTTATTTTTTCATGTCTCGAGAATGAAGTGCAGGCTTTAAGGACCCCCAGAAGATGAATTATGGGAACTGCTTACCAATGAACAAGCCCTTTGGGTGGCAAAATTAGGATTTTAGCTAATGGTCATGATTTTAGTCTGCTCTGCTCGGTGAGGGAGTTGGCTTTTTTTTTTTGGGATTTTAGTCTATCCCGGAAATAGCTGATTGGCGGAATCTTTAAAAATGTTTACGTGGCAGCCTAGTTAGAGGACTAAAAAATTTGTCTATTTCCGGCATATAGACTAAAATCAAAAATAAATCAAACTTAGAGGACCATTTTCCTTGAAGGAGAACATGACTAAAATCCAAAATAGCAAGTTAGAGGACTAAAACTAATTTTGCCCCGCTGGGTCAAGCTAATGGTCATGAAGTATGGAAACCTTTTGAGCAGCCTAAGCAGACAAGCTCTTATACCTGGAAAAGCATTTGTCTCGCTGCCCGAGCTCTACATGAAGGTTTCTTGGTTTAGCAAGAGAATACTTTTTGGCAAAGCACTCAGAACAGAGCCTATTCTGTTGCTGAGGGTTACAAATTCTTATGCAATGAGTCCTTAAGAGATGAGGAGCCCATCTGGGAAGAGAATTGGAAAATGAAAGGGCCACTAAGGTTAAATTTCATCCACTAAGGTCCAAATCTCTTTCAAGCAGAGGAAAGCAGAGTTCTTTGATTGTCTTGCTAGGTTGGGGCATGATAAATGGGGTTACCATTTTGGAAGAGCCCACGTATTTCTTGTGGATTTTGGAAGAAGACTTTAGGGGAGTTCATCTCCCAAGGGACTAGTTTCCCCCTGTGGGCACTTGTGGCCTTCTTATAACAAAAAAAAAAAAAAAATTTGCCAACCACGTATTTCTTGAGGAGAAGAAATATTAGTTAGTCGGGAATTTGCAGTAGCTATGAGCGACATGAGGAGTCTTCCCTCCATGCACTCTGCGATTGAATTTGGCCCAGAATCTTGTGGAAGAATATGATGCAGAGGCATATGTGGAGTGGTTTCTTTCACCATCCTACCATAGGAGAATGGATCATAGCTAACATTCATCAAACAAGTGCAAATGAAGATTGGCCTTACTTATTTCGAGAAACTTCCTCTCAAATATGGTCCTGGCACAACAAAATTAATCATCACACGGAAAAAACTCGCCCACATCTTCAAATTTCGATTTTCAATATTTTCAATAGAGTTAATAACCTCGAATTTGCTTGGAGGATGTAATTTGTTGTTTTTTTTTCTATTGTGGATGCTTGTGTGTCATATTATGTAATTGAAGATGCACTTGACGACCAAATCATGTGTCACTACACCTTCTTTCATACTTTATCAAGACCAAATCAAAGTCATTGCATCTTCATTAACACTTTATGGAAGCTAAATCAAAATATGCGGTAACAGTGAATTTGAAGATGCACTTGAAGACCAAATCATGCGTCACTATATACATCTTCATACACACTTTAAAAAGACCAAATCAATTTTCACTGCATCTTCATTGACACTTTATGAAGACCAAATCAGAAGATGCATGAACATTGAAATTTAAAATGTAGTGACATGTGAAGATGCACTTGAACATCAAATCATATGTCACTACATAACACAATATGTGTGTGTATATATACATTAATTATTTGTATTACTCGTAATTAATATAGTTGAGGATAATTTAGGTATTACACATAGATAGGGCATCACTGGTATGGTGTATATATTGTGATAACGAGATCAATTAGAAAAGAAGAAAATCATAATTTATTGTGTATGATTTATCATGGTATCAGAGATATAATTAACTAGAGAAATAATCACTGGTTTATTTAGTGTTTCAAAGGAAACTTTCCGGCGACGATCTTACATCGAAACGGATTCCGAGTGTGACAAAATTTGGAGGGATTGTTCATAATTGTTTCCTCTACTATCTGAACGGTGGAATTTCATCTGGACGGTTCAATTTCTCTGAATAATCTTGCAACCGAACTGATGTGTTTTGTTTAATCAGAACCTTTCCGACGACGATCAGATATTGAAACGGACTCCGACCGAGTTGAAATTAGGAATGCATGTTCATCTCTTTTTTTCCACAATCTGGACGGTGGAATTTTTTCTGGACAGTCCAATCTCTCTGAATCAATCCACAACCAAACTGCTGTGTTTTGGTGTTATTTTTGTGAAATCGACGTCTAGGGATTCTATATTGGCGAAAAGATGTCGGTTGTGAACATAAAGATCGATACCTCGGAGCAAGAAGGTTTTCCAATATCACCACTTCACAATAGCAGAGCATTCTAGGCCCTTTTAATTAGCTAAACCTAAGGACCATTTGATTTTTTTTTTTTTTTAGAAACGAAAGGATTCATTAATACTTAAAAAACATATTACAGTCCGGACCAAAGCCGGGAAAAAGCCGAACAAATTCGGGATCCCTACCGGCCTAAAGCCGGACCAAAACCACCAGAAACGAAAGGAAAAAAAGACATGGGAAACCCCATATCGACCAAATTCAGCCTCGATAGGGAGGACATGATTTGGTAACATAATGCAATTAAACTTTGATTTTAGTCTATCCAAACTTAAACAACACTAAAACCTAACTAGAAAACCGGAAAAGACGACAATTTCCGACCCGATCCAAAAACATAAAAACAGAAATAAACAATAGTAAATCCAAGGGATACGACCAACAGCCTCCCTCCACAGGCATGCAAGCGAGCCAGAGACTAAGCTCGATCTGCAACATCCAAATCATCACCAGAAGAAGGCACCCCAAAAACTCTGCTTCGGATCTTCTATAATAGCAGCGGGAGCTAAGGGAAACCAAAATCCGGCCAAAATCGCCGCCAAAACGACCGGAAAATCGAGGAAAGCGGCTCCAGATCTGGAAAGAAAACGGAGGAAAGCTGGACACCATGGGCTGCAAAAGCGCCAGATCTGAAAAACCATCAGCAACCGCCACCGTAAAGCTCCAAGGAAATCCCAAAACCCGACCGGAAGGGATCATAGGCCAAACGCCGCCAGGAAAACCGATATGCATGCCTTTGCCGGAGGGTAAGCACCGTGGAAGCCATGGAACAGAACAAGAAGATTGCCAAAAGCATCAGAAGGCGGCCAAGAAAACTAAAAAACAAGAGCAAAAGAAAAGAAACGGAAAAACAAAGGACGCCGGCAGCCACTGGCCACCGGCGCTTGCCGGAGAACTTTAAAGGACGCTGGGTTTTAGAGAGAGTCGAGAGGAGAACTCTATATTGATTCATATAAGATACCATCTAAGGACCATTTGATAGATGACCATATGCGGATTATGGATACCGGGGCGACCACCATGTGACCGGCATGTTGAATGCCTCAATCAATGATCGATAGATCGATAGGTTCCCCGTCATGTTTCCGGATGGACACACGTCACATTCCATGCATGAGGGCGGTGTTATATTTCCGGGACATTTGAAAACTTAATAATGTGTTATGCGTGCCTAATTTGGCTTGTAACTTGTTTTATGAGAGTAACTTTTTGGATGATTATAAATGTCAGGTTCACTTCACTTTTACATTATGTGTAATGTTGGACCAAGCAATGAGGAGGGTGAGTGGAGTGGGTGAATGCAGGGATGGAATTTTATTTGTCCGGGGTGTTCCTGGTGCAAGCATTTTGGCAGTTAACAGTGGGAGCTGAGGTCAATACAGTTGTGGCATCGGTGTTTGGTGCATCCCTTGGAAAAAGGTTCTTAGAAAAGTTCATGATGTGTGGCATCGGTAATTTAAATAACGGAAATGATAGTGCCGTGTGCGCCACATCCGGCCAAAAAGTTCGGTGTTAGATCTATATTATAATGAAAAGTTCATCAACGCCGCAGATCACCTGTTTCTGGTAATTTAAATAAAGATGCTTGTGACATGTCATTCATAACATTTATATTACCAGAATATTTATAATTGATAAATCTTTTAGAGTTCTTAACTCACCTGGTAAATTTTGTCAACACCGTGTGTGTATTGCGTGATTCAAACACGTCTATTGAGATATGAACTTCAAGTTCATTTATATTATAAAGTTTGTCACGAGATTTGATTTATTTGTACTTATTTTTTCACCCGCGAATCTCGGACAATACTTCACAATTAATATTCAAAATATTTGCAATAACCTGTGACAGATTCTACATTTTAATGTGATATCCTCTCATGCGGGTATCAACAAACTTCAAGAATATATTTCAAGCGGGGGAATTTGAATAATCTCTTCAGGAGTTTAACATTTCAATATTGTTTCATCCGTTGTCTCATTTTGGTGTGACCATAGTAATTGATATATATCTCCAGAAGAATAATATATTTCCACGTTCACTTCATTGGACGTAATGATACATCTTAAATTTTTTAATTTGATGACATTCACTTGACATAATCACTTGTATAGCATGATGCAATTTATATAATTTAATTTGACGAAAATACAAAATATATACCTTTTGATAAAAATAGTTTTTGTTGTATACCCTTATTTTTGTTTCTTAAAAATATAAATCCGTCAAAATACTCACTAGACCGGACTATTTTTTCAAAGGGCCGGGTTATTTTTTCATGCGACCGAGCTATTATTTATTGAGGATGGACTAAAATAACACGTCATGAACAATTTTATTCATACGGACGGGCTAAAAACTCACGTCTTCCATATTGGTTTTTTTTAATATATACATTTAACGGAACAGCAATTCATTGCAGATTGGTCAGACGAAACTCTCTCCTCCTCCCTTACCTTTTTTTTTCCAGCCTATAGTCTCCTCCTTCCTTTCCTTAAGCTTCTTTCTGTCAGCCATATCCCTCTCTTCCGCTGTTTCCACCATGACCACCACTACCAGTGACGCCACCTCCGTTGATTCCCTTCCTCAAATCATTGCCATTAACTCTGCAACACAAACCTCAATTAAGCTTGATGCTACAAACTACACGGCTTGGCACATGCAATTTGAAACTCTACTCTCCGGTACGATTGTTCGAATTTGTTGACGGCACTAAACAGCGTCCTCCCGCCACCATCACTGCAAATGGCACCACTCGGCCTAATCCGACCCATAGCACTTGGAAAAGACAAGACAACCTTATATTGAATGCTATCGTGTCCTCTCTATCTCGAGACGAAACGCCCCTCATTTACAGCATCAAGAGTTAAGCCGAAGCATGGAAGAAGCTGGCTGATGTTTTTGCAAAGCCCTCTCGGAGGCGTATTAAGCAGATAAATCAATTCGCAAAGGGGATCGAACTATATCGGATTTTTTATACTCCATTAAAAGCAAAGCCGCCGAACTCGCTATGCTCGGTGCTCCCATGCATGGACGCCGATGATCTTGTTGATCTCATATTCGAACAGCTCGGTGATGATTATATTGACCTTGCTCGAGCAATTCAAGCATAAAAAAAATATTTAAAAAAAGAAACCAATATGGAAGACGTGAGTTTTTAGCCCGCCCGTATGAAAAAAATTGGTCAGGGCGTGTTATTTTAGTCCATCCTCAATAAATAATAGCTCGGTTTCATGAAAAAATAACCCATCCTTTTGAAAAAATAGTCCGGCCTAGTGAGTATTTTGAAGGGTTTACATTTTAAGAAACAAAAATAAAGGTATACAACAAAAACTATTTTTACTAAAAGATATATATTTTAAATTACCCAGAATTTAATTTTGATCCTATGCATTACTCATTCATATAATATCACATTCTCTTTTAGGAATGGATCATATATCATCATATTCAAACATATTGCTCAAATCATCGAGAAAATGTTATTTAACATGAGTAAATACTCCTTATTTTATGTCTCGATATGATACTCATATCTTAATAAAATTCAATAAATATAATCGAGACTTGGGAAAGCATAAAGCATTGTTTCGAATAATTTTGTTTAATGGATCTTTTGAAGCCTTATATAAAAATACCTCTTGCATACATTATCATTTGCTTTCTCATTTTTTCTAATTGAGATTTTTTTTTCACGGTATAATGTGTGTTGTCACACTCTCGATGATTCAAATGATGTCATCATCTTTAATCAATCACAAGTTCCATCTTCCATTTATATGAATTTTATATTCACTTTATGTCATTCAAAGGCTATTCGTGGACATCATTTCCATATATATGTCTTTTCAAAATATGGATCATCTTCATATGATCATATCGTTTTTCTCTCGATTGATATCATCATCTTTTATTGATATCATCACTACCATTGGATGTTTCCAAATATTTGGCTTCCATCTTTTGAAAGAAATGTAAAATCATTTTTCCAGAAAACAATCACAAAAGTGCTTACATTTGATTGTTATGTATCATTACAATAGACATGTATTAGCATTTGATTGTTATGTATCATTACAATAGACATGTATTAACGGTTCAACAAATACAACTAAAAATAACAGTTGAAACATAAATGAATAAGAAATGCAAAAGAATTATGACATAATGGATAAGCATTTACATGTACATAATTATACTACCTATATATTATTCTTCCAAAAAAACCTTAGGTCTTTACTATATAGACCGCCCACTTATTATACTACCATTATGTTGAATAAGATGATCATATGTTTTAGTCCATGGACTGGCCAAATCAATTCGGGCGGATTCATATAAACCGACGGTTAATAAGACATTCTAACTTATGCATACATTGTGCTAAATAAGTCATTGACGAGATATAGAATTTTTTTTTTTCAATTTTTTATTTTATTTTATAACTATTGTAATTGAAAACCAACAATTATATACATGGCAAACACAAATTTATTTATATTAATGAAAATTCGGAGTACATCATAAATTACTAGAAACAAAAGTGGGAATCCAACAACATCCATACTAGATAGAATGCAAAAAAACACAACGATCCGAAGCCATCAAAAGGTATCGTCAAAAATATCTGCAACATCCAGGATGTGGCATCAGTGGCATATCAATATCCAGATCATCACTGTCATTCTTTTCATCAATCAAATTTGCCTTAATTAATTGTCGGTGTGATATGCCACAGATTTTCCATGACTGTGGCCTATACCACGGTCTCCACTGCGAACACGTCCACGTCCACGACCAGAATATGTCGCATTCACCTCAGGGAATGGAATGGCACCCGTAGGTCAGGGCCCATGATTTTTCATGAGCAATTCATTGTTTTGTTCAGCCAGTAATAGACATGCAATCAGATCAGAATATTTATTAAACCCTTCCTCTCAATATTGTTGTTGCAATAGCACATTCGAGACATGAAATGTAGAAAAAGTTTTTACTAGCATGACTTCATCTGTCACTTTATCACCACACAGATTCAGCTGTGATGTAATTTTAAACATGGCTAAATTATATTCTATGACAGTTTATAAAATCCTGCAGTCGCATGTCGAGCCATTCATACCCGACTTTTGGTAAAATAACCAGTTTCAAATGATCAAACATTTCTTTCAAATGGTTACATTATTCATATGGATCTTTCACCGTTAAATATCATGTTTCAACCCCTCGTCAATATGATGACGGAGAAAAATCATGGCATTTGGACGGTCTTGGTTTGACTCAGTATTATTCACGACAATTGTTTTACCATTTACCAAGCACCATTGATTCCAAGTGCGTTTCAACATCCATGGCCCATGACAAATGATTTTTCCCTGATATGTTTAGAGGTATAAACTCTTGTTTGGTGATATCAGCCTTTAAGAAAAATAACAGAAATGAGCAAAAACAAAATTTTTACCTAAACCACGGAAGAAACTCCAACAATGGAATACTCCACCGGTAGATTTTGATGCTAATACCGTGTTATAAAATAACTAAGTAAACAAAATGGTTATTAAATAACTAAGTAAACAAAATGGAACCAAGCAAGTACTATCAACTTTGCAATAATTAAATAACATAAAATATTTTCAAATGAGTAATATCCTCTTATTTCAACTCTTATATCAAGTACAAATGAAGGAGTCCTTTATAAACAAGATGTAGAAAAGAAGTCATAAAGAAAAAGAAGTAATGGGTCAATTGTAACTTATATACTATTACTTGTACATTAACTAAGAAGGGTAATGATAGAGTTACTCCCTAAATTCTACACCATGTTTACACCCAAGATAATCTTGTGGTTATGATATTTTCAAGTTTTTTCAAATTTTTTTACAAGTGAAAAATATGTGGTGAGATGATGATGGTGTAAAAATGGTGTAGACTTAAGGGAGTAAACCTATCACTCCCCAACTAAGATAAATAGTGAAAGACATCCAAAATTAATATTCACATAATAAGTTTGTTGTTGTCTCATATGTTCACCGTTAGAACTCTTTAACCGACCTTTGTATTATTTTCAAAAATAAAAATAAAAATTTATTCCAATTATAGAGCAAGGCGTATACGTGGCACGTGTTTTGTCATCGTTATCGAGCAATGTACTACCTCCGTCCCAAAATATAAATCATCTTACATTTTTAGTTTTATCTCATAATATAAATCATTCTATATTATCAATGCAACATTTATTAATATTTTATCTATCTTATTAATTTATTATCAATTCAATCACTTTTCATTACTTAACAATCATTGCATTAATGATAGTCAATGGGCATTTTAGACATTAACAATTAAATTTATGACATTCAACATTTTTTAATGTGTATAAAAACATTTAGGATGACTTATATTTTGAAACAGATGTAGTATTTGCAACAAAAAAAAAAAATTATAGTTTGTCTCATATGTTCACCATTAGAACTCTTTAACCGGCCTCTGTATAAATTTCAGAAAGGAAAATAAAAATTTAAGTGGATTTTATTGGCAAACCTTTTTTTATTATTGCCACCCATTTTTCGATTATTTTTTCTGATAAAAAAAACGTCAATGTCACTGACGTTGTTAGTGAAACACCAACGCCAGGTGGAAAGAGTGGAAAGTAAGTGATGATGTTTTATAAATTGCAATGATCGACGTTTTTATAACATACACTTTTATAACATAAACATCGCTGCCACTGACTTTCGTTGTTAAATACATGGTTTTCAATAGCAACGTCAGTGACAGTGACGTTCTGTTCATCAAAAACCATGTGGTGTCGGAGTAGTTTTTTTATGGTGTCGGAAATAATATGGTGTAAGTAGTAAAAAGTGATGTGTAATCTAAAATTTATTCCAATTATAGAGTAAGGCGAATACGCAGCACGTAATTTGTCATCGTTATCGAGCAATGTACTACTTCCGTCCCAAAATATAAACCATCTTACATTTTTAGTTTTATCTCATAATATAAGTCATTCTACATTACCAATGCAACATTTATTAATATTTTCTCTATCTTACTAATTTATTATCAATTCAATCACTTTTCATTACTTAACAATCATTGCATTAATGATAGTCAATGGGTATTTTAGACATTAACAATTAAATTTATGACATTCAACATTTTTTTAATGTGTATAAAAACACTTAGGATGACTTATATTTTGAAATAGATGTAGTATTTGCAAAAAAAAAAATTATAGTTTGTCTCATATGTTCACCATTAGAACACTTTAACCGACCTCTATATAAATTTCAAAAAGGAAAATAAAAAATTCAGCAATGCTACTCACACATCCAGTGTCGCTAAGCGGCGGTGTCTTACAACGGTGATCTTTCGCGTTGATCTGTGCGAGATCTAGATGATCATCTAGATCCTGCATGCGGATCAACAGTGAAGATCATCGTTATAATATGTGATGTCCGTAGCACCACTCTAAAAAATTTAAGTGGGTTTTATTGGCGATGCTATTTGCTACATTACCGTGTCATGACATCCGTCCATCCGGCGCGGCGGTGATCTGCACCGTTGATCGGTGTTAGATCATATTATAATATAGATCTAACACCGATCAAATCTGCAGATCATCCGATAATGGCCGGATGCTCGCATTACTGTAATGTCTTACTATCATTTCGTATATTGGCAAACCTCTTTTTACTATTGCCACCCATTTTTTGATTATTCTTTTTGATAAAAAAAACGTCAACGTCATTGACGTTGCTAGTGAAACACCAACGCCAGTGGAAAGTCAGTGACTGACGTTTTTAAATTGTGACATTTTTATAACATAAACATCGCTGCCACTGACTTTCGTTGTTAAATACCTGGTTTTCAATAGCAACGTCAGTGACACTAACGTTCTGTTCATCAAAAACCATGTGGTGTCGGAGTAGTTTTTTTATGGTGTCGGAAATAATGTGGTGTAAATAGTAAAAAATGGTGTGTAATCTAAAATTTATTCCAATTATAGAGTAAGGCGAATACGCAGCACGTGATTTGTCATCGTTATCAAGCAATGGATCGAAAAGCCGCTGCAGCCGGCCTCCTTTTGTTCAGTTAGAAGCGAAAGCGTCATAGATGATAGAACACGCAAAGGGTAGTGGGATGATGAAACGTCGGTCCGGAAAATAGTCATATTTGCTGATTTACGAATCCTTTATTTCCGCAAATACTTGCTTCGCCGACTTAAAACAGATCGATGTGCATTCCGTAAATCACGCAAAAAATATATATTAAGAAAAAAAAAAAAGGTTCTTACTTTTTGTTGAAAATATACTCAACACAATGCCTTTTATCCTTACTTTTTTGCTGAAAATACTCAGCACTATGCTAATTATAAATTTATAATTAGGGGGAATGAGGGAGAAGAACAGAAATATTTCATCAATTGAGTAGAAGGACAGTTTTTTGAAACTTTTGCGATAAAGAATAACTATTTATTCATCGTCGAAATTCACTTGTGTTTAAATTCATTATTTAAATTCACGCTAAATTCATTTTATTAAATTCACTAATTTTCAAAATTCATTATCGAGATTCATTGATTTTGAATTCATCATCAAAATTCACCATCGAAATTCACCGATTTTGGGATTCACTAGGAAGATTATTTGATTTTCGGGATTCACTGTTTGTTTGTCATCATTTATAAAAATTATGCGATTGTCCTTCTCCCTATAAAAAATATGTAGTTGTCATGTTACTTAAAAATATTCCAGATTGTGTCATTATCCCTAATTTTCCATTATAATTAATCATAAACATTATCAAAACTATTGATACTATTTGATGTCATTAGAGTTGATGATTATAGTTCTTGAAGGGAAAAAAAAAAATTCGGAGGAGGATTATAGTATGCGTTTGAAGTGATATGGGAAAATTGGACAAAGTGTAAAGAATGTTCTGGAAAAAAAAAAAAAAAAAAAAAAAAAAAACACGAACGCATCATAAATTTGAAGGTAGAAAACCTCACATAGGTCTTGGAGCGCAGCTTGAATCCACTAATTTACTTATGATCATTATCGTCGTTCCGACTAAAATGATTTAACTAGTTAATGTGACTACCCAATTTGAAAACCTATCCTCTAACGAAATTGAATGCCCGACACGTGAGAATTGAGTTTGATGATAGCTGACTCGAACTACGCCATGTGTCATCCTTTTAAAACGTATAATAAATGACTGACCTTTAAATATAAGGCTTTAAGGGCCAGGAGCCCTAAATACATATCATATGACAGGTCTCTAATCCTAGGTGAGAGATCGGCAAATGCTCCTCATCCAGCCACCGCAGGTCGGTTTAGGCTTGGCGAAGAGGTGACCAGTTCGGCCATAGTGCCTTGGGGACTCGGCGCAGGACACCTACAGCAACCATGCCTGTTATTCCACGTGATGGGTAACTAAAAATAAATAAGGAAAGAATCCTAAATCATAAAGACCGTGATCTTGACATTTAAACATGTCCATAATTATCCTAAATCATAGGGATTTATACGTGTATATCCTTAGGGAAGTATTAATAATAATAAACGCGATTCCTTGCAAGACAAAGAAGAGGGATGAGATATTGATGTATGATTAAAATATAATCAAAATATATGACTTTTTATATCGTATTAACGATAATATCGTATAAATTCTATAAAATATATCTAAAAACACATAAAAATCAAAATCGTTATAAATAGATATTATTGTTTTAATTTTAGTAAAACTTAAAGTTTTTTTGGTCAAAATTACTGTGGCTCGTGTTTTTGACTGTTTCAGGGTACGTGAGATGGAAAACTGAAGAATAAAAATCGAAACAGTACAAAACCGAAGAAAGATATTTTTCAAAGTCCGGCACGCACCGGAGTTGACCGGCACATGCCGGAATCTCTCTGCCACCAGCACATGGGCTCTGTCAGGAGAGAATACATCTTTATGATCGAGCACCGCACGCGCCGGTAAAGGGGCGGCAGCGCGCCGTAAAGGGCCGGCACGCGCCGGTGCACTACCTGCACTCTATAAATACTCCTCATTTGCAAGCATTTGGGAGTGTACCAATATATATATACCTCTTATATATATATCTATCTTATCTCTAGTTAGTTTTTAGTTTTGTAAATACCGTAAAAGGCACTCTGCCGAAATAATAATGTAGTATAAGTATCGTTGTAATACTTAGAAGGATTATCAAGGCTCGTTGTTGCTAAAGGAGTTGCTATTTCCGGAGAATACGGCTCTGACGCTTCAATTGTAATCTGGTAACATTCTAATGTATTTATGTTTGTTTGTTGTTATTAGTATCTATAAATTAGTTAAAATGATATTAGGCTAACTCTATATCTAGCCAAGATATGAAATTGAATTAGTTTTATCTTTTTAGGGAAATAGATGATGACTATGTTAAAATTGAATTAAAATCGATTATAATGAATTTTTTTCTATTTTGCAACGTATTGATAATATTCGGATTGGCGTAATTAACCAAGATGAATCGCTACATATAACCTAACGATGAAACCGACCGGAGAAGTTAGGATATGAGATAAAGGATAGAAAAACCGGAGGTAAAATTGGTCACGCGGCGTGACAACGGAATCTATTTCCTACCCAAAGCGATTTGTCTTGGGAAAGATGAATCTTATTAAATTTGTGCTCAAGATCGTAATAATGTTAAAATCAACGGTTTAATTGAAACTAACACCGGAAAGTTAAATCGATCCGCCGACAACCGGAGCCTTTTGAATAACATCGGCCGTTTGACAAACGGAATAACCTCTTTATCCGGGTAGATTTGTACTCGGTACTGTTCGAGACTAACCGAGATTAGCATGGGGCGATTGTGGAGATTGAATCGATGACAATTTGACATATGACAATTTCATACGCTTTCGTGTGAGGAGGAGTTGTCTAGTTTAGAGAATACACCGGTTCATATATAATTGATTCACCTTAAAATAAGGAAAGCACATCTATTTCTACTAAAAGATATCTTGATTGAAGAATATATTCTTGGCTAGTTTTTAATAATATTACTAGTATTTATATATCTATATATTGTATTGGTACCTATATATATATATATATATATATATATATATATATATATATATATATATATATATATATATATATATATATATATATATGTGTGTGTATTTCTATATATTTATATATATATTTATGTATCTATATATATATCTGTTTTAGTTTTATGCATTTATTTACTGTTTTACGGTTACTAAAAAGGAAAAAGAAAAACTGCGACTTAGATTGAGATAATAACAGCTTCTTGGTGTTTAGCCACACTCTGAATTACCACACGTTTCCCTGAGGATTCGACACCTGACTCACCATACTAGCACTACAGTTTGACCCGATACACTGTCGGTTAAGGACTGGAATAGCACTAGAAAAGTCCACGTCAGATATCCCCTATATAAACAACCCTAAGGAACTACGAAAGACTTGATTCCAATCCAACTATTGGATACATAGGCAACTCACGAGAAACAAGTCGAGAGCTCAGTCTAAAATACACCACAAACACCTCCCCATTATTACAATTTAGGGTTCTTTGGATTTAGGATCGTTGTCACAAAGATAAATTGGCTCGGATTTGTTCATAGACGATTTCCCGCATCGTCGGAGCTTTTACTCGGTTTCCATGTATACCGACATATGGAATAGCGTAGGAAAAACATGTAAGCTATGGAGAACATACCAAAAGCTCGTAAACAGGTTCTCTAGACCTCACCCCCACCGTAGAGGCAGTCTAAAGCTGCATGGCCGCGGTGCTGTCTGAACATAAAACCAACAAATTTCGTGAAAACAATTAAGTCGGTGTTGCATTTAACATTAATGAATGTATTTAATCCAAAACAATGTAACAATGAGTTTAATAATGTTATTTAACTGAATTTGGCTGTAAAATCCATCACCTCCAAGTAATGGTGTTTTGGTATTTTCAAAATCGGTTTTTACATTTCCTTTTTCCTTTAGGTTTTCTTGTGTCTTAAGTTGCTGAAGAACTGAATTAGCTCTAAAAGAAGGCTGTAAAAATGCATTAGGTAACCCTAGGCATCAAAATTTAACTAGTTGTGTTTTTAGTAAATTTTTGGCCCGATGTCCCGTATGAGCTCTCGGGGAAGCAACTCAGTCAAACTTCTTGGCGGTTTGGTTTGACTTTTCTAGGTTCGTTCTGAAGATCAAAGTGATGAATACAAAGTTGTTTCATTTTGAAGTAGGTTTGAGTTTGGTTTTGTCTTGTGAAGGTATTCATCGTAGTTCTTCGTTTAATTCATGATCTTATTTAATTAAGGTACTATTCATAGTATTCAGGTTAGGCTTTCATTCGTACGTAGATTCGAAAGAGTTCGAAGGTTAACCGTTTCCGAGGTAAGGAGTTCTTATTTTCGAAAGGTTTCGTTTTGAACTACGATTATGTTTCAATACGTTTTAGTACTGTTTTTTATAAACCGCATGAAATTGGACGAGTCTTTGTGCTTACAGCAGTCGTGGGGTATCTGTAAGTTAGGAAGCAATTCTGACAGTGCAGGTGTTGGACACTTTTCCGGCCACTCTCCCGGGAAAGCGCACAGCCAAAACTCCAGAATCTGTTTCTGGCTCATTTTGTGACGTAAACTGTATTTTCAGCATTTTTTCGGATACAAACCTATATTTTGTTTTTATGCAAGTAGTGGAGATAGAATGGTAGTTTGTTGTTGCTATGGCCTTTGTATGCTCACGTAGGTTAAATATGGAATTTAACATGAACTTATGTGCTTTAAGTGTTCTTACATGCAACTTTATGATATTTTTCACTATCGAATTACCCCCGAATAAGAGCTTATATGTATCTTCTTACGATAAATCACATTTAAAAGAGATCAATTCTATTATAAGTTACATGTGCGATTTTATCGTAATACTATCATATTTTATCATAACTATATATGAAATCATTTTACCGTGTGTTATGTGATTTTACATAGGAAGTGGTGTATTATAAATTCTAAAAGGAGCAGGGCTTGGGCTGGAGAAATTTTTCGAGCCAAGATTGGTCTTTAAAATCTGACACAATTGGTTCGCTAAACAAACAAATATATAATAACAGAAAAAGTTATATATTATTCGTATAAACGTAAAACGTTGTAGAAATGACCCAACCCGATCCAATCCGGTTCAACCCGGTTAGGTTTAGGGCACTACATTAACACTCAGACGCGTCAGTCATGTTAGAAATTGTTCAGGTTCAGCCACTCATTTCGTGCCATGTCACATGTGGGAAGACCTAACCAATGAGAGATATCTTAGGTCAGGTATGGGGCATTTGACATAGGTGAGACAGTCCTCGTACACATGACGCTAGCTCATCAGACGTAACTATGAGCATAAGACCATCTCAGCGTATGGGCCGAACTGGTCCTCATACATTACGAGGCTCTCTTTATGTTCTAAGTGTTCTGGACTTCAGCATTATCCATCTCTAACATAGTGCAGAACGCCTCTAGGCAGCTATTGCTCTATGTGGTGCAGGTTGTTACCGTTCTCATATAACCGAAATAGTGCAAGTCGACATTGTCCTTAATAGCCAATATCACGCAGGTCATCTTTGGTCTCTCAAGACAGACGAGGTGCATGTCATCCTCTATAACAAGAAAACGGTTAAACACCAGTAATGAGCATCATGAATATCACGCCATAATCCTTGACTGATCCATAAGTGCTCTATTAAATCTGCATCATTACATGAAACATGTGGATATCTTCCTCCCATGACATTATCACTCAATAACTTACCATCCCGATGATGGAAGACTATAAGAAATAGTTTACAACCTCACATACCAGGTAATGAATTTTATATACTTAATAATATGCGTCTGTAGTTAATAGCATTGGAGTCATCGAAACTTGAATCCGACCCAAAATCGGAATCTGGACAAATCAGGTCCCACAGTTAGAGCTGTGTGCCCAACGAAGCCGTGGAGCCACCACTCTAGCTGTATGACATAAATTCCACTTTCGTCTAAAAAAACACAGATCGTACGTCCTGAGCTCGATTTGATCGAGATCTACAATAGAAGTTGGAATTAAATGGTCTAATTAATTTAACAAACGATTAATTAACAATCTAAAGAGAAAATTAGATGAGTTACCCAAGCGTAGAAAAAGTATCTCCAAATGACAACTAGAGAACGTCGATCACGCATCGGAGCCTCCTCGAATATGCAAAAGAAAAACCCTAGATTTTTATTCTCCCAATGACTAAGAAAAGAAAAGTAATTTTTCTCTTTTTCTCTCTAACTGGCATGTTGTGTGTTTGGAGAAACCCTCTTTATATAGGGTAATATCAAAAGAGATTAAGAGATTATCCTACACACAAGATATCTTTTTGAAGGACGATTTATCTGTGAATTATTTAACAAATAAATAATTAATTCACATATGTGACATGATTAAGAGAAAAATTATCCACTCAGAAAAGAGAAAAATTATTCATGCGTCACTTTTAATGCCAATAGGCATAGTATAAAATGCCCCATTTATTTTCATATTATTTAACCAATAAATAATATTTTTTTACGGATACGAAAGAAAAACACACATGCTTTTGTCCTACTGGGACTCGAACCCGGAATCTCCGGGTAAATAACCTCAGTGATTACCACTAGGCTAACGCCTAATTGGCCAATAAACTTACCTATATATTTAAATAGACCAACTATTTATTTAAATTATTATCGATGTATCCAAATACGAGAATTCACTTGTGTGTTAATAGTCAACCCAGGGACCATAAACCTATAACCAGTAGTTTTAATAAATTGAATAAAATATTTATCAAACAAAATATTTATACTCAACTTATTAATTCTAAAATTACGCCACCATAAATCAGAAGATGAACTCTATTGATTATAAATATTTGTTATTCTCAATATGTTGAGTTTATTGAATGTCCACGGATTTAATTATTTTATATAGACTAAACCTCCATGGACCATCCATAATGAAATAGGAAATTTTATGTAAAACTTCTTCATTACATCTTATCTGTATTTACCATTAACTCACTAGTGATCAATTAGTTTATAACCAATATGAACTCGGCCAATCGATCAGATTCTTGGAATAACAAGTAAGGGGATTGTATTTCTACTTCCAGTATGAACTAGGAAGGAATGGATTCTTTATCTCTGAAACACATTCCCAACTGCTCATTCCCGAATAGTGTCAATGTGAAAGTGATCCAGACGCCGCTTAGCAATCCTTAATGAACACATCAAATTCTATCTTGAAACATGCAGGAGTCCGTAATTATTTCAAGATTAAGGTTAATCCATATATGATCAGCTTGTGATTTATTAAGATTTCTCAATCATGGAATTATTAAAAAATACAGAATAAATCGGTTCAGTCCTATATGATTACATCGCATATAAATGCCTCACTTAGATGACCAATATAAATGGGCTGGATAAGCCGGTTGCACCATAAAGTCTCTTGGCGCATTAATAGTGGTTTAATCAATATACCACATACTTTGATTCCACCAATCACTGTGGACTAACGATTTAAGTGTATCACCATAAACATAATCCTTAGGTGTGGCACACACTAAGTATTATGACTACATATAATACGACTCAAAGTTTTCAGTAGTGTATTATTTATATGAACAAAATGATTAATAAGATGATAAATATTCTATCTTTTATTAATTATCAAAACAATTATCATAAATTATCTTTCTGACACTACACCTAATAGATAGACTTGTCTCTATCACCAATACTGACTTGAACGACAAAGTGGCCGTGGGAGGCAAGGTCTGAGACCCCAAACACTTTGTGTGTTTTGCAGCCTAATCTCAAAGACTATTTTGATCATCCTCATGAGGTCTAGACCCATTCATTAACGTGAATTAATTGGTGACAGTATCCAGTATCAGGTATCGTCATATATGAATATATACACACACACACATATATATATATATATATATATATATATATAGAGAGAGAGAGAGATAGATAGAGAGAGAGAAGGTAAACCTTCCCAGTTGGCCACGTCGACGGGTTTCGGCTTTTAAAGTGTACATCTATGTTACACGTGTATATACCATAACTACTTTATTACACTTTTTTTTTTTTTAATTTTCTACATTTACAAACCACGCATACTACCATCATATACGTTCAAGGATGCCGCCAAGCAAGTAGGTCGACTGGTTGATGATCCGCGGCCAGGAAGGTAGGTCGACAAAGATGATCCCTGATGTCGCCAAACTAGTTGGTCAGAGAAGAAGATGTTAGACATGCTGCTACCCTTTGTGATTATATCCATCCACCGTTACGCACAATCTTCATACTTTACCGGTGTTTATTTCTCGATTTGAATGCGAGGTATTACTATTGTTTCTGTATTTCTATAATGGGATTTATGGATAATAATAGGTGTACGTCCAAAAGTTTACACCCTATCATCTAAGCATTTATTTTTATTTTCAAAGGTAATTATAAAAAACATAGAAATATACACAATCACAAGATGATGTTGTGAGTAAACTTTATGTAAACTTTTGGAGGTACGCCTATCATTATCCGGGATTTCTTAAAGGAAGAATGGAATCTTTGTTTCCCAAAGGGTCTTTTGTGCGGACATGCCAGTTTAGAAAGAATTTTTTTTGATGCAAAACCCGATTGAGATATACATATATGGGTGCGTATCCCCTGTAATTATCTCCTCATGCGCAATAAATTCATTTTTTAACCTGCTGGGTTGCGTATCCCGTGTTGGTTTAAAAAAGAACCCAGTTTGCCAAGTCATGGTTGTTGCGGGGTCACTGGGTTAAACCTGCTGGGTTGGTCCGGTTCTGATTTGTTATAGGCCACTGGTCATGGATAGGTTCATACGGGTCAATACGGATTAGATCACGGCTCACCTCCATTCATATACCTTATCAATCTCTCAATTTGTCTTTTCGTTTGAATGACGTTTTGTTCTTTCTCTTTACTTATTGTTTCTCTCATGATTTACTTTCCTTATCTGAGCCTGTAATATTCCGATTTTCGAAAAATGGCAGACGTGTCTTTTTCATAAAAACGAAATATTAGTTGATTCGCTGTCGGAGTTAATTAATTTGGACGTTATATATATATATTTGAGTGGTATATATATATATAGAGAAGAAATCTTTTTTTTATAATTAAGAGCAAATAAGGAAAACTAAGGTTTTATGGGAATGGGTATTTAAAGGAAAATTTGGTGATAATCCCCAAAACCTTTTACAAAAAAAAAGAGCAGCCACGTTTTCTCCTCCCTTCTAGCATTCAAGGAGAGAGTTGAGGTTGGGAGAGTTTCACCAATAATCAAGCAACTCTTGGTGATTTTGAGATCAGACGGAAGATTTGGAACCGTTGTGAAGGAGCAACGATTGGTTACCAGTTTGGTTGGCAAAGCTGCAGGCTTTTGTTGAGGTTTTGATCGGCCTGCGTTTGCAAATAGGTAAGGAAACTATCCCTATGATCTCAATTGTCTTTTATGAGGTTTAGGTGAAATTGTAGGGTGTTTTGATGCTAGATTGATGAGTTTATGGATTGATCATTGACCATAAGTGCCATGATATGTTTAGACATGTTTTTTCTCGAGTTTCTGTCTTTTCTTGTTGTGGTTCGGTTTGGAATCGTTTTGGAAATCGCATGATGAAGGGTTAGGGTTCTAGTCGAACCCAGGTGGACCAGCGTCTGGCCTCACTGGGACGGGCGTCTACTTGGGGCACACTGCCGGACGAGCGCCTGGCTTTACTTTGGGACGGGCGTTTGAAGTGTTGTTTTTTACATTCGAGATTGAAAGCTGTTTTAAGTGGGACGGGCGTGCCTGGGTATAGTGGGCGGGCGTCCATCTTTGGACGGGCGCCCAATATGGTTGAGACGGGCGCCCAGAGCCTTAAAGCGGGCGTCTAGCTTATTTTGTCCTTCTTCCTTTGTTGGGTATGGTCCACTTCTATAAGCATGATTTAGCTTTATGAAACCTTTAAACATGGTATGTTAATATCTGTATAAACTTGGACAAGCTGAATTGAGCTTCGATTCGTTCGATTAAAACACCGAATGTACTCTTAAAGGAGTTGAAGTTCGGATCCGTCGGAAGAGCATGATAGGCTTGTGCTTTGATGAGTTAGTATTCATCAATGTCGTGTAATTGCTAGGACTTGTCCGTGTCAGTGGTCTAGGAAGAGAGTAGTTTGTGTGAGGAGATTATTTGAAAACACCTGGGTGGCTAGTTAATCATCCTAATAATCAACGTACTTGACTACTAGTAAAGATTAAACAACATGTATCTCTTGGCTAGGCACAAGGCTAAATCGCGATGCATGTGCTACCTACGAAGGTGGAGGAACTCAGAGGTCAATGACCCTAAGTCACAGAGGACTCTCTTTGAGACGCGCAAGCTATCGGAGTCTACCTTTTCTAGACTTCGTGGATATTGGTGTGATCCACTAATATGTTGCAAAAGAGTGTTCCCGAGGTAGAAGAACTCCGTGAGGTCATAATGACCCTAAGCACGGAGGGATTACGCCAAGGTGGATCTTGCGTAGTGCCTTGAGTGCGGTTGTAACATACGATAAGCTAAGTAGGAACGTTTAGTCAATTTGTGTTGATGGACATGAAATGAACCCTAGGTTGAGTCGGTTTCACATAAACAACCAATTTAATTAAATATCTTTTCCGTATAAACTATAGTTGTTATCATAGCTTCTCTTTCTTATTAAGTACGTTGTACTTACCTCAAATGCATGTTTTACTGTGTGTTTGGGGATGAGAAGACTAACAGTTTTCGAGGAGGAGTTCGATTTACGACGGCGTTGACGGCGCTTCGTTGAAGACTTATCATTTTTAAGTTTTACTTTACATTTGGATTTCTTTGATACTTTTGAGGTAGACTTTTGGTCTTTCGAGACGTGTAGTACTTTTCTTTTGGGATTTTCGTACTTCCTCAAATGTAATAAATTTACATTTCCGTTTTAGATTTTCTCTTTTCTATTCTGAAACGTTTAGAAATTTTATACCCGAGTTTTTGCTTCCGTTTACTTTAATTTGATACGACGTAGTAGAGGCTTACGTATAAAGTGAATTTACTTTTATTTTATACGTGCCGAACGTTTCATTTCCGGATAAGGACTCGGTGTCCGGGAACGGGGCGTTACAGTTGGTATCAGAGAAAATCGTCCTTTAGGCTTCCTTTCTTTTAAGATAAGCTTCTTTAGATCTTTTAGTAACGTCTGGTTTTCTTGATCATCAGGATGGTGTTCACGAGGACCTGGAGCGGGTGCGAGTCTTCCAGAGTTCGAGGAAAGTCCCGCACGGTTGTAGGGGTGGTGTAGTGAGGCCGATACCCTTAACCCAAAGCAGAGTTTGTCACCACCACCTCGGCGGCGACACCATCACCGAGGTCTCATCAGAGCTTGTCACCCCGACCTCATCAGGAACGACCTCCACGATGGCACGTGGGAAGTTCGGCTCAGTTCACCATGGTAAGTGATATCCCAGCTGGCTATGTACCACCACCTGTGGCTAGCGTGTACCCTCCACCAACAAGTGTTTATCCACCTGGGTATCCTCAGCAGCAGCAGGCCTTTTACCCTCCTCCTGTAGGGCATGCTCCTCAACCTACCGTACCACCTTCACCACGTCTTGATCATCAACAAGGCATTGGTTACCCACCTTTTGGTTTTCAAAGAACCCCAGAGTACCTCCACGGCCTCATCAGTTTTACCCTCAGGGATACTATCCTTACCAGCCTGTACCTCAAGCGTATCCGGCTCACCCTCCTCAACAACAGTACCCACAGCAGATACCTTACGGTTACCCACCGGTTTACCCACCAGCTAGACCGGCTTTTGAGCAAGCACCAGTTGTAGATTGGTACACACGGTTAAGAAGGAATCGGGTTGAGAACTTTTATGGAAATGTGGAACATATGAAGGCAGAAGAATGGCTGAGAGGTTTTGAAAAGGCTGTTAGGAAATCTACGCGGGAACGCAGCGGAATTTAACATTTTATTTCCTTTTAACCAGGATCGACTTCGTTTAAGCAATAAACAAACGAGTTAGTAGACGGTGGTTACCTTGGTTGATCTAAAAGATCGACGCTTTGACCGTCTAAGGAGAGTAGTTCTCGCATAGAGCCGCCCAAGTGTTCGGCCTCTACCGCTAGTCCACACGAACGACCGCGGAATCCCATCATAGATTGCTATTGGAAAACTCCGGTTGCTAGACGGCCCTTTCCCCTCTCTCCAACCTTCTATAGGATGCTCTCTATTTTACATAAGAACTATTAGTTCTTGGAATTGTGTTGTACAAAAGAGCTTGACACCCACCTCCCTTTTATAATGGATGTGGCGCCCAAGAGGTGTGGAGGAGAAGAAAACCTTTTCCCAATAAAATAAGGAAAATATAATTGATTGATTTATCTCATTTATTATAATATCTTATATTAAATAAATCTAGGATATTGTCAATATCTCATATTGAATATTTCCAAGATATTGTCAATATCTAATATTGACTATCTTTATTCTATTACCATAAATCAATTTACACATGTGTATATATCACATATATATTACACAAATAAATCTATATATATTATATACATACACACATGCGCATGCATAGCACCAACTTGCACTATTGCACACACGCACATATGCATAATATATCAATATTATTCTATTTTATTAATATCTAATATCAATAATAGGTAATATCATTAATTAAATTGCACAATCCAAGTGTATCTTATACACATTAAATGTGGCGCCCCTTTGACCAACAAATTGGCTTCCGGAATATTCTTTAATTAATATAATATTATTAATATCTTGTATTTAATTTATTCATAATAAATAAATACCACCATATTAATTTACCACTATAACATTTATAGTCTCGAGATAAACTTTCCTTATTTGGTTATCATCTCTAACCACATTTTAATCCGACTAGATGTTCATATGTGTGTGACCCGATAGGCTTCCGAATATGTTGGCCGTAGACACAAAGTGCAAATTACGAAAATGTCCTTCATGCCTAACGATCACGGGATAGCGTCTAGCAACACACCGTGACCCCCAATCATCGGAAGAGTCAAATGCAATGACTACTACCTTTCATGTGAAACAGTTACCGTGTAACTTACAATCCTATCGCCGTAATAATATCCATACGGTCGTACGTCGAGTGTCAAACATTAACGACCGTATCTTATAATCTGGATATCATGCTCTCTCGAAGTAACTCATTTACTCCCACTTTGCAAAGATTCACGAGAGCTAGACATTCCTTATAAGAAGGCCATTTCGGATATTCGATCCCAATCATAGGATACGCGATTCCCGGACGACCAATCATGTATACTCCGCATGCTTCAGTATCATACCCAATCACTACCGCATGATCGCCCCGTGGCTAGGGGAAACCTCAATAGTGTCAAAGCATGACAATCCACACCGTGATGCCATGAAGACTCCGGTCAAAAGGATAATTACACAACCGCCACATAGTGTGACACTTATCCGTGTAAGTGGGTCAGTCTAACGTACGCATTCTCTAATACACGTCCACGTACAGTCCAAGTGTCTCTACACTTCGATAGACGAGATCTATCTCTGCCCTTAAAGACAGAAGACATCTAATACGTGCTAGCCTGTTCATACTATCAATGCCCTGTTTAATAGTACATCAGCCTAGAGACATTTAAGTATCAAACTTATTAAAGTGATTAGAGATCTCATCAACCATAATCGCCTATCATGGTTTCTCTATCACAGTTTAATACTAAGGACGTTATCATATAACAATTCATAATTGGTTCTTTAGAAGAACAGATATATGACAACATAAAAGCCATTTAATATATGTATAAACATAAAGAAATAGTAGAAATGATCCGACCCGGTCGGATCCGGTCCAACCCGATTGGGTTTAGGACACTATTCCAACAATCTCCCACTTGGCCTAAAACCAATCACTCGCACACACAAGACCAAGTTGATACACAAGAATCTAATGCAATACTACGCAACCAAATTACTAGCCATAAACGGATCGCTATCCGTGGGGACTCAGACTATCTTCATATCATGTTCCAAATTGACCAAGTCAAAGGAACCGCCTCAACACACACACGAATCTCTGACGAGACCCTGGTCCTTGCTTCAAGCAATAAATCCACTTACTATATCAGCTATACAGAAAATGTGGAAGAACCGTATAAGGTTCGGGAATGAACCTACTAGATCCATGTATCTTGCTCATTTGTGCCTTTAAGGCACTCTTGTGTTTTAGCTCGCTTGTAGAATTCTGATGACCCATAGGCTAGAACATTTCCAGCTCACTTTGTATCACTTAATCAAAGTGATTGCAAACCTGCATTGTAGCTCCCACTCGCCTTCATAAGACTCAGGATATACGTCTGTATATCTACGCTTATTTAATTCTAAGTTTCAATAAACTAGGAAATCATCCTTAACTTGTTTAAGGATATTCTCGACCTTCACCAGATCTACTTTCATACTTGCTCATGACTATTCATGGAGTATGAACATCCGGCAATACCTTCATGATGGTTCCTATCGCCGCAGCGAAGGAAACCTTCCATAAGCGTCATCTTTCACCTTATCTTTAGGACTAACGTCCTAACATAGATAGATCTTGAGAACACCGGCTAGCAGCTCCATACGCGATCTATGCTAAACTTCTTTTAGCATCACATCTATATAGGTAAACTATAATCTAATAGCAGTTCAATCTATCACTATAGATTCTTATTTCTAAAAATAAGAACTGCTAATCCAAGTGCTTTCGTAAAGACCTTGAACTACCAAACATTAATTGACTGTGATATGGGGTGATAATTCTCGAGATAGATATCTAATACCTTGCTCAAGAATCATAACACACTCCCACTATCCATCTTGCACATGGGCATATCCTTCTTTTGACTCAATCAAACTCCTTTGATTATCAAACAAAGAAATCGTGTAGAGAATCTTGTTTGAGTCCATAAATGGTACTCGTGGGCTCACATATCATGTTATCGTCTATGAACATCGAGCTATTTGCCCAACGTCTTCAACACTATCATATAGCCATGATACGAAGTTATAACAAGCATTATCTGAATAGAACTGGGCTCAGCCCTACAGGGACATTCCCTCTAGGTAAGACAGACTGGGTTCATAACTTGGTTGTCACTGATGGAATCTAATTCAGATATTATGGCTCCTGGCCATATCTCTCAATCTTGCCTTTCAAACATTCTTTCATAAGTCGTGAGATATTCATTCTTCAAGATGAACATACCAAAGAAATTTTTTTCAGCTTGAGGTTATTCACAAACTTACAGAACCTTTGTGTGCACTGAGCAGTGTTTTACACCTCATCGCTATGTGGCGTCCGCTCACGTTCCTATGGTTGAATATATCTTTGTGGTTCTCCAACTCTTTTGAGATCTGATTTACTCCCACTGTTTCTTTTGGAAGAAACACTTCCTTTAGAAGACAGCATGTTTGGAGACAAACATTTTGCTCCGCGGACAAGTAAATAATATCCAGCGTACTTGCTAAGATATTCCACAAAGTTGCATATGCCGTACTAGGCTCAAGCCTTTCTGACTTAGCCTATGACAACTTCAAATCATCGGTTAAGATAGATTTGACATTATCCTCTTCCATATCTAATAGGGAATTTATTCAACCTTTATTCTTTGGAACTCGGTTAAGTATAAGGGCACTATCCCAGCGGTAAGGGATACTTTGATGGCTTAATTCGTCACACCTTTATCATATAAAGTGTTGTTTCCATTTTGGGAACACAATCTAATTGCGTATCCCAAAGATGGTATCCTTCAAGGGAGAATCTTATTCCTTTCAGACGACTTCTGAAACACCCTTCAGGTATTAATTACTTCAATCCAATTGAAGATTAATTCCTAAGTAGCTCATCAATCTCATATTCATACTAGCTCGAACTTTTGGGCTTTCCAATTGTCGTACTTCAATAAGTACATTCAACTATTTCTAAAATAGTCATAGAGATTAATAAATAATTATTTGTGGCATTAATTGTCATAAGGCAACAAACATCGTTATGTTTAGGCTTTAGACAATTTTTCTAGATCTTACAACCTTTTTCATAAAAGGGTATTTTAGTCATCTTTAGGTAAGATACGTATTACCCACATGATTCATAATCATATGGTTCAACATCATCAGAATGACGTTTAATTACACGCTTCCCTCCCAGAGAGACTATGTCTAGAACAACCACAAATATTAAGGATAATGACCACACAAATATTTAGTTGAGATCTCATCACATATATCAACTATATAGTGACAACGATCTAGTATGTTAGATTCGGTGACCTTCCAACTTTATCGGAATAACATTTATTCTTTACAATTGAATATGTCTACTAAATCCTAACAAATAACAGAAAGCATGTTCTTCATAAGAACCGGAACATAATAACATTTATTTAGTTCCTTTATCAGTTTATTAGATCCGAATATGGTAAGTGTTACAACATTTGTTTAACCTTCCATATCTCTGTATTTATTCTTTCTAATTTAATCACACTCGTAAGATATCATATATCTAAGAGTTGACTTGAACTTAGATAGATTTATCTCAACTCACTTGCCTAGAATAGAAACTTCAATAAGTTCTCTATTTAAGCACATGCCCTAACTTTCCTTTCAATCCTTTAAGCACTTGTAAATATTTCTTAGTGTAGTCTTCATAAGACTTAAGAAGGATCACAAGAGCTATGTCTTTAATTTCCTTTCATAAAGAAAATCTAAAGTATATTAAATAGTTTATTTAACCTTTTGAATCGTATTCAAAACATTGACTATTTAATTAACATTTAAGCAATGATAGAATTAAGTCGATACTTAAATCTTACAATTTTGAAAACAACCTTTCCAAAATTAGACGTGGTCATTCTTATCCAACGTTTGAATTAATTGTCATCGTATGACTGAATGATCATCTTGGATCGTATCCAATATATGACTAATTCGTTGAAATTTATTTCAAATGATTTAATCATATCATGAGCTTCCGCTGCCATTAATAATTAAAGCTTTGGAGTACTCCATCAAATATGTAGCCTCCTTGTCTCTAACTACTACAACGGGATCTCTCGTGTCATTGCTCATTTTAAAAGGATTAAAATTACTTAACCATATTTGAGAACGTTTCAAAAGGTAATGATCATAATTTGGTTTTACTAATCGAGAATTAAACATAAATATAAAGTTTGCTAAAACTACAACATAAAAATAAAGATAAAAGAGTGTTGTTGTTTATACACGTAAAATCAAAAATGGTCTTTTGGTTTATGATTTTGCTCCCACTAGTCAACTACTTCCAATTGACTTTCAAGAATTATTAATTTCTTTAGTGGACAAGATCCCACTAAACTACCCCGACCCCCGCTTTGGTGGTGGGCCGAAAATAGCATAATAGGTAGACAACATCCCTTTGTCAATCGTATCTATACGACTCTTGTTGTTTGACTAGTCAACTCTTTGACAAATTTTCATCTTATGAAATAGTCAAACCATTGCCTCTAAAATCCAAACGACCCGCTTTGGGTGGTGGCGAGAGAATTCTTAGTCAAGTCATAACCCCAATATTCGTGAGATCTCATACGATCATATCTCGATAATGACGATATACCCGAGGTAGGTCAACCCCCTGCTTTGGCTGATGAGTTTGATCCGAACAAGGGCTCTTCACCGTCATTATAATATGGGGAGGCAATTTCAACTTGATTCTTTTGAGGTGGAAGTATTTATGTAAATTAATTCACTTAATTAATTTTTAATCATGGTCTCATCATAAATATGTCTATCTCTATAAACATACATCATACACATTTATCTAGATCGTGCCTAGTCATGCATCTATCATATCATATAAAATAAATACAAGCACAAAATAAATAAATGCGTAAAGTAACCGGTATGATCATGGACTTTTCCTAGGTGCGGTTTCGAATACAAACTGACGAAACCGCGGGTCAAAATCTAAGGGTAACTGCAACCGCCAATAGGATCTTTAATGCGTCATTCTCCAATGGGATCTTTATTCTTCTTTCTTTGGTCTCCATCTTCTGCTCCATTCTTGTTACATTTAATTCTATCTAATAAAATAAATACACCCGCCGCACACGGGGGGAGTCAACGGGAATGGGATAAACGCAGAAAATAAACTAGGTCACGTTCTTCATAACGGCCTAGGACAATTTTTAAACCAACAGAAAAATTAAATCATTCACATCTATCCTATCGGTCGAGTCACGATCGATCGGGGTCCATATAATCATATTATATCTACTATATCTAATCCATACAATAAAATCTTATGAAAAGATAAAATCAAATTTTAACTACTTGCGTCTTAATTAATCAATTAACATTTAATCTATTAAATAATTTTATCCAATCAATTAACTAATTAACATTTAATTAATTAAATGATTTTAATCAAAATAAAATTAACGATTAACTTTAAACCGATTTTAATTTTAATTTTAATTAATTAGAACTATTCCAAAATAAATCAAAATTAAAATTATTTCTCTTTTGTTTCTTTCCTTTTGATTCGTAATCAAAAGGGACGCTAGTTTTCTAAACCAAATTTGGCTTAGCTTCGCCACTTTCCAAAATCAAAATTTTGGAAGTAAGCGCAAGCTAAGCTTTTACAAATCAAATATTTGGAAAAGGCTGAGCCTATTCCAAATCAAATATTTGGAAAGGTAAATAATTTTAGTTTAGCTTCGCCACTTTCCAAAATCAAAATTTTGGAGTGGCACAAGCTAAGCCTTTTCCCAAATCAAATATTTGGAAAGGCCAGCCTATTCCAAATAAAGTTTGGAAAGGCCATTATTATTTTAATGCATGTGGCATCCCAATGGCCCAAACTATTTGAACCATTGGTTAGCGCACACGACACAACTAAACAAAGGAGGAATTACCAATCACAACTATGAACCATATTGAATCATAAAATACACAAAATAAAAATTTGGAGATTCGCCAAGATTGACGGTCAACCCGATCGCGGCAAAGAGTTGCCTCGCTGCCGCCGCCGCCGCCTTGGCCGCCACGGTGGTGGTGCCGCCCTTGATCGGCCGAGCACCACCCGATCTCCTTTTTTTTCTTTTCATGTATCAATTTTGCAAATAAAAATCTTTCATCTTTTAATTACATGATTTAAAGCGATAAAATTAACTACATAAAATAACATGCTTATTGCTTAAGCTCGAAGCTCTCTCCGATACCCATTGTTAGAAATCTACGCGAACGCAGTGAATTTAACATTTTATTTCCTTTTAACCAGGATCGACTTCGTTTAAGCAATAAACAAACGAGTTAGTAGACGGTGGTTACCTTGGTTGATCTAAAAGATCGACGATTTGACCGTCTCAGGAGAGTAGTTCGCATAGAGCCGCCCAAGTGTCCGGCCTCTACCCACCGCTAGTCCACACGAAATGTACGCGGAATCCCATCATGGATTGCTATTGGAAAACTCCGGTTGCTTTGGGACCGGCCCTTTTCCTCTCTCCAACTCTCATAGGATGCTCTCTATTTTACACAAGAACTATTAGTTCTTGGAATTGTGTTGTACAAAAGAGCTTTGACACCCACCTCCCTTTTATAATGGATGTGGCGCCAAGAGGTGTGGAGGAGAAGAAAACTTTCCCAATAAAATAAGGAAAATATAATTGATTGATTTATCTCATTTATTATAATATCTTATATTAAATAAATCAGGATATTGTCAATATCTCATATTGAATATTTCAAGATATTGTCAATATCTAATATTGACTATCTTTATTCTATTACCATAAATCAATTTACACATGTGTATATATCACATATATATTACACAAATAAATCTATATATATTATATACATACACACATGCGCATGCATAGCACCAACTTGCACTATTGCACACACGCACATATGCATAATATATCAATATTATTCTATTTTATTAATATCTAATATCAATAATAGGTAATATCATTAATTAAATTCTTGCACAATCCAAGTGTATCTTATACACATTAAATGTGGCGCCCCTTTGACCAACAAATTGGCTTCCGGAATATTCTTTAATTAATATAATATTATTAATATCTTGTATTTAATTTATTCATAATAAATAAATACCACCATATTAATTTACCACTATAACCTTTATAGTCTCGAGATAAACTTTCCTTATTTGGTTATCATCTATAACCACATTTTCATCCGACTAGATGTTCATATGTGTGTGACCCGATAGGCTTCCGAATATGTTGGCCGTAGACACAAAGTGCAAATTACGAAAATGCCCTTCATGCCTAACGATCACGGGATAGCGTCTAGCAACACACCGTGACCCCAATCATCGGAAGAGTCAAATGCAATGACTACTACCTTTCATGTGAAACAGGTTACCGTGTAACTTACAATCCTATCGCTGTAATAATATCCATACGGTCGTACGTCGAGTGTCAAACATTAACGACCGTATCTTATAATCTGGATATCATGCTCTCTCGAAGTAACTCATTTACTCCCACTTTGCAAAGATTCACGAGAGCTAGACATTCCTTATAAGAAGGCCATTTCGGATATTCGATCCCAATCATAGGATACGCGATTCCCGGACGACCAATCATGTATACTCCGCGATGCTTCAAAGATCATCATACCCAATCACTACCGCATGATCGCCCGTGGCTGTGGGAAACCTCAATAGTGTCAAAGCATGACAATCCACACCGTGATGCCATGAAGACTCGGTCAAAGGATAATTACACAACCGCCACATAGTGTGACACTTATCCGTGTAAGTGGGTCAATCTAACGACGATTCTCTAATACACGCCCACGCATACGGTCCAAGTGTCTCTACACTTCGATGAGACGAGATCTATCTACGCGCCTTAAAGGCAGAAGACATCTAATACGTGCTAGCATGTTCATACTATCAATGCCCCTGTTTAATAGTACATCACCTAGAGACATTTAAGTATCAAACTTATTAAAGTGATTAGAGATCTCATCAACCATAATCGCCTATCATGGTTTCTCTATCACGATTTAATACTAAGGGCGTTATCATATAACAATTCATAATTGGTTCTTTAGAAGAAATGATATATGACAACATAAAAGCCATTTAATATATGTATAAACATAAAGAAATAGTAGAAATGATCCGACCCAGTCGGATCCGGTCCAACCCGATTGGGTTTAGGACACTATTCCAACAAAGGCTTGCAGGAATATACATGTCCCTGAGACGGAAATGGCACGGTGGCGATTAGTTTTCGTTGGGGCAGCAGGCGAAGCATGGATCGATGCCATTCAAAGCGATAACGGTAAGATAACAATTTGGGAAGGTTTTAAAGCTATGTTTTACAATGAGTACTTTCCGCCACGGTGCAAGGTCGATAAGGCAAGTCGGTTTTTGAAATTTAAGCAAGGTACTCAGTACACAGTGACCCAGTACACCAATAAGTTCAACGAATTGGGGCGGTTCTACCCCGAGTTGATGAAAGTGGAGGAAAGAAAGATGGCTCTTTACAAGGACGGATTGGCTTATGAAATCCAATCAGGCATGTTGGGATTTACAGCAAAGAATATGGCAGAGCTACTGAATAAAGCTTTGGAAGTCGAGACCTTTAGAAAGAAGGCTACAGTGGTTGTTGGAAACAAGAGAAACTTTGGGACTAGTCAAGGCAGTTATAGGGGAGCACCGCAACAGAACGTCAAGAAGACGACGGCTCCTACGGCAGCTAAGGCCCAGGACAGTGCACCGCTTTGTTCTAAGTGCAACAGAAATCACTCAGGAGAGTGCAGGCGGAACAATACTGGTTTCTACATCTGCGGAGAGCCAGGACACTTTTCTAGAGCGTGTCCAAATAGAGGGAACAAAGGTAGCTCGAGTCAAGGAAGCGGAAAGAGCGGCCCAAGCCGACCAGTTTGAGTTTTTGCAGTTGATGCTGGTTTTGTGGAACCAGGAGGATGAGCGTTATTTCAGTACCATGTTGTTGTTTTGTTCTTTTGTTAAGATATTTTATAGCGTGTTTATTCATGTTGTAACTATATTTAAATAAATGAATATGCATCCTAGGTACGATAATGTTAGAAAACCTAGTGGTCAAGGCTTTGTTTGATACGGAGGCGTCAAATACTTTTGTGTCAACCAAGGTCGCTAAGAAATTGAACTTACCTTCGAACCTTTAAGGAACACTTTGGAAATAACTACACCGTTAGGGAAGGTAACAAAGGTGACTAGGATAATACCTCGAGGGAAGTTCGAGTTGGACCTTATCGATGCAAGAAGCGACTTCACGATTTTGGACTTCTCGATTTTGATGTAATCCTCGGAATAGATTGGTTATCCGAGAATTATGTTCACTTGGATTTGTAGAGAGAAGAAAGTGATTTTTAAAGTACGGAAAATCGGACAAGGCGTATCAAGGGAATGTGTACAAGCAGGTAAGAAGCGACATCCGATCATCTCGGCGATTAAGGCCATCAGGGCTTGTCGGAAGGGTTGTGAAGGCTACTTGTTGTATGCAAGTGGATGTGGAACAAGTGAAGCCAAAGTTAGAAGAAACTCCTATTGTAAGAGAGTACCCGAGGTGTTTCGGAAGAGTTACCGGAAACATGCCGGATAGGGAAATCGAGTTTGAGATAAAGTTGTTACCGGGCGGCACCAGATTGCTAAGGCACCTTATAGGATGGCTTTCTTTGAATTAAAGGAGTTAAAAGCTCAACTTAAAGATATGCTTGAAAGGAACATAATTCAGCCCATTGACAGACTCGCCTTAGGAGCCCTGTTTTGTTCGAGAAGAAGAAGGATGGTAGCATGCGGATGTGCATCGATTACCGAGCGCTGAATAACCTTACCATTAAGAATAAGTACCCTCTACCAAGGATAGATGATCTGTTTAACCAATTGCAAGGCAAGAGAGTGTTCTCCAAGATTGACAGAAGATCCGGTTATCATCAGTTGAAGATTAAAGTGGCGGATATACCGAAGACGGCTTTCAATACGAGATATGGACATTATGAGTTTCTTGTCATGCCATTTGGACTCACTAATGCTCCATCTGCATTTATGGACTTGATGCAACGTGTTTTCATGCCGTATTTGGATAAGTTTGTGATTGTATTCATAGACGATATCCTTATCTACTCAAAGGATGAAAAGGAACACGAGGAACACTTGAGGATAGTGTTGGAGACCTTGAAGAAGAATCAGTTATATGCAAAGTTTTCAAAGTGCGACTTTTGGTTGGATCGAGTTAGTTTCTTGGGTCATGTGATTTCTGGAGATGGTATTCAAGTTGATCCAGTGAAGATCGAGGCAGTTGAGAATTGGCCTAGACCTACCACCGTTTCAGAAGTAAGAAGTTTTCTTGGGTTGGCTGGTTACTACCGGAAGTTTGTGCAAGACTTTTCGAAGATAGCTACTCCACTCACTAAGCTGACACAAAAGAATGTGAAGTTTGAATGGACTAGAGAGTGCGAAATAGCTTTTCAGAGACGCTTTGAAGAAGAAGTTGACTACGGCCCCAGTTTTAGCGATCCCGGAGATTTTTGATAATTACGATGTCATACCGATGCTTGAGACGAGTGGTCTAGGTTGTGTGCTAATGCAAGGAGGAAAGTGATCGCTATGCATCTAGGCGAGTTGAAGGTGCATGAGAAGAATAACCCGACACATGATCTAGAGTTGGCGTGGTAGTTTTTGCCTTAAAGACTTGGAGGCACTACTTGTATGGAGTTAAAGCAAGGATCTTCACCGACCATAAGAGTTTAAAGTATTTCTTCACCCAAGAGAATCGAATATGAGACAGAGGAGATGGTTAGAATTTGTAAAGGATTACGATTTGGATATTCGGTACCATCCGGGAAAAGCAAATGTAGTAGTGAGATGCTTTGAGCGGGAAAACAATGTTTGCGACTTCCAAAGTGTTGAAGTAGTGGCAGAAAGGCTAGATGGGCTGCAAATCGAAGCTTTGATCGGATCGAAGACCGGCGATTTGTGGCACCGTTGTTGGCAAGATCTGAATTGATGGATGACATTCGGGAGAAGCAAGGCGAAGATCCGGTTTTGGTTGATTTGAAGCGGGTTGCTAGGGAGAAGCTTCTGATTGGCTACGTGCTAGACAAGAATGGGAATCTGTAGTACCAGGATCGTCTGTGTGTACCTAATGTCGGCGACCTAAGACAAGGAGTTATGGAAGAGGCACTGAAATTGCTTTTGCGGTTCATCCAGTGCTACTAAAATGTACAGAGATTTAAAGGAAAGATTTTGGTGGCCCTCAATGAAGTTGGAAATAGCCAAGTTTGTGGCAGAGTGTGATGTTTGTCAGAAGGTTAAAGCAGAACATAGAAGACCCGAGGGAATGCTTAAGCCATTGGACATCCCTGAATGGAAGTGGGATAAGATTACGATGAATTTCATCACCGGATTACCTAGGACAAAGGGAGGGCATGATGCAATTTGGGTAATTGTGGATAGATTGACCAAATCTGCCCATTTCTTGCCATACAAAGTTGACATGCCGTTGAAGAAGATGACGACACTATATCTGGATAATATAGTGAAGCTACACGGAGTCCCTATCTCGATAGTTTCGGATCGTGATTCGAGATTCGTCAGTCGGTTTTGGAAGAGCTTACAAGAAGCCTTTGGAACTAAGTTGGATTTGAGTACGGCTTTTCATCCTCAGACAGATGGACAATCTGAGAGGACTATCCAAACACTCGAGGACATGTTAAGAGCTTGTGTTTTGGAGGTAGGCGGATCATGGGATAATTACCTATCGGTGGCGAGTTTGCCTATAACAATGATTTTCATGCAAGCATAGGCATGCCGCCCGTTTGAAGCGTTGTATGGGAGAAGATGTCGGACGCCACTGTTTTGGGATGAAGTTGGGGAGAGACAGATTACAGGGCCGGAAATGGTTGAACAAGCAAAGGAAAGGGTTCAGTTGGTCAAGAAAAATCAAGACGACTCAAGAGGCAAAAGGAGAAAAGTTGGGGTGATGTTAGAAGAAGACCTCACAGAGTTTGAAGTCGGTGATAGAGTTTACCTCCGAGCTTCACCGATGAAAGGAGTGAAACGCTTTGGACAGAAAGGAAAGCTAAGTCCAAGGTATGTTGGACCTTTTGAGATCTTGGAAAGAGTTGGAACGTTAGCTTATAAGCTTCGGTTGCCAGAATCGATGTCGAGAGTCCATAACGTATTTCACGTTTCGATGTTGAAGAAATGTCTGACAAAGAACGATGTTGAAACTACGGTTGATCCAGAAATCCTACAAGATAATCTTTCTTACGACGAGAGACCTATCAAGATTTTAGACCGGAAAGAAAAGACGATTAAGAGGCGGATGATTCCCTTGGTGTTGGTTCAGTGAAGCAATCATTCACCCGAGGAGGCAACTTGGGAAGTGGAAAGCGACATGATCAGTGAGTTCCAAGAGTTTACGGACTTGCCAGGTATGTTCTAGTTTCGAGGACGAAACTCCTTCTAAGGGGGGAGGAATGTAATATTCCGATTTTCGGGAAAGGGCAGACGTGTCTTTTTGCGAAAACGAAATATTGGGTTCGGTTCCTTTTAATCGGAGTTAATTAATTTGGACGTTATATATATATATTTCGAGTGGTATATATATATATATAGAGAAGGAAATCTTTTTTTTATAATTAAGGGTAAATAAGGAAAACTAAGGTTTTATGGGAATGGGTATTTAAAGGAAAATTTGGTGATAATCCCAAAACCTTTTTAAAAAAAAGAAGCGACCACGTTTTCTCCTCCCTTCTGCGCATTCAAGGAGAGAGTTGAGGGTTGGGAGAGTTTCACCAATAACTGAAGCAACTCTTGGTGATTTTCAGATCAGACGGAAGATTTGGAACCGTTGTGAAGGGAGCAACGATTGGTTACCAGTTTGGTTGGCAAAGCTGCAGGCTTTTGTTGAGGTTTTGATCAGTTTCTGCGGCTGCAAATAGGTAAGGAAACTATCCCTATGATCTCAATTGTCTTTTATGAGGTTTAGATGAAATTGTAGGGTGTTTTGATGCTAGATTGATGAGTTTATGGATTGATCATTGACCATAAGTGCCATGATATGTTTAGACATGTTTTTTCTGAGTTTTCTGTGCTGTTCTTGTTGTGGTTCGGTTTGGAATCGTTTTGGAAATCGCATGATGAAGGGTTAGGGTTCTAGTCGAACCCAGGTGGACGAGCGTCTGGCCTCCTGGACGGGCGTCTACTTGGGGCACACTTCGGACGAGCGTCTGGCTTTACTGGGACGGGCGTTTGAAGTGTTGTTTTACATTCGAGATTGAAGCTGTTTTAAGTGGGACGGCGTCTGCAGGTATAGTGGGACGGGCGCCCAATATGGTTCGAGACGGGCGTCAGAGCCTTAAGCGGGCGTCACAGCTTATTTTGTCCTTCTTCCTTTGTTGGGTATGGTCCAGCCCTATAAGCATGATTTAGCTTTATGAAACCTTTAAACATGGTATGTTAATACTGTATAAACTTGGACAAGCCTGAATTGAGCTTCTGATTCGTTCAGTTAAAACACCGAATGTACTCTTAAAGGAGTTGAAGTTCGGATCCGTCGGAAGAGCATGATAGGCTTGTGCTTTGATGAGTTAGTATTCATCAATGTCGTGTAATTGCTAGGACTTGTCCGTGTCAGTGGTCTACAGGAAGAGAGTAGTTTGTGTGAGGAGATTATTTGAAAACACCTAGGTGGCTAGTTAATCATCTAATAATCAGCGACTTGACTAGAAAAAGATTAAACAACATGTATCTCTTGGCTAGGCACCAGGCTAAATCGCGATGCATGTGCTACCTCTGAAGGTGGAGGAACTCTGTAGGTCAATGACCCTAAGTACAGAGGGACTCTGCTGAGACGCGCAAGCTATCGGAGTCTACCTTTTCTAGACTTCGTGGATATTGGTGTGATCCACTAATATGTTGCAAAAGAGTGTTCCCGAGGTAGAAGAACTCCGTAGGTCATAATGACCCTAAGTACGGAGGGATTCTGCCAAGGTGGATGCGCGTAGTGCCCTTGAGTGCGGTTGTAACACAGATAAGCTAAGTAGGAACGTTTAGTCAATTTGTGTTGATGGACATGAAATGAACCCTAGGTTGAGTCGGTTTCACATAAACAACCAATTTAATTAAATATCTTTTCCGTATAAACTATAGTTGTTATCATAGCTTCTCTTTCTTATTAAGTACGTTGTACTTACCTCAAATGCATGTTTTACGTGTGTTTGGGGATGAGAAGAATGAACAGGTTTTCGAGGAGGAGTTCGACGACGACGCGTTTGGCGCTTCGTTGAAGACTTATCATTTTTAAGTTTTACTTTACATTTGGATTTCTTTGATACTTTTGAGGTAGACTTTTGGTCTTTCGAGACGTGTAGTAATTTTCTTTTGGGATTTTCGTACTTCCTCAAATGTAATAAATTTACATTTCCGCTTTTAGATTTTCTCTTTTCTATTCTGAAACGTTTAGAAATTTTATACCCGAGTTTTTGTTTCCGTTTACTTTAATTTGATACGACGTAGTAGAGGCTTACGTATAAAGTGAATTTATTTTTATTTTATACGTGCCGAACGTTTCATTTCCGGATAAGGACTCGGTGTCTGGGAACGGGGCGTTACAGAGCCCCTAATATGTGTTGCACCCTTCGCTTCATACATTTGATGACACTGTGATGGTTTGATACGGTTTTCACTATTATTTGCTTCATGCGACGCGGTTCTCGTTGATGGCATGAACTCTATGGATTTATGGCAGCCTCTTTCGTCACAAAAATGGTCATTCTCTCACCCGATGGCTAAATCAAGGGTTGATCCCTGATTTCAAGTATGATTTATTCTTCATTTTTTTATTTTCATTTCCCAATTCTCGCTTGAGTAAATCTCTCTGATGGTCTAAGAGAAGATCTAATGTTCATTGATGATCCGATTTTGAGTTTCAAAATCGGACCAAATTGGCTCTTCGGTTTCTCTCAGTCAACTTGCCCAATTTAGATTGAGTTTTGTTGAAGTTGTAAAACTAAGAACACAACGAAATATAACGTAGAATCTTATTATTGAAAAGAATACTACAAGAGTTAAGTTACAATTCTGCTGATCATGGGGTATTTATAGTATCATACATCAATCAAATACAATGTAGCATTTATCAATGCATTCATCTTTTCTTTTCTTGCAAATAAATCATCAATATTTTAATATTTAACTGTGTTTGGTTTATGTTCATCATGGATCAAATCGCCAGAGAGAGAGAGAATTGAAGAGTAGAATCGTTCTTCGTTATGGATAACATCTATTCCAATGTTTTATTTCGTATCCTAAATTCATGATTGTTATTGTGATAGATCTAAACTATACTTGCAATTAACCAAAGTATGTAGTAATTAAACGAACCTTAATTCTGATTATTATTTGATTCGCTAACATTGAAACACAGAGTTATAGGTTGTGTCACTCTCGCCGCGGCGAGACACCTAGTAAACCCTAATTTTGTGGTTCGGCGCCAGCTACGTCTGATTAACAAGATTAACTTACGTACATTTAGATCTGGCAGTCTGATATTTGTTTTCGTAAATTAGCACGGTGGAACGTAGTTGAAGTTCTAGTTAGGATATAGTTAATCGATTTCTAAGTACCGCCAGCCATTATCGGTGGCTGCCTAAAGAGGTTCTCGGTTCACGCCGGCAATCCCTTATTCTTATTGCGTGTGATGTTAATACAACCTAAGGTAGGTTAACTCCACATAGGCGCCCGCTATTTGATCAATGAGAAGTGTAGCAAAATTAGGGGATTGCACCCGTAGCTTAATTACACATAAATGCAGATCAGATATAATTATGGATTAAAGGGAGATTAGTTGTGAATAGTTTGGTTAATGTCTTTTCAATATATGATTGATTCTTGGTTTATTTGCATCTCTTTTAATTATTTTTCCTTTATGTTGGTCAAAGACCACCTTTGGGTTAACCTATAAATTGTGGTAGTTGTGTTTAACATAATTAAATAATAGTCTATGTGGGATCGACCTTGACTCGCCTTGTTATGCTACGATTGATCTAGTCCTCTTTCTAGTATCGTGACTTACACGCGATCAGATGCCAATTGTTTGTTGTTGTTGTTGTCAGCAGGGTTCTGACTATAATGATCTTCAAAATTGATGAGTATATCTCTTGATAATCAATGTCATATGTTTGGGTATAGCATTTGCTACTACTATGGTCTTTTATCTTTGCACAGATCCATCATGGTTATACTTAATCTTTTACTTTACATGCAATAGGTTTCTTCCCAGGTGGCAAAACAACTAATTCATATGTTTGAATTGCACTGTATTATTCCAATTAGTTTTAGTTTGTTAAGATCATATTATCATCCCGAATTTATAAAATTGGAGGTTTTAGTTGAGTTGTTTGTTTGTTTGTTTTAAGCATTTTTGGCGCATTTCAAAATCGGGATTTTGTTGACATGATATAAATTTTTTTTAATCAAATTGATTATTTGTTGAGTAAAAAAAAAAAAAAAATTTAAGGTATCATGATCTGTATGTTTCAAAAGTGGGCATAGTCTTCTCAAAAAAAAAAGTGGCCATAGAATGGGGAATTGTTGGGTAATTGGGCAATTTATGGGTATTCGATTTTATTCTTGCTCCTAAAGATACATAGATATAGATATAGATATAGATTACTTATTTTATATTACCTTGTATCTCTTCCTCATTATTTGTGTAATCATTCTACAATAGTCTACGTACATCCTACGGGGTGTGTGTGTGTGTGTGTGTGTGTGTGTGCGCGTGCGTGTGCATGCGTGTGTGTGTGTGTGAATCAATACAAAAAAACCACTCTCTTGTTCTCTTGACATGGCATCAGGGTTAATTACTCCTCTTAATTGATTACGCCACTTATCCATCAATTCATCTCTTCCTCGCCGGTCGTCGCATTTTTTTACCACCTTCTGTTAATCCTTTTGCTTATGCCTTCATCATATATAAGAAAATTTCTCCATCCATTCAACATCCTTCTTCCGCATTCATCATCATCGTCATCATCAAAAAAATTTGAAAGCATGACCAACTCGCCGGTCACCTTCGTGTAACTACCAACGCCACGATCCAGACCTATCGCCCCAGGAATCCTTATATGGGTCGGTTTCATCTATACTCGGTCCAAGGACACTCACCATGATGGTGTGGTGTATTTCAGGCTCAGCCCATCCAACCTGCTTTCTTCTCAGCCTAGACTGATCGGCGGCCAAACCAACTCTAGGCACAAGTTGTTGCGCCTTCTTCACCCTTATGGCTCCTTGATAGCAGTGTCATTCATCATGTCACTACTGACCTTAGCAAGCTTTCCGTTCGCACTCTTGACTCTGGATCTTGCGAAATCATGGTTGGTGATGGTAAGAATCTAGCCATCACTCACATGGGTTTGACTTCTCTTTCTCATTCCTCTTCAAAATCTTTTAATTTACATAATGTTCTTTATGTTACTCACATGTCTCACAACTTATTATCTATTTATCAATTTTGTCAGTCCCATAATTTGTTTGTTGAATCCAAATTTATTATGAAATATCTTGAGACCAACCAACCATTGATACATGGACCCGTTAAAGATGGGCTCTATGAGTGGCCATCTCAACCTCTGCTAGCCTTTGTTGTCAACAAAACAAATCACCACACATGGTATCACCGTCTTTGCAATCCAACTAATTATATTTTTCATAATATCATTCACAATAATAATATAAATGTTACTTCTTCGTCTTTTACGCATTGTTCAACTTGTCTAGAAAATAAAAGTCACCAACTTGCGTTTGACAAATCCACTTTACATTCTACCCGCCCCTTTGAAATTATATTTTCTGGTGTTTGGACTTCGCCTATTATGTCTCTAGATGGTTTTAAATATTACGTCATTTTTGTTGATCATTACACCACATATTGGTTTTATCCTCTTCACCACAAATCTGGCGTTGCATCTACTTTTTCTCAATTCAAGGCAATTGTGGAAAATTCTTCGACACCAGTATTAAAATTCTCAATCCTTATAATAAGGGTGAATACATTGCGTTAACAACCTATCTCGCCCAACATGGCATTTCTCACTATACCACACCAGAACACACTCCCAAGCATAATGGTTTCTCTGAGAGACATCACATTGAGATTGTTAAAACAGGGTTATTGTTACTCACTCATGCCACTATTCTTCTTGATTATTGGCCTTATGCTTTCTCTGTTGTTGTCTATTTGATCAATTGCATGCCCACCCTTATCTTTTCCATGCAATCCTCAAATGCTGTATTTTTTTAGTTTTCCTCAATTATAACAATTTACCCTCGTTGGATGCTTGTTCGACCCTTGGTTGCGTCCTTATACTGAGCATAAGTTATAATCTCAATCCATCGCATGTGTTTTCCTTGGTTACACCCTCAACCAGCATGTCTTCTACTGCTATGATGCCACTGTGTCCCGCTTGTATGTCTCTCATCATGTCAAATTTGTCGAAGATGTCATCCCGTTCCACGCTTTACCCCTCCCCCCACCCCCCACCTCTCCTCCAGAGTCTTCACATGTCCACCTCTCATTGATTCTTGGAAACCAACTTATCATCCTCCACCATGCGCCCCACTGGCATTGACATCTTCACCTCTCCCCTCACCTCTCTCTCATCCACCCCGGCTACCCTCCCTTAGTCCGTCTCCATCTCCACCATCCTCACATCCCTCTCTTGCGCCTCAACCCCCCTTCACCGCATCCAAACCGTGATGATAAAAACAACATTTACAAACTTATTCAACAACTCAATCTCCACACCCATTGCAAGCCTTCCTCTGATATTGAACCTGCCACCACCATCAAGCCCTTAAACATCCCAAGTGGCGCAGTGTGATGCAAGAGGATTATGACGCTTTAATGAATAATCATACCAGGGAACTCGTTCCTCCGTATCCCATCTTTAATATTGTTGACACTAAATAGATTTTTTTGTCTTAATTACACTCATGACGAGTCCATCGATCGTTATAAGGCCCGGATCGTTGAAAAAGGTTTTCCTCAAAATCTGATATAGACTATTCTGTGACATTCAGCCTAATGGTTAAGCCTACCACCATCCGTGTTGTTCTCTCATTGACACTTACTCAAGGGTGGTCATTTCGTCAATTATATATTATTAATGCCTTTTTGCAGGGACACTTGTATGACATTGTCTACCTTTCTCTGCTGCAGGGTTTTGTAAGTTCTGAGAATCCAAATTATGTGTGCAAACTAAAGAAAGCTATTTATGGTCTCAAATAGGCTCCACGAGAATGGTATGATGAACTCAAAAAATATGTATAGTCTGTTGGTTTTCGCAATTCACATGTTGATACTTATTTATTTAATTATTTACTCACGGGACATGTGTTGCTTTATATTTTGATATATGTTGATGATATTATTGTCATTTGTAATAATAATCAGACTCAAGACTTATTTATCACTCATATGGCCTCTGGCTTTTCCCTTAAGGATCTCGGCATTTTGTCCTATTTCTAAGGGTGGAGGTACTTCCAAACTCTAACGGTCTTCCGCTTTCACATCGGCATTATTTTACTGAGTTACTTGCCAAGCTAAATTTCCAAAATGCTTCAGTGGCCACTCATTACCGTCTGATATTTCCTCTCTTGCGTCTCATACTGGCACTCCTCTTGATGACCCTAAGCAATACCGCATGGTTCTTGGTAACTTACAATATTTATTATTTACCCGCTCAGATATTTCCTTTGAAGTTGACAAATTGTCACGATATATGCATCACCCGACTGACATTCATTGGTCTTATGCCAAACGTATTCTACGCTATCTCATTGGCACTCCACCCAACAACATTCAACTCTACCACCATACAAATATCACTCTTCATGCCTTCTCAGATGACGATTGGGAGGATAATTTTGCCTCTACCAGTGCTTATATTGTCTATCTTGGCCACAATCCTCTCTCCTGAAGTTCCAAGAAACAAAATACTATCGCCCGCTCCTCCATTGATGCTGAGTATCGATTTGTTGCTGCAGCCACTGCTGAACTCCATTGGGTTTCCTTTTTTAACTTCAGGACCTTGGTTTTCCATCTCTACCACACCGGTCATCTACTGTGACAACCTTGGCACGACTCAGTTTTGTGTCAATCTGTTCTTTCACTTTTGCATGAAGCACGTTGCCATCGATTACCATTACATTCAGGATCACATCCAACATGGCCATCTCCATGTCTCTCATGTCAACGCCTTAGATCAGCTAGCTAATTCACTCACCAAGTCCCTACCTTGTCCGACTTTTTTACATCAACGTCACAAGTTGTGTCTGCGTCCACGTCCCATTAGAAGGGTGATATTAGAGATAATACTTCAATTTATTTATTATTTATTTATTTTTATAATATATGTAATATCATTCTCATTAATTGTGTAATCATTCTACAATAGTCTAGGTACATATATACTACCTTATATATATATATATATATATATATATATATATATATATATATATATATATATAATCAATAAACAAATAAATAAAAATTAGGGGGAATGAGGGAGAATGACACCAACATTTTATCAACTAAGGAAAATGAGATCTTTGAAATTTTTGCATAAAAGAAAAAAAAAAAAAAAAAAAAAAATTTCTAGCGCCTATTTTTTTTTCTTAAAAAGCAATGCACTTTCTCTCTCATCCATTTTCTTAAACATTCATATCTCTCAATCTAGAACTCTAAATTCGAAAATTCTTTCACCGAATTTTTTATTTTTTCATGCTCTTTATTTTGAGACCACATTCAACATATTCTGACGTGATTTCAAAAAATCCTCTGTCGAAATTCACTATTGTTCAAAATTTACTGTCGATTTTCACTGATTTTCGGGATTCACTAGGGAAATTCACTAAGTGAATTTCGACAGTGAATCTCACAAATAGCGATGTAATTATATCGAACCAAGTCTCAAAACGAAGAGCATCAAAAAAAAAAAAATCAATGAAAATTTTATCGCGTTTGGATCTCTAGATCAGAAGATAACATTTGAAAATGGAGGAGGAAAGAAAAAAAAATATTCCCAACAGCTACAGGAAAGGCGCACGATTTTTTGTTTTTTCGCTTTGTCCTTTAGACTAGAGAAAATATAGAAGTTTTTTTTCTTTCCAATAATGTAGTTGTTTTGTTACTCAAAAATATTTCAAAAACTGTTTTTATCCCTAATTCTCCCTAAAAATTATTTTCTCGAGAGACTTTATGGTGCAACGGTTGTAAGAAGGATGTACCAAGTTGCATACATTAGAGCCTCTTATTTTTACTCTCTTTCACATAATACACTTTTATCATGTGTGAAAGGTTAGAAATGAATGATTATAATATATGTCCACTTGGTACAACCTTGCTACAACGGTTGTATTATAAAATTTGTCTTATTTTCTCATTCTCTCGACACACTGCGCACATTTTTTGTTAATAAAAAATAAAAACAAATAAAAACACTTATGACCATAAGACGGTGTTAGAGCGTATTTTTAGTAGACTTTTAAAATTAAGTCTCACTGTTTGAAAAGGTAATGGGGATAAGAAAAGCTGGCATATGCATGAACTTAAAGGTCCCTACTTCTGGACAAAAATCTTAAATGAAGGATTTGATATGTGACTTGCCTGTTTGCTGAAGAACAGACACGAATATATTATTTGCATCTCTTAATTAATTAGGGGAGATTTATTTAGATGGTTACTCCCTATGAAATGATTTGACCTGTACATTAATCTATCTCCAGTTCTCCACACGAGTGGAGAACTCGACATAGAGTGACTTGACCCGTATATAGATATGGGCAGGTTGGGTGAACCGGTGGGTCAGGCGACCGTAATATTCCGATTTTTGAGGAAAGAGGCGGGGCGTGTCATTTTAAAACGAAATATTAGGTTCGGTTTCTTTTATTGAGTTAATTATTTTGGACGTTTATATATATATCTCGAGTTATATATATGTATAAACTTATGGAAAGTCAGTTTTGTTAAGCAAGGGGCAAATAAGGAAAAAACTAAATTTTGGAATTTGGTATAAAAGGAAAATCTACCTAAGATTAACCCTTAACCTAATTTCACTTTTTAATCACAAACAGCCCATCATCCTGCGCAACCTGTGAGGAGAAGGAGAGACTTGGACGGTTTTCACAATTCTAAAGGGGAGCAATATCATTTTCGGACCGGACTCGATTCTAGGATTTGTTGTGGAGCAGGCACCGTTTGGTTACCGGGTGAGTGACATTGCAAAGCAGACTTTTCTTTGAGTTTTGATCGATTTTACGGGAATTGCAAAAGGTAAGAAGAACTCGTCCTATGAAATCAATTACTAGTTATAGGGATTTGATCATGTTCCAAGACGTTTTGGTGTTAGAAAATTGAGTTGTTGCCTTGGTAAATGACTATGGATGTTATGGTATTGTTAGGCGAGGTCTAAGTGCTCATTGTGTTGTTTTTTTTTACGGTTTTGGGTGGAAATACGATCCGGGGTTCGAACGATGAAGAATTAGGGTTCGATCGAACCCAGGTGGACGGCGTCGGTATTGCGGACGGCGGCGTCCCTAGGTTCCACGCAGACGAAAGGCGTCTGGTTGTAATGGACGAGCGTCGAGGTGCTATTTACATTCGAGATTGAAGCTGTTTTGGGTGGACGGCGTCCACTATTTTGGACGGGCGCCCATTAAACCGAACAGGCGCCCAAGTCTTTAAAGCGGGCGCCCAAGTCTTTAAAGCGCCTTCTTTTCTATGTTAGATGCTATTCGACCTTGAAACATGCTTTAACTATATGAAACCTTTGTATTTGATATGTAACATGGCATAAATATAGACAAGCCTGAATTGAGCTTACGATTCGTTCGCTTAAAACACCGAATGTACTCTTAAAGGGAGTTGAAGTTCGGATCCGTCGGAAGAGCATGATAGGCTTGTGCTTTGATGAATTAGGATTCATCAATGTCTGTGTATGTGCTAGGACTTGTCCGTGTCTACAGTGGTCTAGGAAGAGAGTAGTATGTGTGAGGAGATTATTTGAAAACACTTAGGTTGGCTAGTTAATAACTTAATAAACAACGTATGTGACTAGTAAAAGATTAAACAACATGTCTCTCTTGGCTAGGCACCAGGCTAAATCGCGATGCATGTGCTACCTCACGAAGGTGGAAGAACTTCGAGGTCAAAAGACCCTAAGCACGGAGGGACTCTCTTTGAGGTGTGCGTGCTATCGGAGTCTACCTTTCTAGACTTCGTGGGTATTGGTGTGATCCACTAATATGTTGCAATAGAGTGTTCCCAAGGTAGAATAACTCTGAGGTCAATGACCCTAAGTACTGAGAGGACTCTCTTTGAGGTGGATGCGCGTAGTGCCCTTGAGTGCGGTTGTAACATAGATAGGCTAAGTTAGAAACAGATTAGTCACAGCGTGTTGATGAGCACGAAGTGAACCCCTAGATTGAGTTGGTCTCATTTAATCAACTAATTAAATAATTATCTTTTCGTCATAACTATGATTGCTTTCATAGCTTCTCTTTCTTTCTAAGTCACGATGTACTTACCTCGAATGCATACTTTTTCTATGTGTTTGGGGACGAGAAGGCGAAACAGTTTTCGAGGAAGAGTTTGACGACGACGTTTGGCGCCGCTTCGTTGAAGAATCAAGATGTTTCTTTTCTGCTTTTCTTTGGTTGTACTTTCCGTACTTTTGAGGTAGACTACCGGTTGACGATTTGTCGTATTCTGTCTTTTAGGATTTTCGTACTTTTCCAAATGTAATAGTTTACATTTCTACCCTTAGATTTCTTTTCTACTCTTTAATTTTGGGAAAATTTTATATACCCGAGTTTTGCTTCCGTTTTGCCTTTAATTTGATACGACGTAGTAGAGGCTTACGTATAAAATGAATTTATTTTTATTTTATACGTGCCGAACGTTTCTTTTCCGGATAAGGACTCGGTGTCCGGGAACGGGGCGTTACAGTTGGTATCAGAGAGAAGCGTTCATTAGAATTCCTTTCTTTAAGATAAGTTTCTTTAGATCTTTAGTAACGTCTGGTTTTCTTGATCTTTCAGCATGGTAACGACAAGAAGAGGCGTTCGTGGGTGAGCTCGGGGTTAGACAAGGCGAGAGAGCCCGGTGCCCGTAGTAGGGGCGGATTTGTGAGGCGAATCCTTCGCCTCGTTTAAGTCTTTCACCACCACCCCATACACCCACGCCTACACCACGGACTCAACGGGATGTGTCACCGAGGTGCATCGAATCGCCACCCGACCACCGCCAAGATATAACTACATTTATGGAGAGCCTGGACAAGCACCTATTCGTGTCACTGTAGTAGGCGACATTCCACCGATTAGTGCGCCACCACCAGTGACCAATGTGTATCCACCACCATCTAGTGCTTATCCTCCAGTGTATCCTCAGCAGCAGCAGGTCTTCTACCCTCCTCCTGTAGGTCATGTTCCTCAACCTACAGTACCACCTTCACCACGCTTTGACCACCAGCAAGGCGTTGGTCATCCACCCTTTGGTTTTTATCAGCCTCAACAGCACCAGTTTTATCAGGGGTACTATCCGTATCAGAATGAGCCTCAAGTAATCCCACCTTATCCTCAACATCGCAGATGATCGGCCCGCATGTATCTTTTGGTTACCCTCCGGTTCACCCACCAGTTAGACCGACTTTCGAGCAAGCACCAGCGGTGGATTGGTATACAAGATTGAGGAGAAATCGAGTTGAGAACTTCTTTGGTAATGTGGAGCATTCTAAAGCAGAGGAATGGATAAGAGGATTCGAGAAAGCTTGTAGGAACATACATGTTCTGAGATAGAGATGGCACAACTAGCGATCGTTTTATGTCGGGAGCAAAGCAGAAGCATGGATTGATGCCATTCAAAGCAAAGAACGGTAAGGTAACAGTTGGGAAGGGTTCAAGACGATGTTTTATAATGAGTACTTCCGATTCTGATTCAAGCGAGATAAAGCAAGTCAATTCCTCAAGCACAAGCAAGGTAATCATCGACGGTGTCCCAAGACACTAATAAATTCAATGAGTTAGGAAGGTTCTATCCGGAATTGATGAAAGTGGAAGAGAGAAAGATGGCCCTCTATAAGGATGGGTTGGCCTACGAGATTCGATCGGGCATGCTAGGATTCACGGCAAGGAATATGGCGAGTTGATGAATAAAGCCTTGGAAGTCGAGACTTTCGGGAAGAGAGCTACTGATGGTTGTCAATAATAAGAGAAATTTCGGGACAAGTCAAAGCGATTATAGGGGCGCGCCACAAAGAGCAGCCAAGAAGACTACGGCACCTACAAAGAGGCTAAAGCCCGAGCAGTGCACCACTTTGCCCCAAGTGCAACAGAAATCATACGAGAGAGTGCAGCAGAGTAAGTAACGGTTGTTACGTTTGTGGTGAGCAAGGACACTTTTCTAGAGCGTGTCCAAACAGAGGAAACAAGAGTGGTTCGAGCCAAGGTAAGGGGAGGCGGCCCGAGCCGACCGGTTCGAGTTTTTGCAAAAGAGATGCTAATTTTGTGGAACCAGAGGATGACGTTATTTCGTGTACCATGTTTTGTTTCATTCTTTTGTTAAGATATTTTATAGCGTGATTATTCATGTTGTAACTATATTTAAATAAATGAATATGCATCCTAGGTACGATAATGTTAGAAAACCTAGTGGTCAAGGCTTTGTTTGACACGGGAGCGTTAAATACTTTTGTGTCAACCAAGGTAGCTAAGAAGTTGGACCTACCTTCAGAGCCTTTAAGAAACACTTTGGAGATAACTACGCCGTTAGGGAAGGTAACAAGGGTAACTAGAATGATACCACAAGTGGAAGTTCGAGTCGGACCTTATCGATGTAAGAGCAACTTTACAGTTTTGGACTTTTCGGATTTTGATGTAATCCTCGGAATAGATTGGCTATCCGAGAATTATGTACACTTGGACTGTAAAGAGAAGAAAGTAACTTTTAAAGTACAGGAAATCGGACAAGACGTATCAAGGAATGTGTACAAGCGAGTAAGAAGAAACATCCGATCATATCGGTTAAGGCGTAAGGGCTTGTCGGAAGGGTTGTGAAGGCTACTTGTTGTATGCGATGAGAGCGTGGAACAAGTGAAGCCTAAGTTCGAGGAGACTCCCATAGTGAGGAATATCCCGAGGTGTTTCGAGGAAGAGCTACCGGAAACATGCCGGACGAGAGATAGAGTTTGAGATTCGATTGATACCGGGAGCGGCACCGATTGCTAAGGCACCTACTGAGAATGGCACCGGCTGAATTAAAGGAGTTGAAAGCTCAACTTAAAGATATGCTTGAAAGGAACATAATTCAGCCCGATTACCTCGCGCTTGGGAGCCCCTGCTTTGTTTGTGAAGAAGAAAGATGGCGGCATGAGAATGTGTATCGACTACTGAGCATCGAACAACCTTACCATCAAGAATAAGTACCTCTACCAAGGATAGATGATCCATTTAATCGGTTCGTGGGGTAAGAAAGTGTTTTCCAAGATTGACTGAGGTCCGGATATCATCACCGGTGAAGGTTAAGATAGCGAGATATACCAAGACGGCTTTCGATGACGAGATATGGACATTATGAGTTCCTTGTTATGCCTTTTGGACTCACTAATGCTCCATCCGCATTTATGGATTTGATGATGCGAGTTTTCATGCCGTGACTTGGATAAGTTCGTGATAGTGTTCATAGACGATATCCTAGTTTACTCTAAGGATGAGAAAGAACACGAGGAACACTTAAGGATAGTGTTGGACACTTTGAAGAAGAATCGGTTATACGCAAAGTTTTCTAAGTGTGACTTTTGGTTGGATCGAGTGAGTTTCTTGGGTCATGTAATTTACGGAGATGGTATTCAAGTTGATCCGGCAAAGATCGAGGCAGTTGAGAATTGGCCTAAACCTACCACAGTTTCAGAGGTAAGAAGCTTTCTTGGGTTGGCTGGTTACTACAGGAAGTTCGTACAAGATTTTTCGAAGATAGCCACTCCACTCACCAGGCTGACACAGAAGAATGTGAAATTTGAATGGACTAATGAGTGTGATAAGGCCTTTCATACCTTGAAGAGTAAGTTGACTACGGCACCGTGTTAGCGATTCGGAGATTTTTATAACTATGATGTCTACACGGATGCTTCGGGACGGGGTTTGGGTTGTGTGTTGATGCAAGGAGGAAAAGTGATAGCTTATGCATTCAAGCGGTTGAAGGTGCATGAGAAAAATTACCCGACACATGATCTGGAGTTGGCAGCGGTAGTATTTGCCTTAAAGACTTGGAGGCATTACTTATATGGGGTTAAAGCAAGGATCTTCACCGACCATAAGAGTTTAAAGTATTTCTTCACACAAGAGAACCTGAATATGAGACAGAGGAGATGGTTAGAGTTCGTTAAGGACTATGATTTGGATATTCAGTACCATCCGGGTAAAGCGAATGTAGTGGCAGATGCTCTCGAGCAGAAACCGGTTTTTGCTTCCAAAGGTGTTGAGGTAGTGACGGAAAGGTTAGATGGGTTAGAAATCGAAGCTTTGACCAGATTGAAGACCGGCGTTTGTGGCACCATTGTTGGCAAGGTCGAGTTGTTAAATGATATCAGGGAAAACAAGATGAAGATCCGGGTTTGGTTGACCAAGCGAGTTGTTAGAGAGAAGCCTACGGTTGGTTACGTGTTGGATAAGAGTGGAAATATGTGGTATCGGGATCGTCTATGTGTACCTAATGTTGGTGACTTGAGACAAAGAGTTATGGAAGAAGCACATCGGATAGCTTTTTCTTTGTTCATCCGGTGCTACTAAAATGTACAGAGACTTAAAGGAAAGATTTTGGTGGCCCTCGATGAAAGTGGAAATAGCCAAGTTTGTGGCCGAGTGTGATGTATGTCGTCGAAGGTTAAGGCGGAGCATAAGACCCGTGGAATGCTTAAGCCATTGGATATCCCTCGAATGGAAGTGGGATAAGATCACAATGGACTTCATCACCGGATTACCTAAGACAAGAGGCGGTCACGACGCAATTTGGGTAATCGTGGATAGATTGACCAAATCGCCCATTTCTTACCGCATACAAGGTTGACATGCCATTAAAGAAGATGACGACACTATATCCGGACAATATAGTGAAGCTACATGGAGTTCCAATCTCGATAGTTTCGGACCGTGATTCGAGATTTGTAAGTCGGTTTTGGAAGAGCTTGCAAGAAGCCTTGGGACCAAGTTGGATTTGAGCACGGCTTTTCATCCTCAGATGATGGACAATCTGAGAGGACCATCCGCACACTCGAGGACATGTTGAGAGCTTGTGTTTTGGAGGTAGGCGGATCATGGGATGATTACCTATCGGTAGCGGAGTTTGCCTACAACAACAGATTTTCATGCAAGTATAGGCATGCCGCCGTTTGAAGCGTTGTATGGGAGAAGATGTCGACGCCAATTGTTTTGGGATGAAGTCGGGAGGAGAGACAGTTCTGAGGCCGAGAGATGGTCGAACAAGCAAAGGAAAGGGTTCATTTGGTCAAGAAGAATCAAGGCGACAAAGACAATGCATGAGAAAAGTTGGGTGATGTTAGAAGAAGACCTCTTGAGTTTGAAGTCGGCGATAGAGTTTACCTCGGGCTTCGCCAATGAAAGGAGTGAAACGCTTTGGACAAAAAGGAAAGCTAAGCCCAAGGTATGTTGGACCTTTTGAGATTCCGGAAAGAGTTGGGACGTTAGCATATAAGCTTGATTGCCGGAATCAATGTCGAGTCCATAGTGTGTTTCACGTTTCAATGTTGAAAAAGTGTCTGACGAAGAATGATGTGGAAACTACGGTTGACCCAGAAATCTTACAAGATAACCTTGCATATGACGAGAGACCAATCAAGATTCTAGACCGGAAAGAAAAGATGATTAAAAGAAGGATGATTCCCTTGGTGTTAGTTCAGTGGAGCAATCATTCACCCGAGGAGACAACTTGGGAAGTGGAAAGCGACATGCTTAGTGAGTTCCAAGAGTTTGGGAATTACTGGTATGTTCTAGTTTGAGGACGAAACTCCTTTTAAGGGGAGAATGTAATATTCCGATTTTCGGAAAAGGGCAGACGTGTCATTTTGCGAAAACGAAATATTAGGTTCGGTTTCCTTTTATTCGGAGTTAATTATTTTGGATGTTTATATATATATCTCGAGTTATATATATGTATAAACTTATGGAAAGTCAGTTTTGTTAAGCAAGGGGCAAATAAGGAAAAAACTAAATTTTTGGAATTTGGTATAAAAGGAAAATCTACCTAAGATTAACCCTTAACCTAATTTCACTTTTTAATCACAAACAGCCCCATCCCTGCGCAACCTGTGAGGAGAAGGAGAGACTTGGACGGTTTTCACAATTCTAAAGGGGAGCAATATCATTTTCGGACGGACTCGATTCTAGGATTTGTTGTGGAAGCAGGCACCGTTTGGTTACCGGGTGAGTGACATTGCAAAGCGACTTTTCTTTGAGTTTTGATCGATTCGCCGGGCTGCAAAGGTAAGAAGAACACGTCTATGAAATCAATTACTAGTTATAGGGATTTGATCATGTTCCAAGACGTTTTGGTGTTAGAAAATTGAGTTGTTGCCTTGGTAAATGACTATGGATGTTATGGTATTGTTAGACGAGGTCTAAGTGCTCATTGTGTTGTTTTTTTTTCCGGTTTTTGGGTGGAAATACGATCGGGGTTCGAACGATGAAGAATTAGGGTTCCAATCGAACCAGGTGATTTAGCGTCGGTATTGCGGACGAAGCGTCCAGCTTAGGTTCCACCTTGGACGAGCGTCTGGTTGTAATGGACGAGCGTCTGAGGTGCTATTTTACATTCAGGATTGAACTGTTTTGGGTGGACGAGCGTCCACTATTTTGGACGGGCGTCCATTAAACTGAACGGGCGTCCAAGTCTTTAAACGGGCGCCCATTTTTGTAACGCCTTCTTTTCTATGTTAGATGCTATTCAGCCTTGAAACATGCTTTAACTATATGAAACCTTTGTATTTGATATGTAACATGGCATAAATATAGACAAGCTCGAATTGAGCTTCTGATTCGTTCAGTTAAAACACCGAATGTACTCTTAAAGGGAGTTGAAGTTCGGATCCGTCGGAAGAGCATGATAGGCTTGTGCTTTGATGAATTAGGATTCATCAATGTCTGTGTATGTGCTAGGACTTGTCCGTGTCTAGTGGTCTAGGAAGAGAGTAGTATGTGTGAGGAGATTATTTGAAAACACTTAGGTTGGCTAGTTAATAACTTAATAAACAACGATGTGACTAGTAAAAGATTAAACAACATGTCTCTCTTGGCTAGGCACCGAGGCTAAATCGCGATGCATGTGCTACCTCGAAGGTGGAAGAACTTCGTGAGGTCAAAAGACCCTAAGCACGGAGGGACTCGCTTTGAGGTGTGCGTGCTATCGGAGTCTACCTTTCTAGACTTCGTGGGTATTGGTGTGATCCACTAATATGTTACAATAGAGTGTTCCCAAGGTAGAATAACTCAGAGGTCAATGACCCTAAGTACAGAGGACTCTGCTTTGAGGTGGATCAGCGTAGTGCCTTGAGTGCGGTTGTAACATAGATAGGCTAAGTTAGAAACGATTAGTCACAACGTGTTGATGAGCACGAAGTGAACCACAGATTGAGTTGGTCTCATTTAATCAACTAATTAAATAATTATCTTTTCGTCATAACTATGATTGCTTTCATAGCTTCTCTTTCTTTCTAAGTCTGTTTTTACTTACCTCGAATGCATACTTTTTCTATGTGTTTGGGGACGAGAAGGCAACAGTTTTCGAGAAAGAGTTTGACGACGACGTTTGGCGCCTTTCGTTGAAGAATCAAGATGTTCTTTTCTCGCTTTTCTTTGGTTGTACTTTCCGTACTTTTGAGGTAGACTACCGGTTGACGATTTGTCGATTCATGCCTTTTGGGATTTTCGTACTTTTCCAAATGTAATAGTTTACATTTCTACCCTTAGATTTCTTTTCTACTCTTTAATTTTGGGAAAATTTTATATACCCGAGTTTTGCTTCGTTTTGCCTTTAATTTGATACGACGTAGTAGAGGCTTACGTATAAAATGAATTTATTTTTATTTTATACGTGCCGAACGTTTCTTTTCCGGATAAGGACTCGGTGTCCGGGAACGGGGCGTTACATTGACCCGCCGGTTCCGGGCCTAAAAAAGGACGGGACGGGCCGGGTCAAAAAAATGACGGGTTGGCCGGGTTGTGTAACCCGGCGGGTTGGACGTGTTTCGGAAATTTGGTCGGTAAAGCGGGTTCTTGGTCGAAGCTCGCTCAGATTACGGTTCAAATCACGGGTCATTCTATGTATACATTTTTTTTCTCCTAACATCAAATGAATTCGTAAAAGAAATATATTTTCGAACCGCAATAAAATAATTTAGTTTTAATAGTCGATCGTACATGTCATTATAATAAATATTAAATTGTTACTTAGACTTTTACTATATTTATTAATTTAAATTTTTAGTATATTAAATAATAAAATGTAACAATTTTTAAATAATACTTTTTAATCAATGTATGACATATTGTATATGTTTTTATATATATTTGAAGTACGTTTGTCATGTAAAATGATGTAACGGTTTGGAGTAACAAGTGTATTAAACATATTGGATTGTATTAAATAAGTACGGCTTGTACTTTATTATAAGTTTTTATCACATAGAATAATGTTGCCAACGTATTTTTTATTCTCATACTGAAAGAATGAAAGAATCAAACCGACGTAGTTCTATATTAGTTTGGTGTTTTTTATTATTATATATATTTGAAAATATATAGGTTTTTATGTGTAAAACATAGTAATATCACAACTAAAAAATACAATAAACTTTCATAAAACAAAATTATACAACAACCAACATTTAATAGTAATTATAACGAACGTTTTCGATTACATTAATTTATTACAATAAAATACAATACACTAAATAATAGATACCGATTATTCATCGTAACGGCGACACTGATAAAATTAAACTAATGCAACAAAATACTATACCAAACAACGTTTAACATTAATATTACATCGATTATTCATAACGTGCTTGTAGACGTTGTTATATGTCAAATCCTACCCGTCTTGACATCTCTACTCATCATGTAGATAATTTTCATATTCCTCGGGATGTCTCTCTTTGTAAGTGTCGTCTAAAAGAACTAAGACCGAGTCCATGCTCATATATAAACTTTTTTTCGCAAAAGTTACAAACAACCAATTTTTTTAAAGGAATCACTTCCCCGGTTGTTTAATCAGTAAAATCTTCTAAGCGAAAAAAGAATCGAAAAGCATTCACAATAGTTATTGCAAAATAATATATTTCGAATGTGATGAAATACAAATTTATCCAAAACAATTTCAAATCACTATCCGAAATATATTAATGATCATATGAGAGTTAGAAGAGAATTGTGAGGAAAAAGTGATGAAATTGGTGTGTATGGTTAAAAATTTAAATTAAAAAAAAAAGGATATTATTCAAAAAAATTGAAAACTATACTTTGGGCAAATAAAAAAATAAAAAAAAAAACATAAACGGGGTCGTATATGAATCGAAACCAAACAGTTTAAATCCAGTTTAAACTGGTAACGGTACCGATTGAGCCCTTTAACGTCTCCACACGAATGGAGGGAGCAGGTAAAAAAAATTCCCCTTAATTAGATGAGAAACAACACATAAGTACATAACCAACCAAAAAAATAAATAATTAAACAACAACAGCACAACAACAGCACAAAGGACAGACAAAAACATAAATGAGCTTTACTTGTCATTGAAACTTTAGCATTAATCCTAATCAAATGGCATATTAAAATTTATCTATCAATATTTATATATACTATTTATCCCACTTTTTTTTTAACATGTGTAAATACCTCTGAATTGAGGTTTATTTTGAGGGGGTGGTAGTATTAGTATATAAGAATTGGATCAAAAATCAGTAAAGAAAAAGAAAAAAAAAAAAAGCAAGGAAAAAGAGTTTGTTGAAATTTGGAGTTAAAAACAAAATTCAAAGTATATGTACAAAGGGTGTTACAACCTTTTCAAGTATAGTAGGATTTTGATGTGGGGCTAGCTAGCCATCATATATCTAAAAAGTAGACTGCCCAATCACTCAAAAACATCATTTCACATTGATTATTGCAGAGGGGGGAATTTGGAACAGATTTTTACAAGTTTTTGCACAGCTCATTTCCCTCTCTAAGTGTTATTTCTACACCGTCCACGGTGGTACGAGAATCGTCGCCTTGTTGATCAGTAGCGACGGTGGACATGGAATCAAGTCCTCCAGACCCTGTTTGTATTTCTTTAAACATGGCCATTACTTGAATCATTGTAGGTCGTTTCCATGGACGATCATCTAAACAAGAAACCGCTACCTTCAAGTGTTGTAGAAGCTCGATTTCTAAGTTTGGATCATCTTTCATTAACTCTCGATCAAACACGTCGCTTATTCTCGTTTTCGCATGTTGTTTTACCCAACCAACAAGATTATTATTGTCACCAAAGTCGACCGAATCCGTAGGCTGTCGTCCTGTTAGAAGCTCCAAAAGTACAACTCCATAGCTGTATACATCGCCTTTTGTCGAACATCTAAAGCTCTGGTAATACTCTGGAGGTACGTATCCCGGGGTTCCAGCTAACGTGCTTACGCTTAAATGCGTATCGACCGCACTCATATGTCTCGCCATTCCGAAATCCGACACTCTTGCTTCTAAGTTTTCATCGAGCAATACATTGCTCGATTTCATATCTCTATGAATAATGTGTGGAATGCAGTTATGGTGAAGGAAAGCTAACCCTCGTGCTGAACCGAGTGCGATTTTTCTTCGTGCGGACCAATTCAGCTTGATCCCAGTTCGTTTTCTGTCGTGTAATACGTCGTCCAAGCTTCCGTATTTCATGTACTCGTACACAAGAAGGCGTTCGTCTCCTACCTTACAGTAACCTAAGAGAGGTACGAGGTTTCGATGCTTGACTTTCCCAATGGTGTCCATTTCAGCTGTGAATTCTCTATCACCTTGTCCACTGACATGTATCAGTTTCTTGATAGCGACGACACTCCCGTCTTTCAACTGGGCTTTGTAAACATCGCCAAAGCCACCAGAGCCGATGAGGGTATCAGCGTGGAAGTTGTTAGTTGCTTGAAGAAGATCAGCAAATGTAAGATTCCTGAGAGGCTTCTCAAATGTGGATAGGTTAATGCTCAAATCACGCGCACTTAGCTTCCACAAGCTGTTTGCGTTATTGCCTGAATGAGAATGACTTTCCATATAAAGTTCAATTGCTGCCTCCTCTCTCTTTCTCCTCTTCTTCATTTCTATTAAAACTAATATTAAAGCAACAATGCAGAACAGTGAAAACAAGAGCCCCATTGCAATGCTTCCTGCCAATGATGCTTGTCTACGATGAGACTTTTGCTGATTCATGCCTGCACCATTGCTTGTACTGCAACGAGGGAGCGGATAACCACACAGGCCTGAATTATTGTCAAATCTGTTTTCCGGAAATGTATCAAACGGAGCTGACTCAGGAATCATGCCGCCTAGAAAGTTATTTGACAAATCAATGTCGCCGAGGAGTGTAAGGCTTGTCAGTGATTGTGGGATTGAACCATTGAGCTTGTTATAAGACAGGTCTAAAATGGCTACGTTCTTCAACCCCGAAAGCTCTTGAGGTATCGGTCCAGATAACTCGTTATGCCCCAAATTCAGTATCTGCAGGTAATACAAACGTCCCGTTTCTTTTGGTATACTTCCCTGCAAAAGGTTGTGAGAAAGATCAAGAAAAATCATGGATCCATTATGGTTGAACGTCGGCTGTGTGATTCCTTTGTAAACTCTAGTGAAATTGCATGGATGCCTTGATGATATCCTGTCAAGCTGCTCCTGTCTGATCCCACCAAATTCGAGCAAATTACCCGCACCATGGCATTGCTTGCTTCCATCATTCCTGATATAGACATAACTCTTTCCTGTTAAAAACGCCTGAGCAATGAAGCCAGACTGCTTGAAAAAGGCAGGAGGGATGCTCCCAGTCAGCAAATTTGTATTAAGATCCACCCATAACAAACTTTTACAGTCCCCCAACTCCCCCGGGATAGTACCTGAGATCGAGTTATTCCCCAGTTTAAGAATGGCAAGATTCGATAAACGACCCAATGAAGGTGGTATCTCACCGGTCAACTCATTATTTGACAATGAAATCCAATTCAAATTAATACAGTTGCTTAAACTAGATGGGATAGAACCATTCAAGTCATTAAAATCAAGAATCAAATTCTCAAGCCTCTGCAAGTACATAAGCTCTTGTGGGATTTCACCTTGGAGTTGATTCAACCAGGCAATCAAATCTTTGAGGTTCGATAACGATCCCAAGCTAGATGGGATTGGCCCAGTCAAATAGTTGAAGCTAAGATCAAGAGAAACCAACTCTGTACAATTACTTAGACCCTCTGGTATTGGACCTGTGAACATATTATTCTGAAGAAACAACGTTTGTAGATTACTCCTGGGGACGACTTGGCAGATCCCAGAAGGAATCCATCCAGTAAAATTATTAGAACTCACATCCAAAGTCTCCAAATTCACCAAGTTTGACAAAGATTCAGGCAAAACACCAACAAAGTTATTGAAAGACAAGGACAAAGTTTTCAACTTGCTCATCTTGAGAATAGTATTAATAGGCAGCTCACCAGAAAAATTGTTACTTGAGATATCCAAAAGTTCCAAAGCAGAACATGCACCAAAGCTTGAAGGTAATGTACCAGAGATATTATTGGAGGCCAAATCAAGCTCTACCAAGCTAGAACATGAATCAGAGAGATAACTAGGCAGAGTCCCTTGAAAATCATTCTCCCTTAGGTACACAAACTGGATGTTCCCATTCCCACCACTTGGAAGCTTTGGAACAGCACCAGTTAACTGGTTACTTGTAAGATTGAGGAGATTAAGCTTTCCACATGAGGAAAGTGAGGTGCCAACTTCACCAAAGAACTTATTTGAGGAAAGGTCCAAGTGGTGCAAATTAGAGCAGTCATGAATAGTGGGAAATCCAGTAGAGAAATTGTTCATTGAAAGATCCAAAAAAGTCATGTTCTTCAAGTCAAGAGAAGGAATATCTCCAGCTAGTTTATTTCCCTTCAAAGACAAGTACTGAAGGCCACCAAATTGATTGGACAGCAGCCAAGAAAGCAAGTTTAGACCAGAGATGTTATTGTACGAAAGATCAAGGACTTGTATTGCAAAGCTTGAAACTTTATCCTCTTTCACAAAAGGGTCTAAGGAATTTCTGGAAAGATTGAGTGAAACAATGTTAGAGCAGATAACAAAGGCGAACATATCAGAAACAGGGCCTGAAATACTATTCCCAGAAAGATCTACAGATTTTAGAAGCACCCCACATTGGGATCTTGATAGAAAAGTGAGCGAACCACTAAGATTCGTGTTCATCAACACAAGTGACTCCAAGCTTTGCAACGAAATCAAAGAAGAAGAGACCAAGCTGAAATCTATGCTGAGAGGTTTGTTACTGAGATCTATGGAGGAAACTCCAGAGTTCTTGCATGAAACACCAGTGAAATTACAAGGGTTGTTTGAAGGCAACCAATCTTGAAGTAAAGTGGGATTTGAGATTGAATCTTTAAAAGATAACAGCTGCTCAGAGTCCTTGGAGAGGACGCCATTAATGGCGGATGCTGAAGCTTGAGGAAGTGTGAAAAAATAAAGGGTGATGATGATAATTGACTGCAGATAGTGATAGAACCTGGTTAAGCTCAAAAGGTTACAGCTACTTGCATTAGCTTTCATCTTCATGTCTGTTAAACGTGTTTTCGCCTAAGATTTCAGCATTTTTGCTTCCATTTGACTGAGAGACAAAGGTGGGTGCAGGGGGTACTCTCTCTCTCTCTGTAATAGAAGATAGATAGATAGATTTTATGACAAAATATAGATCGTTGGTGTTTAAAGAGAAGGAGAGAGATAGAAGAGGGTGAAGAGAGTCAAAATTTAGAACAAGGTTGCGAAGATGTGTATATATATAGATAGTCATTGTCATCATGAACATGGTTTTTCTTTTCCCGTCTTTAAATATTTTTTCTGTTTTTTCATCTTTTTGTAAAGGATATGCTTCCCCTAAAAAATAAATTATTAATTAAATGCTATCCGTAACGAATGATACAATATATAAATTTATACTTCGGCCATTCGAAAACGTAATTTCATTTAGAATAATTCACAATACTTTAGAAAATGGTTAAGTATCATTGATTTTTATGATAAAAATCTAAACTACTTTAACAGTAATTAATGCAAAAGTTTTAGACTATTGAAAAGTGAATAAATATATAATAAACCAAAGTAATAAATGTTTTATTAATGTTTTAAATGAATTTATATTATTCTCTCCGTTTTTTTTAACTGTCGTATAGAGAAGATTCACACTGATTAAGAAAATGATTAATCTGTCTGAAAAAAGGGTAAAATAACAAAATTATTATTCACTCCTTGTGCATGGAAAATAATTCTAAAATCTTGGTTATTAAAATGAAGGGTAAATATAGAAAGGAATAATAAAGGTTGCATTGGTATTGTAAAATTACACATAAATAAAAACAAAACAAATTATGAAGAGTAACCGTTAAAAAAAACACATGAAGTATTGAGCAAGATTTATAATAAAAAAAAAAAGTAAATAAACTTATATTTTAAAACGGAATGAGTAATATCTATTGATTGTGACATAGGTTGATTAATTGTACAAAATTCTATTGTATCTTATGACACGACCATTGTATCCGAAACATCAGTCGACTAATAATGGACATTGTCATTTGGGACACAACAATGATTTCAACATTTCCGAACTTTGTTGCCGGAAATAGACGTAGTGTGATGCCAATAACATAGAAAATTTTGATATAGAAAATCTTTATTGGAACGGATTGTCGGATGACTGTCATATATTTTTATTGCAAGGAGAGGGTGTGGGGTGGGGGAGAGGATGGGATGAGGGTGGTTTAGGTTGTTGCGGTGGGCCAGGCTTGTGCGTGTTGGGAATGGAAATGGGGTTACGTTTCCTATTTTTAATTATATTATTATATGTATAATTTTTTCACTTTTATTTTGTATTGTTATATATATGTGGATAGAGATGGGAGTATCACAGCTGTTTGATCACATGGCATGTGATATTGTAAGAGTAGATGTGTAAACTAATTAATTGTCGCGCACATCTATGTATTCGTTGCATGAGTTTTCCCTCCCCTGGATTTTAATAATAAATATAATACAAAGATAGTCAAATGTATTCTTTCCATGACTCTTCCTCCCTTATTTGTTTTGTGTCACGAGCACTGGCAGAGTGTATTTGGGATCATTGTACTACTACTTTCTCATTCTTTCATTCATTTATATTCATTTATGTTTATTATAATTATAAATCTCCGGGCATAACATAACATAACAAACTTTGATTTCACGATATACCGTTCTGATAACATGTTGAACTACAATCTTTCTCAAAATTTTAGGTTGATAAGGAAGTAGTCCAAGGTCCATTGGATAGGTTTTATCAAATTTGGATCACTTGATCCTTGAACAGGTGAAAAATGATCATGAATCTGATTGATAGTATGCCCCGTAGAATTAGAGCTTAGCAGATCCATCATCTTATGTAGTTGTTGTGTAGTAAGACTTGGGAACCCTAGTTATGTTGACCTTTGGCTCTGGTCTTCTTCGGCTGACTGATTCACATATGTCTGATCAACCATATTTGATTTCTTTGATCTGAATCCAGATGGATAGCCATGCTTTTTATAACAAGTATCCTCTGTGTGACTATTGAATCCATAGAAAGTGCACTGAACTTTCTTGAAACTTTTGGCCCTAGAGCTGTTTGCAGGCACATACACTGGTTTGCTGATTGTCTGATTTTTGCCATGTCCATTCTTTTGAGTTAACAAGATCATAGAATCTTGATTCTTAGCCTTATTGGCCACATATAACTCATGCCTTTCAAACTTTATAGCCATTTAAAAGGCATCATGGATTTCTAAGAATGGCACCATCAGCATTGCCTGAGACACCATAGGCTCAAACTCATCCTTAAGACCTTTCAGAAATTTCATTACATGTTCTGCTTCCATGTGATCCACCAATGTATTAATAGCATTACAATGGCACTATGGGTCACTAGAACATGTAGGCATATGTCTTATAGTCTTGATTTCCTCCCGAAGAACCATTAAATTGGTGAAATACTGATTCACATAATCAGCACCCTGCTTCACTACATGCATTTCTTCAAGAAGACCCGATAGTCTCAAGACATCAATATGAGAAAATCTGTCGGCAAGATTCTTCCAAACTACTTGGGCACTCTAAAAGTACATGAAACTTTGTCCAATGGTGTTTTCAACAGAGTTTAAGATCCAAGATCTCACTATTGTAACGCATTGCATGCAAGCATGAAAGTCTGCTGAATATGCTTCTAGCCTTTTTATCATGCTGTCTACGAAGCCATACTTATTCTTGGTGATTAACACCATCTCCATTGACATCTTTTAGTGATTATATTTGTGGCCATTCATTAATGGCTGCACCAACATCATGGATGGACTCTCATTCGGATGAACATAAAATGGACTAGATGGACTCATCTTTTGTTTCTTCGTTGTCGTGGCTGTCAAGAACATAAAAATCCACACTGGAATATACCAATAATTGATAATAATAAAACAATCAAGAATTTAGAACAAACATAGAATTCTATCAAAAAACTTGCAAATCACAAGAAAATATGAAGAACTCTCAAGTTTCTTCAAAATCAAAGTAAAACATTGAAAAACTATGAAAGCTCTCAAGTTTCATGCTCTGATACCATGTTGAAGTTGTGAATTTGAAGAACGCAACAAAATAGAATGTGGAATCTTATTATTCAAAGAATAATCAAATAGTTGAGTTAAAATGCTGCTGATAATGAAGTATTTATAGCATTATACACCTCATGATTCTGTAAAAGAAGTTACATGGCAGTTATAATAGAATAACCGTCTAAATACAATATCTACAAATCATTCTACGAAGTCCTCGGCATTCTGCTGAGTTTATGTTAGTCAGCTGAGTGTACTCAGGTGTCTATCATGCTGATTTGATCATATTGCACTCAACACTTCTTTAGACATATATTGTTACAAAACATGTATCTGCGAATCTTGTGAGATATAAGCAAGGCATTGGATTTCACAAGTAGGATTAGCCATTTCTCTATATATTCAGCTTCAGATGAACTTCTGGCAATAGTTGTTTGTTTCTTTGCCTTCCATGATATAAGGGCATCTCCTAAAACATCATATAGCCTGAAATAGATTTTTATATTTCAGGACATCCAACCCAATCACTCTTAGTGAATCCTTTCAGAACAAGGTTGTTCTCAGCTAGAAAGAAAATGCCTTGACTTGTATTAGCTTTTAAATACCTCAAAATCGTGTGAGTAGCCTTTATGTGATTTTCAGACCAACTTTACATTACACTACTTAGCACATTGCATAGAAAGATTGACATTAAAGCCAATATCCACAAGGCTAAGGTATAAGGTTTTTGATGATCCTGAGTATCTTCGCACATAGGCTCCTTACAAGGTACTGAGCCGAATCCATCAGAAACCAAACTCTCAACTTTGCCACATAACAAAGAAGATATTGACTTCCAAGTCCAACATCACGTATGGCCAAATGAAATGTGTTCCAATACTCCCGTGAATCACGTTGCGGAGCCAAAGCCACTAGAACATACATTCCACTTTACATCACACCACATAAAGATTTACACTAAGACATGCTCTAATAAGGGAACAAAACAAGATTATTTGTAAAATGTCCCTCTGGTGCGCGCTAAACTATTTTGGCGCCCGCCAGGAATTTCTGGAGCTTGCTCAGTTCTGACACTTTTGGCGCACGCTAAAAGGGTTTGCACGTGCTAAACTTGACAATACCATCATGTTCCAAAATACTTTGCGTTGGTGCATGCCAAAGCCTTTTGGCGCGCGCACGCTAAATAGGATTCAATGCATGCCAAAGGATGCGAATATGCAAAGAATTGCTTGAATTGCTGCATTTTCAATTCCAAATCATGTCCAACACTTACAACAATCAAATCTAGAGATTCTAGTATTCTACTGATCATGTGCATGATTAACAACTAAAGATTCGGTTGAATACCCATTACCCTCAATTTCTTGAAGTAAATCAAGATCCAAAAACAAATCCTCAACATCACCAAGAATCTATGCAATCGACTACGAATCTACAACAAAAGACGTAGATCTAAGGTTAACCTACCAACAACTAATCATCAAGAATACTCAAGAAAAATGTCTAAATCTAAAAAAGGGTTTTGAATCTTCTTACCCGATTGAAGCAAAATTTATATTGAAACGTTGCCTTCTTCGTCGTGGTCTTCTTAGTGTGAAAGATCTGAAAATCCAACAGGCGAAACAACGATAAAGTCGAAATCTTTCTTCTTATTCTTCTTCTTCTTCCTTTCTCCCTTTTCTCTCTACTCCTTTTTCTCTTTCTAAGCTTTTTCCCGACTTTTAGGAAAATGAAAGAGTTTGAGATTTATTTTTGGGTTTTTAAGGGCTTTAGGTTAGTTGGCATTTCCAATAATGCCCTAAAATCATCTACCATTAACTATTAATTTAAGTGGAGATAAATGTAATATTTCCCATTAAATCCTCAAAATGACATAATTATATTTTTGTGGATTTACGGGGTATCACAATCACACACATTAAAATCAATCACCGTGACTTGAACTAATTGAGACAATAGAAGACTACATAATGTGAATCCAAGCAATTACAAGATATGTAGCTCATTTTCCCATCACCCAAGCCACAAAAAGAATTTAGCTACTCATGATTTCATTAGCCAAGCAATTAACAATAGCTAAAGCCTATAAAACCAGTGATTAAACTAAAATTAGAAATCAAACCACAATTGTGTTGAAATAGTGTCATAAATCCAATCGGGTTGGACCGGATCCGACCGGGTCGGGTCGTTTACAGTCTATTTTAGTTCATGTAATAACTTAATTATGATTAATAAAAGCACTTTTGTTATAATATATTTTGTTTATCTTCATGTTATTGGATATGTATATATATAGAACCGTCCTTAGTATTAGACTGTGATAGAGAAACCATGATGGTGATTATAGTTGATGAGATCTCTAATCGCTTTAATAAGTTTGATACTTAAATGTCTCTAATTGTATGTATCGTCAATCGGGACATTGATGGTATGATTAGACTAACACATATTGGATGTCTTCTATCTTATTGAAGATAGGGATAATATCCTCTATCGAAGTGTAGAGACACTTGGACTGTACATGGACGTGTATTAGAGAATGCGTATGTTAGACTGACCCACTTACATTAAGTGTCGCAGTATGTGGCAGTTGTGTAATTATCCTGAGACCGGAGTCTTCATGGCATCATGGTGTGGATTGTAATGCTTTGACACTATTGAGGTTTCCCCTAGCCATGGGGCGATCATGCGGTAATGATTGAGTATGATATTGAAACATGCGTAGGATACATGTTTGTTCGTCCGGGAATCGCATATCCTATGATTAGGAGTGAATATCCGAAATGGCCTTCTTATAAGGAATGTCTAGCTCTCGTGAATCTTTGCAAAGTGGGAGTAAATGAGTTATTCCGAGAGAGCATGATATCCAGATTATAAGATACGATCGTTAATGTAGTGACACTCGAGATACGATCGTATGGATATTATTACAGCGATAGGATTCTATTTTCACGGTAACTGAATGTAGTTGTTGTTGTTTTTTACTCTTCCGATGATTGGGGGTCACGGTGTGTTGCTAGACGCTATCATGTGATCGTTAGGTATGAAGGGCATTTTCGTAATTTGCACTTTGTGTCTACGGACAACATATTCGGAAGCCTATTGGGTCACACACATAAGAACATCTAGCCGGATTAAAATGCGGTTATAGTGATAATCAAATAAAGAAACTTTAACTCGACTATAAAATGTTGTAGTGATTAAATTACTATGACGGTATTTATTTATTATGAATAAATTAAATACAAGATATTAATTATATTGATTAATTAAAGAATATTCGGGATGCCAATATTGGCATATGGAGCGCAGATGACTAGTGTATGTGATACACTTGGATTGTTCAATTTAATTAATGAAATTATCATAATATTAATATTGGATATTAATTGATTTTGGGAAAATAGAATTATGGTAATAAGATAAAGTTATGTTTCAATATAAGATATTGGCAATGTCTTAGATTTATTTAATATAAGATATTAAATTAAAAGAGATAAATCAATCAAAGAGATTTTTCTTATTTTATTAGGAAAATATTTTCTTTCTTATCAATCTACTATGAAGCTTCTCATAATCTGATTAGGAGGCATAGGGGCACAGGTTGCCCTATTTAAGAGAGGCTTGGCTAGCTCTTTTGCACATCACAATTCCAAGAGCTAATAGTTCTTGTGTAAAATAGAGATCTTTATTCTAGTGAGATTTAAAGAGAGAAAAATGCCGGTCTAGCAACCGGATTTTTCTAGTAGCAATCCAAAAGGGATTCCGGCGAGGAGTTCGTGTGGATATCAATAGAGGCCGGACACATGAATGGCTCGCGCGCACTACTGCTCTCCATTGGCGGTCAAAGAGTCGATCTATTTAGATCTACCAAGGTAATCACCGTCAATTATTTAACGTGTTTATTGTATTAAACGAAGTCGATCTTGGGATCAAAAATCAATTTTTTTAAATTCTGCTGCGTAGACTAGTTGATTTCCTAACAGTGGTATCAGAGCGAGCTTCGAACTTAAGCAATAAGCACTAATTAAATTGTGTAGTAATTAATCGATAGATGCAAGATCTAGATTCGAGAAACACGGAAAACAAAAAAAATAGAATCGGGTAGGGAGCTCAGCCAATCGGCGGCGGCTCCCCACCGTGTGATTGCCGGCGCCGCCGGCGACCTAGGGCTGCCGGCGGCTGGTGGTTCATGGTGGATCTCGATTTCGTTTTTCGTTTTGTGATATTTATTATGCATTGATATCTCCTTAGTTTAGTTGTGTCATGTGGCTAACTAATGGTTCAAATAGTTTGAGTCATTGGGATGCCACAAGGCATTAAAATAAAATTGGTTTTTCCAAACTTTGTTTGGAATAGACCTAGGTCATTTCTAAATATTTGATTTTGAATAAGGCCTAAGCCTAGGCTCTTTTCAAAATTTTAATTTTGGAAATGGCCAGGGAGATGCCTTTTGGTTTTGTAAACCAAAGGAATCCCTTTTGATTAAGAATCAAAAAGAAAGAAACTAAAAAAAGATCTAATTTTAATTTTGATTTAAAATTTGAATAGTTCTTATTAATTAAAATTAAAATTGAAATCGATTAAGATTAATAGTTAATTTTATTTCGATTGAAGTCATTTAAAATGTTGATTGATTAATTTATTTGATAAGACGCACGTAGTTAAAATTTTAGTTTATCTTTTTCATAAGATATTATTGTATGTATTAGATGTGTAGATATATATGATTATATGGTCCCCGATTGATCATGGACTCGACCAATAAGATAGATGGAAGTGATTTACTTTATGTTGGTTTTTCAAATTGTCCTAGGCCGTTATGAAGAACGTGATCTAGTTTACTTTCTGCATTTATCTCATTCCCATTAGCTCCCCCCCCCCCCCATGTGCGGCGGGTGTAATTATTTATTAGATAGATTATTATGTAACAAGAATTAAGCAAGAAGTTGAAGACCAAAGAAAGATAAAGATCCTATTGGCGGTTGCAGCTAGCCTTAGATTGTGACCCGCGGTTTCGTCAGTTTGTATTCGAAACCGCACCTAGAAAAAATCCATGATCATACCGGTTATTTTTGTGCGTGGAATGGTGCATGTTTCACTTTATATTAATAACGTAGGAATATGCACGTTTAGATGAGACCGTAATTTAATTAAAATCAATTAAGTGAATTAATTTATAAATTATTCCCACGATAAAAATCGAGTTAAATTTGTCTACTAATATTATAATGACGGTGATGAGCCCTTGTTCGGACCCAACTGATCGGCCCACGTCAGGAGTTGACCTACCTTGGGCATATCGTTATTATTCAGATATGAGATCTCGTGAATATTTGGGTTACGACTCGACCAAGAATCTTGCGGTTATTGGCCCATGTCAGGACCGCCTGATTTTAGAGACAAGCGGTTGGTTATCACATAGAGATGTGAATTGTCAAAGAGTTGACTAGTCAACCAATGGAAATCGAATAAGATTCGACCGGTAAGTGTGCCCACCATTCGAAATCGACACGGTCGATCAGCCCACGTCGGGGATCAAGTCAACTAGATTGGATTCCAACCACTAAAGGATTAATGAAAATTCTTGAAAGCCAATTGGGAATAGTTGGCTAGTGGGAGAAAAACCTAATAAATTTTAAAGTGCAATTTTAGGGTTTTATATGCAAGAACTTTCACGTATATTATCTTTACTTTATTGTAGTAGAAATGTCGAACAAATTGAATCTTCATTTTATCATTGAAAACAAACTTGACGAATCAATCTTTCTCCACTAGGAAAGAAACCTCAAAATCGTTTTGAGACATGAAGGCATTGTCTATGTCTTGGTGATGGCCGTTTTATATAGTAACCAACTTTGACCGGCAGAGTACCGAGTCGGTTGTAATATAAACTGGCAAGCAAGGTCGTATCCCTCAGGGACACGAGTTAAGTACCTCGGCTAGCTTCATCTCGAGTTTAGATCGATAGCCTTTCAATATGTTTAACATGGAACAATACTAATTCTTGGCACAATTATCAAACTAATACACTATAACTATCACGGTTTTATCACAATACGAGGCTTAAACGATTAAAAGAGATAGCCGAGAGATGTTCTGAATGCTTACTCTCAAACCCTAGCTCATTCCCGGGAGAACTTGGACTACTAACCCTAATTGATATTGATCGAAGGATGTCATCTCCTAATTCCGAACCTAGGCGCCAATTTCAACAACATAGCTTCCTATATCGAGTTCAACAGTCCGCAAACCGGATTTAACTGACTCGATACGGTCTATGCTCGAATGAGACGCTTGTTAACAACAATATAAACCTTACACACGAAACCGAATCTAAACACTTAGTCGGTTTTACACGGCAATCCTAAAACCCCTTTTCCCGCACCCTCTCGCAAAATACATATGTAAAGAGAATACGTAATATACGGTTATTAAGTCGCGAATTTAACAATCGTCGCTAAGCATAAGTTTTAGGACAACAATCAACATCAATATGAACTACAACACATCACAAATTGTCCCAAGATCCGAACTAAGGCTCGATTTTAACATTCATCGCATAACTCGGCTATAGGTAAATTAGCTAATCATCCTATCCATGAAAACACTAGCAAACAAGTTAAACATAAGTAATTGATCTAAATAAGAAGATTAGAGATATCTCTTATAGATGAAAATAACCGAAAATCAACGAAATAGAAAACCGTCTTCAGATCTGTACAATATACAACGATCAACGAACAATTTGTACTTGAAATTAATCCAAAAGCATGAAATCCAAGTTCATAGAGCTTAGAAAGGTCTGAAAAACGAGATGAAGGTGTTTTGGAAAAAATCTATCTAAGTAATGACATGCAACTCTCCACTAAGTGGAGAGTTTTTATAAGTCCCCACAGGCGGCCGCCTGTACTGACAAGCGGCCGCCTGTCAGATTTTTCCCTTCACAAAACCTATCAGCAACTTTCTAAGCCAAAATCCGCATTTTTAGGCGGCCGCCTGTCACCTTTTATTGCCAAAATATTTGATTTCTTGATCCCGACGCTCCGGTTTACATTCCACGACATTCCCGAGCACCTAAAACCTGAAAATGGATAAAAAAAAATACCAAATATAACCCCCACGGGACTTTGGGGTGACCGAGAATGACCGAAAGTGTACAAAATTACCGGAATAACCCCGTTAATCACGGAATATAAATTTGGCTCTCGGGATCCACAAAATATATAACCTATATCAAAACTAAGCCGAGTACTCCCGGAAATAACCTAAACGAGTCGTTACGGGGCACAAAATGTATATATAAACCGAGTCGAATTGACTCTTATCACTTGGACACACCCTTAACCAAGGATCCCGAAGATGCTACGATTGAGGAATCGGTTAAGAAGCATGCAAAACACTGTTCTGACAGTAATGAGGCTACTTGCATCATGCTTGCTTCTATGACACCGGAACTTCAGAAACAGTATGAGTCCATGGATGCTCATACCATTATGGCTCACCTAAAGGAGCTCTATGCTTCTCAGTCTCGCATTGAGTGGTACGAGGTATCAAAGGCGCTATTTGATTGCAAGATGGCTCCGGGCACCCAGGTTGGGTTGCATTTGCGAAAGATGATTGGATACATAGAGAAGCTTGAGAAGCTGGGCCATAAGATGGAACGTTAGTTGAGTATTGACTTGATTCTTCAATCTCTACCGGACTCACTCGCAGTTTGTGATGAACTATCACATGAACAAGATCAATTGCTCCCTCGCGGAGTTTTGAATATGCTCAAAACTGCTGAAGGCACTGTTGGCAAGGGTAAGCAAGTGTTGCTCGTGACTTCTTCCAAGGGCAAGAAAAAGGCCCAAAAGAAGACCAAGAAGGATAATGAGGCTCCAAAGCCACAGCCTAAGATAGCCAAAGACAAATCCAAGGGTGCTTGCTTCCATTGTGGCCAGACTGGTCATTGGAGGAGAAACTGCAAGGCTTTCTTGAGCACCAAGAGGAACAAGCATAATGATGCTTCGACTTCAGGTATGTTTATGATTGAAATCAATATTGCTTCTTCTAAGTCGACCCCTGGGTATCTAGATACTGGATGTGGTTCTCATATTTGTAACGGATATTGCAGGGACTAAGAAGGACTAGAGATCTGAGGAAAGGAGAAGTGGACCTGCGTGTTGGGAATGGAGCAAATGTTGCTGCCCGAGCCGCAGGAGTTTATTTACTTTCATTTCCCAGTGGGCAAGGGTAAGCAAGTGTTGCTCGTGACTTCTTCCAAGGGCAAGAAAAAGGCCCAAAAGAAGACCAAGAAGGATAAGGAGGCTCCAAAGCCACAGCCTAAGATAGCCAAAGACAAATCCAAGGGTGCTTGCTTCCATTGTGGCCAGACTGGTCATTGGAGGAGAAACTGCAAGGCTTTCTTGAGCACCAAGAGGAACAAGCATAATGATGCTTCGACTTCAGGTATGTTTATGATTGAAATCAATATTGCTTCTTCTAAGTCTGACCACTGGGTATCAGATACTGGATGTGGTTCTCATATTTGTACGGATATTGCAGGGACTAAGAAGGACTAGAGATCTGAGGAAAGGAGAAGTGGACCTGCGTGTTGGGAATGGAGCAAATGTTGCTGCCCGAGCTGCAGGAGTTTATTTACTTTCATTTCCCAGTGGGCTAGTACTAGAATTGAATAATTGTTATTTTGTTCCTGCTCTTACAAAGAGCATTATTTCTATTTCTACATTGGATGTTGAAGGATTTTCTTTTATGTTTAAGAATAAATGTTGTTCTTTTTCACGAGATAGAATATTTTATGGTACTGGCAAACTTGACAATGGTCTCTACATATTAGATATGAATGTTGATATACTTAATATAAACAGCAAGAAAGCCAAAACAAGTGACTTGAACGAATCCTACTTGTGGCATTGTAGACTTGGTCATATAAATAAGAATCGCATTTCCAAACTCCATAAAGATGGAATGCTGGATCAATTCGATTACGAATAGTTTGATACGTGCGAAGCTTGTTTACTTGGCAAGATGACAAAGTCACCATTTAGTGGCAAAGGGATTAGTTCCAACGAATTGCTTGAGCTCATACATACTGATCTCTGCGGCCCAATGTCAATTCAAGCCAAATGAGGGTACTCTTATTTGCATTATATTCCTCCTGCATAGCTTGAAACCATACGGGGTGAGCAAGGGCCTGTTTGACAGTAGTAGGTTCAATTTTAGAAAAATCCATCATAACATGCAGATTAAGCTTTTGGACCGGTTTTCGAATGCCATGCTTGGATCGAGTAGCCATGGGGTGGGTAGATGGAGGAGATGGAGGTGGGGAAGGCGGATGAGGCAGAGATGGGGACGATGGAGGAGGTGCAGGTGACACAACGGGAATAGGGACATATGAAGTGGAGGGGACGGGGGGGATTCAGTTGGAACGACCCAGGAAAAGGTGTCAGGAGGGGAGGGAGGAGTAAGGGAGCCTTAGAAAGCCGGAAAGATCGATTCTACAAATTTAACATGGCGAGATGTGTAGACCCGTTTGGTAACGGGGTCGAGACAATAATAAGCACTTTGGGTGAGGGAATAACCAAGGAAGATGCATGGTGTGGAGCCATTATCTAATTTGTCAGACATGTAGGGGCGAAGCCAGGGATAACAGAGGCAACCAAAGGTACGAAGTTTTGCGTAGTGTGGGGGAGATCCAAATATTTTTTCATATGGGGAACTCATGGAGAGAGTGGGGGTGGGCATACAGTTGATGAGATACACGGCAGTGGCAAACGCATAAGGCCAGTAGTCGGTGGAAAAATAGGCTTGTGACAAGAGTGTAAGACCTGTTTCAACGATGTGTAGGTGACATCGTTCAGAATATCCATTGTGTTCGGTTGTGTGTGGGGGTGTGGTGAGGTGTGTGATGCCGTTGGTAGATAAGAAAATGCTAGGCCAATAAATTCACCGCCATTATCTGAGTAGAGGACCTTTATTTCATGGGAAAAATATTTTCAACAATAGATTTAAATTTAGGAAAAATAGAAGCGACATCAGATTTACGGTGCAATGGGTAAAACCAGATATATCGGGTAAAGTGATCAACAAAAATAACATAATAACGATAACCATCAACAGAGAAACGAGGGGACGTCCAAACATCACTAAACAGTATTTCAAGGGGTCGAGTAGATTGTAAAGTAGATAAATTAAACGGCAGTTTATGACTTTTATTGCAATGACAGGCCTCACAATGGCCTAAGTTCGATCCGGAAAATGACAATTTTTTTTTGGAAACAATAAATTGAAAAACTTTGGCAGCGGGGTGACCTAAACAACGGTGCCACGTATCTTTATAGGTTGTGGCACTAGCAAAGGTTAAAAGGGGCGGAGATTTAGGCCAAACACAGAGTCCATATTTAGTTTCCCCGCGGAGTAGGTCTAGAGGTCCTTCACAAAAAATGTAGACGTTAAAAACTCAACAGAACAATTATTAGACGTACAAAATTGGGAAATGGATATAAGATTTTTTTTGATACAGGGAACACATAAGACATCATTTGATTGAAAGGACATAGAGGGAGTGGGAAGAGAGGTGGAGCCAATGTGAGAGATAGGGAGCATAGTACCGTCACCAAGCATAAGATCATCCGGACCCGGGTAAGGTGCGTGTAATAATATATTTGCCAAATCGGTGGTCACATGGTGGGACGCACCGAGAGTCCATCAGCCAAGGCTCGGCAGAGATGGAGCCAGTTGCATTCGCCTGGGGGCGGGAATTATCCGCCGGAGCAACCTGCTGGGAAAAATGAGGATTAGCAGCATAAAAAGACAAATTGGGGCAACGGGGGGCGGAATGGACCTGCACACGGGAGAGCTGACAAAACCCAAGGGGATGCCGGGGAGTATTGTTGTTGCGGCCACCACAGTGAGGAGCAGGTCCGGCCGGGGGACGGGCATGAGAAACCTGAGACGGGGGAAGGCCTGGTCGAAATTCCATGGTCGAACCGCCATCTGGGCTGTGGGTTGGAACACCGGAGCAAGGGAGTTGGTCGGAGATGAAAGGCTTCAAACGACAGGATCTTTTCGTGAAGCTCTTCAAACTCAATTGCCATATCACGAGCCTGAATTGCACGGGCGAGGTCATTGTATTTCGGTCCCAGATTGCCCAGAATAATGTCAGTGAGATCCTCGGGGTCAATGGGGGAGTCGAGTGCCGCCAACTCATCGGCTCAATTCTTGATGGACAGAAGATACTCGGAGATGGATAGATTGTGATGTGACCTGGAAGTTCCAATTTTGACAGTCCCTTCACAACCGTTGGACTTGGATCTGAGGACAGATCATTGTGAAGAGGGAGAGAATGATGTTATTCAGTCCAAGAAGAAAGAGGATGCACCATTTATCCAAGAAGCAAGAAGATCGGTCCAAGATAGAAGCCAAGCCGTCAGTTTTATGTCTATTGGGCTTGATTTAATTTATTGCGTTTCTTTTATGACGTTTTTAGTAGTAAAAGGTCAAAAGCCCATTAGGGGAGTTGCCTATATGTTAGTATATTGGGTTAGGAATTTATTTTCAGCAAATAAAAGTCATTTGAGCTTATTAGAGTCAAGTTAGCCTACCAGAAAATAAAGTAGCGAAAATTACTATGTAATTTATCCCACATTACTTAGGATGATTACTAGTCTTTTATTTGTAGCCTATATATAGGCATGCAACTATCATAATAAAATGACAACATTATTATTGATTCAGTTAAACTTTTTCTTAAGTCGAGTCGACTTAGTTATTCACTTGCGAGTGAGTTTTCTCTTTGTCGTAGAGAAGACACCCCCTTTCAAAATGAATCAGCGTCGCGAGCGAGACGTTGTTCTTGGCCTCAGTCCTAGGTCGGAGACGCTAGGTTTAGGTTTCCTTAGCTCGTCATTGATCCTTTAGTCAATTCCTGGGCACGTATCGCGTTAGTTGGTAGCAGAGCTCAGCGACTAAGGTATCAAATATCCCCGTTTATTTTCCTTCTTTAATTTCGTTCTTATTCAAAAAAAAAAAATTAGTTCTTTGTTTTTTGTTCATTAATTTCGTCCACCCCCTCCCAAGAACATCCATATCTTCAAATCTTCATCCATCCTACCCGGTGTTGGAGAATTTGAATTAAAAAATTAATAGAGGGTCGCATCGGTTCGGTGAAAAGTTACAACCCCGTAAGAGGTTGTGTCCTTTCGGTTAAAGGTCGTAACCTTTAAATGACCGGACACGTTTCTCCTATAAATTCCCATAAATTGTATGAAAGAAAATGCAGATTTTTTAAGTTTTTCCTTAGATAAAATTCTGGCCAGTTGTGTTAAACTATCTATACAAACACTTTGCATATTTTTTGAGTCAAGAAGAGATTTACAGAACAGGATCGGTTCGTCGTCTTCTTCACATCTAAGTGCAAGACTAGAAGAAGGAATGACTTGGGAGACGATTGTCATTACCGTGTGCACATAATCGGGGCAAAAAGGTCTTAAGGACAGAGTGCTACACTCGCCTCAGTCAATAAATTTTCTGTCTTTATTTTTGCTTTCGTTTTTGCTTGAATTATGTGTTAAAGAGCATGCTAGATGATTAATTTCCCAACAATACGTTTTTTTTGTTTGATTGTTATTCTAAATGCATGCTGTCTGGATTTTTCAACTGGTAATGAGAGTAATTTGTTAACGTAGCAAAACTGGAAAATATTGGTGGTAATTTTATGGGAATGCTCTTCTACACATGCCTCTTTGAAAATTAACCGGTGAGGGTAGTTACATGAATGAACAGGTATGTTGTTGTATGAAACATTGGAATTGTTCATTTTAAATCTTAATTAATTCTCTTTCACTCGGCACCAGAATAATGAATTGGTGCACTTCCTTAAATTAGTAGTGTATGGTATTAGCCTTCTAGGCCTCTTGTCCGTAAATTGAGTTTAGGTGTATACGTGTGTGCACCTTTCAGCAAAATAAAAGGGATATGTAGTAGTTTATTCCTTCCTTCACCTGCGTTTGAAGTTTGGGTTATCACGGAGGTTGACTTATTTACATAGGAACCGGCTCTGGGGATTCAACTTAAATCCTGCCTAAAATCGTCGATTAATCCAAACAATCTGTCCAGAAAAACTGCAGCAGTAAATCGTCGTTCGAATTCGTTTTCAGTGGGTTAAACGACTCAAAATTATCTGAAAATTAGTGATCTTATAGGAAATTTGTAGATTTACAACTTTTATCTATTGAGTTTTTCCAAATTCGATATAGTTTGGTCGCTATTGGCACGTTAAGTCACTGCTATCAATCTGAAAATTATTGATAGATTGCACCAGTTTCCGAAAAACGATTGTTTGAGTGTATCTCCAAAAAATCTGAAATTTTGACATCCTTTAGAAAACTCTCTCTTCTACAACTTTTGTCTTTTGAGGTTTTCCAGATTCGTAATTGTTTGTCCACAATCTGCACGAGACTTCTCTGCTTAAATTCTGGAAATCCTGACAGTATCTTGATTAGGGTTTGCTCATTATTTTGAGAAGCATATTTTCTATGACTGAGAATAAGGGTGAGTGAAAAACGAGTGAATTGTGAGATATGGCTTATTTTGATCATTACGATGCGAGACGCATGCGTAGGGAGGAGCAGCGGCCTCAAAAGGAGTTGGAAAAACAAACTCACAAATTGTTAGAGGAGATGAGTAGGTCTCTTGAGGCGTTGATGCGAAAACAAAAAGAACATGATGGCGTTCGGAGCAGTGGGAGCGGGAAAGTGAACTGTTTTGGGAGAATTTTCTAGCAAGTGAGGCCAAACGGCAGGCTAAACGTAAGAAAGCAAAAGTATTAGTTGAAGAGCAAACCGAAGAGGTTGTTAGTACTCGTGCGGAGGAGTTGAAAAAGGAGGAAGGTGAGAGTGTGGTGGAGGTTCATGAGCCGGCAATTGTGGATGAGCAAGTAGAAGGTGTGGCCAAAGTGGTTCACGACGAAGCGGCAATTGTTGTGGACGAGATAGCTCACATCGCTGAGGCATTTGTTGATGATCAAGTTGAGAGTGCTGCCGAACATGAAGAAGCTCATGATATCCCAGCCAAGTCTCTTGATTTATCTCTGCATGTGCATGATACTTGTGATGAGTTGGTTCCGATCAACGTGGAGTCGTATTCTTTTGTTGGAGCGGTTGGACATGAAACAAAATCAGCCATGTCAATTGAGCACTTAAAGGAGTTACAAGCGCACCATATTTACAATGATCCATTTTTATTGCATTGTCTTCCTTTAGATTTTGTTGTTGCTGATTTATATGCTTTGAAAATTCATTTGTACAAGAGGATGATTACTACATTGTTCACCATTTTATTTCTAGTGGCTGCTATTCACTATGTGGGCTTACTCACATATGATGGGCCGAGATTGTTATTTGATCCAGGTGGATTCGAGGACGAATCATTTTCGAAGGGAGAGAGAATGATGTGACCTGGAAGGTCTAATTTTGACAGTCCCTTCACAACCGTCGGACTTGGATCTGAGGACATATCCTTTTTCCAATGTCCTGTTTCTTATATGGTTTGGGGAAAGATCAGTTTGTGGTTAGGATTAAAGAGGAGGTTGGAGACAGTGCTTGGGGCAGTTAGATGGATTCATAGAAAGTGTAGGGGTACTTCTCATGGGAATGTAGCCAGAGCTGCTTCTGTTTCTGTGGTGGTGTACTGGATTTGGCACATGAGAAATAAAAAAAGATTTCAGGGAACACTCATGAAGACTGCTGATGTCCTGCATTGTATTAAAACTCATCTTTTCTATATAATGCAATCTGCCTTCCCTATGTATACTTTTACCCCATGATGTTAAGTTTTTGTACTTGTGTAGGTTTTGGTACTACTTTTGTGCTTTCTTTTGGTGCTTGCTGGTGGTTGTTTGAGATTATTTTGTTTCTCTACACACTTTGGGATAGGCTCTGTGAGTTGTGCTCTCACATGACCCATTTTTTGCAGTTTTTGTGTGTTGTTAGGTGTTTAGTGGCTGTTGTTTCTTGATGCATATAACCTTAGGGGTCTTATGCACCTTGGAATCAACAAATCTTACCTCCTTTCAACACTTTGTAGGTTTTAGACTAGCTCTCTCCTTTGATTAGGATGTAATTTCCTGTATTTTGCATACCTTGGTTTAATATATTTACATTTAACAAAAAAAAAAAAAAAAGATCGGTCCAAGATAGAAGCCAAGCCGTCAGTTTTATGTCTATTGGGCTTGATTTAATTTATTTCGGTTCTTTTATGACGTTTTTAGTAGTAAAAGGCCAAAAGCCCATTAGGAGAGTTGCCTATATGTTAGTATATTGGGTTAGGAATTTATTTTCAGCAAATAAAAGTCATTTACGCTTATTAGAGTCAAGTTAGGTCCACCAGAAAATAAAGTGGCGAAAATTACTATGTAATTTATCCCACATTGCTTAGGAAGATTACTAGTCTTTTATTTGTAGTCTATATATAGGCATGCAACTATCATAATAAAACGACAACATTATTATTGATTCAGATAAACTTTTTTTGAGTCGAATCGACTTAGTTATTCACTTGTGAGTGAGTTTTCTCTTTGTCATAAAGAAGACACCCCTTTCAAAAATGAATCCGCATCGCGAGCGAGACGTTGAGTATTTTTGGCCTCAATCTTAGGTCGGAGACGCTAGGTTTAGGTTTCCTTAGCTCGTCATTGATCCTTTAGTCAATTCTTGGGCACGTATTGCGTCAGATTGCCTTTAACGGTGCTGCGTAAATTTAACTTGAGTTGCCTAATCCGTCCTCGAGAGGGGTTGGCATAGGTAGGAGCCAAAACCTCCCAAGCTTGTTTTGCAGTTTTGACATGGTTGAGAATAGAGACAACTTTGTCTGAGAGAGAAGCTACAATGGTGCTGAGAAGTAGTTGATCGTGTCGAGTCCAAAGATCATAATCGGGATTGACGGCACCGTCAATCGTTTTCGCCGGACATGGGTGAGTTCCATCAATGAATTTCATGAGACCATAACCATTTAGAATAGCAGTGAACTGTAGTTTCCAGGCCATATAGTTGGTGGGGTGAGTTTAAGAGGGGCTTGAGCACCTAAATTAATGGCAGTGAGGGTGGGGTTGCCATCGGGAGTGATTTTATGGTGCAACGGTTGTAGGAATGTTGTATCAAGTGGCATACTTTAGAACCATTCATTTTAACTCTCTTTCACATAATACACTTTTGGCGTGTGTGAGAGGTTAGAAATAAAAGGTGATAAAATATGCCACTTGGTATAACCTTCATACAACGGTTGCACTATAAAATTTTTCCGCCATCGGAGGTGGTGACTGATTTGAGTGTGGAAGTGGAACTCTGTGTGGAGGCCATGAGTCCGACAGAGAGAAGAAGAAATGTAAACAAAAAATTGACTCATAAGAGGGAAGGTTGGATCACAGCTCTGATACCATAACACAACAATTGAGATTATGGAAAAAGCTTGATTGTATTCACAATATATCGTTACATTTATACAATGGAGAATCAGCCAAATATGGTAAATGAATCAATGTAATAATGGTACAAAATCAATCAAATATTCACAGTATTAATGAAAAGATTATTTCCTCTATCATGCAATACTCGTAACCATAACATTATTAAATTCTAATAAACTTTTCTTTTTCAACCGGAGGTCTGATCTTTCTGAAAACTGAGCTATAATTGTATGTCTCGATATTTCTGAAAATAATACTTTTCTTGTATAACAACATCAAGCCTTGTAACATGTACTTGTATTTTCTGGCTTGAATTTCTTTAAAGGATTTATATCTGAAAAATACGTGCATTTAATAAATAAAGTATACTCGATTTATATAAACTTCTTATAACAATAAAACCCAAATAATCTTGAAAATACACACACACACACACACACACACACACACACACACACAAAAAAAAAAAAAAAATTAAAACGAACAAAAGGCTGAACCAACATGTTCTATACCGAAAACCTGAAAAAGAATTAAATTCCAGAATTGAGGCCACTATGCTTTCATAACCCGGTACATGATATTTTACAAATCTGACCACTTTTCCTTAACTTTTTGTTTATGATCATTATTGCCAAACTCCTTGATTTTGCTGATTGTACATTGATCATAAGACAAGAGATACTTTTAAGTGATCTTACTTTTTCATAAATCAATACAACTTAGAATGACTAAACTTTAACCTTACTAATTAATGTGATACTCCTCAACTTTGGCTAAGTCATGTGGAGAGAAATTAAAATAAATAGGTAAGGAATGGAAATGATGACTTATGTGAGATTTAATAGGATTTACTATTTTATAATCGTGTTGATGTTAACATAATATAGAGGGAAAAAAACTCTCCATTACTCGTTTGAATAACTCCTTAGCAGCTCAAACTGCTGTTTCATTCAAGAGAGACCGACCCGCTAGTGAAAGGCCTACGGGCTCACCGGTAGGGCTCGGCTCGACCCAAATCTGCAAATCTCTTGATTTCCTTTAATTAATGCATTGATGATATGTGTTTTTTTTTTTGTTTTTTGTTGAGGAAATGATATGTTTTATTTCCGAATTATACTTATTTTCATTAAATTTGTGATGATTCACAAACTCTCGAGTTTGGTTTCGGTGAGAACTCCGGTTGATAGGTAGAAATCTATAAAGCACCGACACTTCAATATGAGTGTTGTGTGCCGTGTCCGATACTTTTCCTACACGATGCGTGACCGACACGTGTCGGACACGTGTCGGCTAATTAAAATAATAATATTAAAATTTTAGTATCCGACACGCCGTCGACACTCCCCAACACCACAGAACACAATTTTTTTTTCAATTTAAGTTTTTTCCTTTATTCACAGTTTCTTTTGTAGAAACGTAATACATTATTTTTAACCTTGATTATAATTTGACAAATAATATGCCGTATTTAGTTTTAATGTTTCTTGTTAATAAACAATTATCTCTTACAAATGGTAATATTTTGAATGCAAGCATGTTATTGTATTTTCTTTCGAACCATATATAATATAAATCTATTTTAGATATTGAAAGAGTTTACGTCATATTTTAATTTGTGTAGTTCACAAAATTTTTTTGAATCTTATTTAGCCACATAATATATATATACTAGTAGGAAACCTGTGCGATACCCTTACGATGCACGGAAAACGTTATATTTAAAAAGTAAACATCGAAGGAAAATAATATGTTATAAAAAAATGTCGTGTTTAAACAAACTAACATATAAAAAAAATGATTTTATTCATAAAAAACATAGAATAAATTTAATTCGTGCAATAATAGAAAAAAAAGTCTAATCTATCATAAATGTGTACGACAATTAATTTGGATATTATAATAATGTAAGAGCTGCAGGGAAACATAAAATCCTAATTAAAACGATGCTTTGAATGAAAAAACAATCCGACAAACATGTACATGTACAATGAAAGATAATTGTAGAAATGTGTTCAATGTCAATGAAAAATAGTATTGGTTGATGGATATCTGGTGAAACTGAACAACAATCATCCCACTAAATTTTAGGTAACACCTGTAAAAAAAATGCAAATTTGTGAGCAAGTGAAAGAGAAATGAACATATATAATTGAAAATGTTAAAAACGCATCATAGTCATATTGTTATAAGATATGTGTTACATGATGATGCATCAAGCAATTCTGAAGTGTACATATGAGCAAGTGTAAATATGATATGAGAATGAATCAATAGGTACTTATAATTTGTTATTAGGTAATTTTTTTAATTAATTCATTAATTATGTGGTTTTATTTAGTTAAGCTTTTTTATTGTTTAATTAGTTAAGTTTATTTAGTAAATAATTATGTAAGTTTGGTTATTAGTAAATAAACAGACTATACCCTTTCCTTTTCCATGGAGTTTTTCCTTTTGAGAAAGAAACCGGTGGGGTTTCTCTTATTCTCTGTCTCATGAAATAGCTTTTTCACAATGAATATAGCAAAAGAAATAGGATCCCATTGATGTTTGACGATCCCGTTCATTAAATAAAGTATTTTGTTTAATTAATTATTTATGTTTTTATAACCAAATGAAAGTTGGGCCGAGTATAATATGGAAGACCAAGCCCAAACAATAAGATGTCGGCCCAGTTGTATTAATTATCCATATACCCGACTCCTGACGACCCATTGACTATATAAACCCTAAAACCTAAAAACCCGAAATCCCACTCCCATTTGTAGCCGCTACCCTAAATCCTCTCCTCTTCATGGCGGTTTCCACTCTCCCGATTTTAATGGCCATCCGGCCGCTTCTGATGAAATCCGGTCGTTTTTTCAGACGATGCGGAGTTGGTTGTTCTATCTTCTATCTTAATCCCGTATTTCTCTTTATCTTCTGTCAACTGTGTTGAAAACCGGCCGATTTAAACGGTTGATTACCCTCCAATTTCCATGGTCATCCGGCCGATTAAGATGAAGAACCTATATTGTTCTATGCTCCATCTCTCAGCGAAAAAGCCTTATATGATTTCTGAAATCTCTGCAACTTGGTGTTATTGGCTCTCTGGTGCTACTGAATAAATGTATTGCTAGGATTGAAGCCTTCGATGCTTGGATGGCAGAGATCTTGAAGAAATCTTGGAGCTTTAATGGTGAAAACGGATTTTCTAAGGCCTATGATGAATTATCTGAGGCCTGGTGTATCAACATCAACCATAATGAACCCGAGAATCTACTATTTCGGGGAAGTGTCATTCACCTTGTTTTTATTTCAGTTATGTGTATTTAAAAGTGCTTGGTAAATGAAAAACTCTCCATTACTCGTTTGAATAACTCCTTAGCAGCTCAAACTGTTGTTTCATTAAAGAGAGACACCGACTCGCTAGTGAAAGGCCTATTGGCTCACCGGTAGGGCTCGGCTCGACCCAAATCTGCAAATCTCTTGATTTCCTTTAATTAATGCCTTGATGATTTTATTTATTTATTTTTTTTTTTTTTGAGGAAATGATATGTTTTATTTCCGAATTATACTTATTTTCATTAAATTTGTGATGATTCACAAACTCTCGGGTTTGGTTTGGTGAGAACTCTTGTTGATAGGTAGAAATCTATAAAGCACCGACACTTCAATATGAGTGTCGTGCGCCGTGTTCGATACTTTTCCTACACGACGCATGACCGACACGCCTCGACACGTGTCGGACACGTGTCGGCTAATTAAAATAATAATATTTAAAATTTTAGTATCCGACACGCCGTCAACACTCCCCGACACCCCAGAACACAATTTTTTTTCAATTTAAGTTTTTTCCTTTGTTGAGAATTTCTTCTGTAGAAACGTTAAAATACATGATTTTTAAACTTGCTATATTTAGTTTTAATGTTTCTTCTTAATAAACAATTATCTCTTACAAATTGTACTATTTTGAATGCAAGCATGTTATTGTATTTTATTTCGAACCATATATAATATATCTATTTTAGATATTGCAAGAGTTTACGTCATATTTTAATTTGTGTAGTTAACAAAAATTTTGAATTTTATTTATTACATAATATATATATATATATATATATATATATATATATATATATATATATATATATATATATATATATATGATGTTTTGTGTACTTATACTTTGGAATTAATTGTGTTGTAATGTAAATGCATAATTGTCAAAATATTTTATTCCATTTTATATTACGCAGTACAATTTCCATTGCAACTTTTATTGTGTTTTAACTTGATTTAGCCTTATTTATTACATTAGGAGATATGAAATAAGGTAATATTAATTATATTCAATAATATTCTAGTCATTTCATCGTAAAAGTTAATATATTAACTCACCTCCTTAATATGCCTAGACGTGGCCGGTTCCGGGTCTCTGACACGACCCTCCGGTTCCGGGTCCAAAATGGAACCGGAACAACCGGTTCCAATTTCTATCCGGTTCCGCCGGGTCTCGGGAACCGGCAGGTTTGGCGGTTCCCCGGGCCGGTTCCGGGTCTCGGCAGTTCCCGGGTCCAAACGATTCAGATCACGGTTCCGATTACGGTTCTGATCACGGTTCTAAAAAAATCAATATTTTTTTACAAAATTTGTATAACTTACGTTAAAATTAATAATAAATTCTAATTGGTTATTAAACTATATATAATATTTAATTTCATAACTATATTTTAAATAAAAACACACGGCTTGTATAATATTTAATTTCATATCTATATATAATATTTAATTTCATAACTTATATTCTAAATTGTTAGATATTTTTTCATAAAGTAAATATTTTATAATCGTTTGCATTCGAGTGACGTACGAATTAATGTTATCGCAACGAAATTGGGTTCGAGGAGGCAGCGGCAACTCGTGGGAGTTCGGGGGCAACGCCCCCGAAACCTAAACGGATACATGCGTACATTCATGAAGGGTTTTATGCATTTTCAGTTTGGATTCATGTATTTTGAAAGGTGTTAAATAATAATGCGTAGTTTTCTAATTTTTTATTTTTTATGATTAATTTGTAAGTAAACTAAACTTACATTTTCTTTTCGGAAAAAAAAAATCGAAAAGCAGACACAATGATAGAAATTGCAAAAATAATATATTTTGAATGCGATAAAGTAAACAAATTTATTCAGAACAACTTCAAATCACTATCTGAAATATATTATAATGGTAGATAATATTATAATATGAGAGGTATAATATGAGAGTTAGAATAGAATTATGGATAAAAAGTGACTGAAATAAATATGTAGTTATAGTGTGATGAGTGTGTGATATTTTAAAATAAAAACAAGTTATTCAAAAAATTTGTAAAAATATACGTTGGACGGTTGGAGTGGTTGGACAAATTATTTAAGTTGGTCCACTTGGAGGGGAAAAAAATTTAAAAAAAAAAAAAAAAAAAAAAACCGCCGGTTTCGGGCCAGTCCGGGTCAGGTGGAACCTAGAACCAGGTTGGACCAGGAACCGCAGGTTCCTGGACTCTTGGAACCGCCGGTTCGGAACCGGGAACCGTCGGGTCCGACCCGGAAATAGACCCGGAACCGGCCAACTCTAAATATGCCTGATTTTGTTGAGTAAAACAAAAATAGCCCGAGTATCCACGATTCCACGTGAAAGACGTGGAGAATATGATATTGTTAATATACTAGTAAAATGGGACGCCGTGCCCATGCTATAAGTTTTAACTTATTTAGCGATATAAAATATGAAGAAATGTAGCATGTAATGAATCGCTCATAACGCAATTTTTAAGCGCAACAAGGAAAAATAAAACATTTTACATTGATACATAAGCCACAAAACATATTTTTGTTAATCGGTCCACAAAAGCAAAAAAGCAAAATCTGTGAGGTCAGACCCACAACTATGTTTGATACACAACCAAATGTTCATATATAGGAACATACATTGAACATGGTATTAGTCACCATTAGTGTTCATTTTGTTTTTTGAACAAACTATTGGATTCTAATACATCATACAATCCGCACTCAAGGAAAGGTTTACACACAAAAGCAGCTAATTATGCATTAGTTGAGCATTGTAAGATGAAGAGCCAAACTAACTCAGACTGAGCTTGCACTTGGTCTTCTCACCTGGGCTTTCAATGGATCCCGAAGGCCTTTCCGTGGTCTGCAGCATAGTGTCATCATCAACAGGCTCTACTTTAATAGTTAGGGTTGTTTTTTTAACGTCACCAAAAGATGAACTCTCTTACAACCAGATTGACATGTGTAGAAGCTGGAATCTCTTCAATCAACACCTTAGTTGATGGTGTGAAGAGCTGAACATCATCTTCATCGTCCTTAGTCAGATCTACAGCCACATTCTCAACTGCTCCAGTAATTGTCTCAGCATTATGTATAACAAGATCAGCAACAGGGAACACGTCTTTGTAGAGGTAAATCTTGACAATTGGGTATTTCCTAGTAACTGCACCTCGAATGAGCTTATCAAAACACTTAATGTAGCACACGACATGTTTATTCTCCAAAGCTGTCTCTATTTCTGTTGTCACTAAACGTCCCTGTAAAAGAGTTTAAAATTTATACACCAATAAGTAAATACGTACTGTTGAAATCGGACAGTTTATGCCAGCCAGAATGCTACGGTAACTCATTGCTTTTGTAGCTTGTACTATTCCCAGCCAAACGGAATACAGGACCTAAGGATATGGAACATTACCGAGAATATTCAAACTGGTATACAACAACATATAACCAGTCCCACTATACTATTTAACAAATAAGAGACAAATCAGTGTTCCGTTTCATGTTCGACTATAGAATTACCTCTCTTTCAGCCTCTTTTAACTGCAAGGCTGTGAAAGGAATGAGAAGCTCAGCATCTGGGGAATAAATTTCAGCATTCATGGTACCAGACATCAGCGATAAGAACACCAATATGGCACCTATTCAGAAACATATACACATTATCACTTTATTTCTTACACCGTAAAAAAACGAATAAAAGGAATGCTTACTTAAGGCTGATAGGATTTTCTTGATCACATGAGGAACAAAGCAATTCCTCTTCACGTCCAAGCGTTAGAGATCTGTGACAGTTCTTGCAAGTCATGTACCAAAATATCTCTTGGCCTGGAACAAGTTTGAGTTTCCCAGCAATCCAAGCAGTCTTGATCTAAAGTAAAAGAAACAATCAAAGATGATTGCAAGAAGATAAATAATAAACATTTATCATACATATAATGAATGCTTAATAGTTAAAAGATGATTACAGTATCCAGCTGTGCCATTGCATTTACTATGGGTATAATATCAGCAGCTGCCGGCTTCTTAAGCAGAATGTCTGTATCTTTGTAAGCCATTTTGGACAGCAAGGCATCAACGTTTTTTTGGTTCGCAGAATACCTAATTTAATAGGATAACCATACACAGAAACATGTATACTTTAATCTAATCCTTTAGTTAGAAATCAGTATATGTACATGTGTATTTTTTTAGACACCATTGATTTCATTTTACATCCAGCTTCACATACTAAATTATGTATTCTGCAATGGCAACACTTTTAAAATTACCATTCCTTTAAAGCCGGTCCTTCAGAAATCACAGGTTCTCTCAACAACACACTATTCAAATGAGATGAAAACGACAAGCCTGGAAATAATAACAGTTTCTTAGAGACGGTAAACAATTTTACAGGCACTGCATAAACTCTCTAATGACCATACACCATAAATATTAGAAATCTACAACTTACCATTAAAGGTTGTCACCTTCGTATTCATACCAACAAACATTATTGCATTGGGAAGACCTTCGGTTAAAATATCCCCATACTCTCTAATTTTTTCCTTCCATAGCCTCATCACCATGGGAGTTTTCCTTCAGAAAGAGAACACTGGAATAGTATTTAACAACAGTGGCATAGTTATGTTTATCAGAAAGGGAGCACCTAACATACTCGGTATCAACAACAATAAAATCTTGTGCAACGAACTCTTTGCCATACAAATCCTGCCCAACTTTTTTTTCTGGAGAAGCTTCAACAATCAATGCTTTAATATCTACAAACAGAGACCAGCCACTTCATGAGTTAGTACTCTTTAAACGAGGATGCCAACCTATAGGAAGAACTAAAAAACAAGTCACTTACTAATTGGGTCTTCGCAATCAGCATAACGAAACAAATTAGAGAATTTTTTGAAATGGAAATCATAAGGACTTGTGGGCGGCACATTTTCATCCACTGGCTGTACAATTGTTGCATTGTACAGAGTCCACGAGAAGTCATAATCACCAACCTCATAGCCAGGCCTTGTTGGTTTCACATAAGCATCAGATATGTATAATATCTCTTGTATGGCATAAGCGATGTTTCAAAGTACGCAACATCTATACCGTAGCATACCACTGAAACCAAAGTTCCCTGCAAGAAAACCCGTAAACATTCCATCACTAACCGATTTGCGGAAAACATTATTTAACTGTAAGATTACAATTTAGCATTTTGTTTACAACATTCTCATAAGTAGTTATAAGTTTGATAAGGTTGAAATGCATACATTCTTTTAGAAATGAATGTATATATACATTTTTATATTCAGCAAAAGAATATAAACACATGCTTATAAATGAATGACTGTTACTATTTCTAGATTCTCCAAAAGGATATAAATACAGGCAAGTGAAATTACCACCGTGTCAACAAAAAAGTAGCCCCTATATGATGTTGGATTTGCTATGGACCTGCTTATTCCACTATTTTTTCTTTCTAAAACCTGAATCAACACTTTCCAGTTTTGTCTCCTTGGCACCACATCATTGACGTTGCAGAGCTGTCTTTCCATTTGCTATGAATGTCTAGAAAAGATCGAATAAATTACAGCAACCATATTGTAGAGGAATCATTAAACAGAAGCAGACACATATATTTCTTTTAAAGAGTCAGCCTTTATATTATTTCTATCTTGAACAAGACATGAAATGAAATTTAAAATCAATCATGAACATAAACCAACACACACTCAATTTGATAGTGCTTCTTTGAAAACCACATTTCATGTTTTATTTGTACTCCTGCGTATAAAAGATGACCAGCAAAGCAAAACACGAACAGCCGCAGCTGTCTTTGCTGAAGAGAAAGCAACATACTGCTGACCATGTGAGAAAACCTGTTCTTTTAAATATACTCCCACAAAATCTAATGTCTGTCCTTGCGATTTATTAATAATCTTTGGTAGTTTTTATTGTCCTCATTAAAACCCAAGAACCCTACTGTTTTAGGCAATTTCGGCAACAAAAGCAGTAGAGTAAAACACACAGCAATTTCTGCTATATTCAGAAACCTAAAAAGATAAGAAGAGATTGTAGGAAGAACGGTTAAACAGTAAGTACCATCTGCACAACCATTGCGTATAAGCAGAGTAGACTTGTTCCTGAAGCAAAGAACTGATTCTATCTAGCCTGAACTTAAAAAACAACATGTAAAGAAGAAACATATGAGAGACATGACTGCAATTTCCCTTAAATACAGTAACCAATATTAGCTACAAACATCTAAAGCCACAACACATACACAGTAACACACAAACACAAAATAATGTGAAATAGAACATGGTTCACAGTTATAAAACCATAAAACCATCATGTAACCATAAACACAAAATAATGTGAAATAATGTTTCGGTTTTATGGTTTGTGTCTTTGTTGAGCCAACATGATGACATGAAAACTAAGCTAACTAAGCTAAGCTATGCATAAACCAAGCTTCTAACCAAGCTATGCATATACCAAGCTCAAAGACTCAACATGATGATATGAGCAAACATAAAATTTTCACATTTTTCTGTGAACCATGTTCTATTTCCAGAATTCAATTTTTCTATACTTCAAATTCTTAACACCCACCGAAACATTTTATTGTGATGCATACACTAAGGGAATATATATACATATACGGTCGAGAAAGGCATTTTTCTAATCAGAACACCCCAGAAATCAAAGGAATTAAGCAACCATACCTATGTCCAAACAGCAGTGTATAGCCTTTTCTCACCAGTTCCTCATGTAAAAAAAGAGGATTGATTAATTAGAGCGTGAAAGAGCATATGAACATAACATGCATCTCAATTAAGAAAATTAAATGCAAAGACTAAGCCTAACAACAAAGGTAAAGAAACAAAAGGACCATTTTTCTGCAACTATAACAGCAAAAGACTGAAACTGTAACAACAATATGAACAAAAACCAACGAAGAAGACGAAGAGAGAGGGAAATTTTCTTAGCATCTTTACCTGAAGGCTAACAGCAAATTGAGTTAAATAATCCACCACCATGGTTTAATAAACCAATTTAAACCATTAATTGACAGGTTGTGAGCCTTTATTAAACCCTTGACAGGATGAAAACATCAGGCTAGTCTCATCAACCCAAAACGGAAGAAAGCCGACCGTCGAGATGGTAAAGCAATCTAAAGAGAGAAGAACGCAATAGGTAGAAGATAGTGTACAGGCTTTTGTACGGCACCCATCAGAGCCATTCATCTCTCTCGATATGAACAATCGAAAATCATTGTGGAGAGGAAACTAAGCGTCTGGAATCCTTCACCCCCACACCCACCTAGCCGTCTTTTTTTTTTTTTTTTGTCTCTTTCAGAAACCTTCTCAAAGGATCTCGATCCCGACTGTGCACTGCGATAATTCGTCGATCGATCAAAACGGTATTTTTTGACTAAACAACGCCATTTCGACACGATGTTAAAAAAAAACACAGCCAAGATGGCGTCGTTTCGGATCGAAACGATACCGTTTTGATGCACTGACGGAAAAAAAAACAAAGTCAAGACGGTGTCGTTTCGGATCGAAACGACACCGTTTTGATCTGATCGACGGCACACGGTAAGCGAGAGTGCACAGTCGGGGATCGAGATCCCCTTCTCAAAAACGGCAAAAGATATATCTATCTATCCCACTAACGAGTAAAAGAGGGAAAAAATATAATAATATAATAATAAAAAGAAAACACTAATGCTTTTGTTGTGGGTAAAGCATGCTTTACAAAAGAAGTGGGCTGAAATTCTCTAATGGGCCTACAAATTCAACAACACGAGTAGAGAGGAGCATATTTGGTGAAAAACTTGGGGGTTGGCAAAAGAAGGACGGTTGACCAAGTTTATGGTTGTGATAACTTGTTATCCCAAAGGTTTGGCAAAAATGACCCATATTACCATAAAATTTCATTGAATACCCAATTTACTCTTACTGGATCTAATTTAAAATGCTACCGTCGGTGACTTCTTACCCCTCCGAATCCTACCGCCGGCCACCCCCAACCTAATCTATCAATTTTCCCGCCCAAATCACCCCCAATTTACCTCCCTCTCAAACCCGACCCGTATTTCCCCCATTTCCCCCCATTTTTAACAGCTCAATTGGCAGCCACAGCTCCTCCGTTATTATCGTTAGAACCTCCCATTTTCACAGCCTCCATCGATGGATTGGATTAGAGTGAAGTTGAAGATGAGTTCGTGTATAAAGTTGAAAGTCAAGCTCCATTGTCGATTGGATAAGAAGTGAAGTTGAAGCCGAGTTCGTGTATCGGTTGAAGAGGTGAACGAATCCGAATCCTCCAAAATCCGTCAACTTGTATGTCTTCTTTTTATTAGTTTTTTAGGATTATTCAAGTAGATGTTAGTATTGTATGTAATGAAGTGGGGAAGAAGATGCATTGAAAGTAATTGAGAAGCTAAAATTAGGATGTTGGCTTGTACAAACTTCCTACTTTGACTAACTTTGTTAGACATTTGTTGTTTCCATATTGCTATTCTTCAACCACACACGAGTCCCTCGCTATTCTTACACCCCCTGTTGTTGGTTTATACAAAAACAAGTTTGAACTTGTTATCCTCTCGTTGTTTGTTTTGCCCGTAATGATTGTATTGAATGGATTTTTGCAGAAATTTTATGATTCATCATGGTTAGGATACGCAAAGTTTCGATATTTGTATGTTATCCTGTTGAGTTTGAGAAGAATGTCGTTGGTGATTGGGTTTGGAAGTATGTAGGAGATGAAAAGGAACAAGTGACCAAGCTTGTAAGCTTGAAAATAATGATCCCATATAACGAATTGTATGAGATGGTGAAAGTAGATTTGAAAATTGATCTGAGGTTGAATGATTTTGAAATGAAAGTCATGACTCCTATTAGTAAAGCTTCTCCAATGGTAATTGATTGTGATAAGGTTGTGGCATCGTTCTTAAGTGGTTGTGATCCAAAGAAAGATGTGATATTGGTAAGTTTGAAAGCAAAGGAAAACGGAACACAATTTGAGGGAGAAACAAGTGTTCAAATGGAGGAACCTGATTTTGGAACCCAAGAAACAAGTGTTCAAATGGATGTTGGTGTAAACGATGCGGTAAATGAGAGATTTGATGGAATCGGGAGCCATGAATATTTTGAGAGTAGAGAAATTGTTCATGTTCATCACTGTGAAGATAGTTTCCTGTTGTCCTTGGGTACGGATGCAATTTTATTACCTCAAGACCCCCCGAACGATGCCCTGAATGAGGAATCATTGAATTGTGGCCCCCAGAATGTGGATTCGTTGAATGGTGGCCCCCAGAATGTGGATTCGTTGAAAGGTGGTGTCTTGAATGCACCGGAACCCGAAAGAGGTTTAGAAGGCATTGGTTTCATCATGGAAGGTTTAGATATTGTGAGCATTCCAGAAGAGGTAGACATACAAGTCAACGAATTGTTCAAAGCGAAAAAGTTTTTGGTGTATAAGGTTGAGTGGTTGGCTGTGAAGCATCATTTTTATTTTAAAGTGGTAAAGTCCACCAAAAGCCTTTATGTAGTGTCGTGTGAAGCGGAGGGATGCAAATGGCGGTTGCGAGCAACCAAACCTCCTAATAGTAGACGGTTTAAAGTTACACAGTATAAATTTGAGCATACTTGCCAACCTATTATTGGTAGAAAAGAGCACAAGCATGCTTCATACAAGCTAGTTGGTAGATATTTCTGTTCGAGGTTTAAAGATGGCTACCGTACCAATGCACCGAGGGATTTAAGGGCAGACTTTTTCGAAAAATTTGGGTATCAGATAACTTATGACAAGGCTCACGATGCCAGGGCATATGCTGATGCAATCATCCGGGGACAACAAAAAAAAAGTTATGGAAAATTACCCAAGTATTGTCATCGGTTGGAGTTGGCAAACCCGGGTACTTTGACATATATTAAAACTAAACCAAACGATAAGTTCTTATATTTTTTATGGCACTCGGTCCAAGCATGAGGGGTTTAATGTGATGCGTAAGGTCGTTTTCGTGGACGGGACGATTTGAAAACGGGTTACAAAGGTGTTCTACTTGTGGCAGCGTGTCAAGATGGAAATAGAAATCTATTTCCAATAGCATGGGGTGTTCTTGATGTTGAGGATACGGAATCGTGGCAATGGTTCTTGAAAGGTTTGAAAATGATTACTGGGTGACACCGATGATGTAGCAATACTTTCTGATCGCCATGATGCTATAAAAGCAGGATTTGAGAATGTGTACGTGAATGCGCATCAAGGGTATTGTACCTATCACATGCAAAAGAATTTGAGGAATCGTTATCCAAAATTGAAAATCTCAAGGCCTTTTAGGGATGCTGCGCTGGCTTATACTGAAGGAGAGTTCAAGATTTGCTACGAAAAACTATGCGGATTGGATTCGGATATAAAGAAATACTTGAATGAATCAACGTTCCCTTACTCGTCTAGATGTCACTCTAAGGCTTGTCGGTACAATATAATGACAACAAATCATGCCGAGTCTCTGAACAGTAAGTTTAAGCGTGCTCGGGAATTTTCGGTAGTTGGGCTAATTGAACATATCCGGGGTGAAATGCAAAAGTGGTTTGCTGCAAGAAATACAACTTCTACAAAATGGGGTGCCCCTGTCACTCCCGAGGTGGAGAAGATAATTAAAGGACACTACAAGAAAGTAACTCGGAATAGTGTTTTTCCTATTGTTGACAATAGCAAGTACGAGGTGTTTGATACGACAACCCAAGTGTGTTACGTTGTTCGGTTGGATGCACGGAACTGTGATTGTAAGTATTTCGATGTACACAAGTATCCATGTGTGCATGCCGTTACTGTGGGAAAGCACATTGGGAAGCATGCGTACGAGTATACATCTCCTTATTATAGCACCGAGTATTGGAGGAAAGCTTATGCTCAATGTGTGAATCCCTTGCCGAACTCAGCGGATTGTGAATATCCTGAAGACGTGCTGAGCAAAGTGGTTTTGCCACCGACATGCGATAGAGGACAAGCTGGACGTCCATCAAAAAAGAGAAAAGCCTCTGCCGGAGACGCGCCTGTAGGTCGACGAAAAAAGAGAAAAGCCTCTGCAGGAGACGGGCCTAGAAGGACTGTACAATGTAGTAAATGCAAGGGATATGGCCATAACATTACTACTTGTTCGCGTGTGACTGTGGAGTCTGCCCCCCAAATTGAGGATGAATGGAGTTAATTGTAACAACAGCTATTGTATTCTCCTTTGTTCGTGTTTTAACTTGTTTGAGTATGATGTGTTGTCTAAGTTAAACATAATGTTTGAGTATGATGTGTGAGCTTTCAAATATTTTGTAACATGAACATGCTGTATTTGTTGTTGATTTAAGTTTTTTTTTTTTCGCACCGACATGATAACAAGTTCAAACTTGTTTATTGTTGATTATTGAGATGTTCACATGAATGGACCCAGGGGGAAACATCAAGCACACTTGATCATGACAGAAGGTTTGTAGAATACAAGGCAACATTAATGTTTTCAAAATAAATCCCAAAAGAAGATAGCGGGAATAAATCCCAAAAGACAACAATCCAAGTTAATCCCCAATTTTTCAAAACAATTCAAATGAAATTTTGATTTTTGGGAGGAAGGAAGATAGTGGGAATACAATAGATAAGCAAGCAACATAACAATACCTAGAAAATTCAAGTTCAACTAGCAATAAAAAACCAATACAACTCACTTCAAAACAACAATTGACACAACCAACACAAGAATAACAACTAATAACACCATCAACCACCCAATCTTGGTATCAATTTTTTCCAAACAAAATCGCTGTATTTCTTCATCTCTACCACCATTTCCAATTGAGGAAACTTCATCATAGGCACCTCTACCAATCGGGTTGCACCATTCAAAAAAGTCAACAACAGAGCACTTGAAATATAAAAATGAAACGACCGGGCACTTAAAACAATATTATCCCATAAGAAGAACCGACAAATTGGATGAATGGAGGAGGAGAGAGGAGTTCCTATGCTCTAATTATTCTGCACCCTTCTTCAATTCGTTTGAAATTTGAAAGAAAATTCAAATTTTGGGGAAAAGATATCGGGAAAATAAATTTAGGGTAATGAATTGGGGAAATTTATGGGGAGGGAAACGGAGGAATTTGGGGTTCTTCAGGAGAGAGAGATGAGAGAGATGGGAGATGGGTGGATGTGCAGGTGAGAATGGTTGAGATGTGCAGGTGGATGTCCAAGTTAATCCCCAATTTTTCAAAACAATTGAAATGAAATTTTGATTTTTTGGAGGAAGAAGATAGCGGGCATCATTCAATTTGGCGGGAAATCCGGGAAAAATCCCAAATTGGGACCAATTCTAATTTATATTTAATTAATGAATTAATTACTCATAATTTTAAGTTTTTGATATTTATCAAACCCTCGAACCACGATCTAACATCTTATTATGTGTTATCAACCCTAATCATAGTAATCGCCTCGATCGAACCTCGATCTAACATCTTATTATGTGTTATCAACCCTAATCATAGTAATCGCCTCGATCGAACCACGATCTAACATCTTATCATGTGTTATCAACCCTAATCATAGTAATCGCCTCGATCCAACCTCGATCTAACATCTTATTATGTGTTATCAACCCTAATCATAGTAATCGCCTCGATCGAACCTCGATCTAACATCTTATTATGTGTTATCAACCCTAATCATAGTAATCGCCTCGATCGAACCACGATCTAACATCTTATTATGTGTTATCAACCCTAATCATAGTAATCGCCTCGATCGAACCACGATCTAACATCTTATTATGTATTATCAACCCTAATCATAGTAATCGCCGATCGAACCTCGATCTAACATCTTATTATGTGTTATCAACCCTAATCATAGTAATCGCCTCGATCGAACCACGATCTAACATCTTATTATGTGTTATCAACCCTAATCATAGTAATCGCCTCGATCGAACCTCGATCTAACATCTTATTATGTGTTATCAACCCTAATCATAGTAATCGCCTCGATCGAACCTCGATCTAACATCTTATTATGTGTTATCAATAATCATAGTAATCGCCTCGATCGAACCACGATCTAACATCTTATAATGTGTTATCAACCCTAATCGAATCGAACTCGATCTAACATCTTATCATGTGTTATCAACCCTAATCATAGTAATCGCCTCGATCGAACCTCGATCTAACATCTTATCATGTGTTATCAACCCTAATCATAGTAATCGCCTCGATCGAACCTCGATCTAACATCTTATTATGTGTTATCAACCCTAATCATAGTAATCGCCTCGATCGAACCACAATCTAACATCTTATTATGTGTTATCAACCCTAATCATAGTAATCGCCTCGATCGAACCTCGATCTAACATCTTATTATGTGTTATCAACCCTAATCATAGTAATCGCCTCGATCGAACCTCGATCTAACATCTTATTATGTGTTATCAACCCTAATCATAGTAATCGCCTCGATCGAACCACGATCTAACATCTTATTATGTGTTATCAACCCTAATCATAGTAATCGCCTCGATCGAACCTCGATCATAGTAATCGCCTTGAGCGAACATCGATCTAACATCTTATTATCTGTTATCAAACCTGATCCATTAATCGCCTTGATCGAATCTCGATCTAACATCTTATTATGTGTTATCGAACATCCTATATTTACGCTATACTATACTACATTGTATTATCCCTTCATATATAATGCAAGCAAACATCCCCCATCCTAACCCTAAATTCATTAACTCGCTGCTCGTCTACTCCCAACAGCAACGGTGCCTCTCCTCTCCTCTGAACAGCGGCGTCGCACTTCGGCTTCCACCCATTCATCGGGCTTGAATCAGCGTCTTATCTATCTTGTTTCAGGTAATTTCTTCTTCAGCGGCGACGCACTACAGGTAATTTCTTCTTCTACGGTGGCGCACTTCAACATCTTTTTGTTTTCTATGTGAGGATTTCTGGGAGGATGAAGTGTGTGTGTGATACTATGTGCTTTGGTTGTATCACTATGTGTATTATTTTGTTTTCATCTTGGTAGGGAAATGAATGCTTCTCTTGTTCAATTGTGGCAATGATAAAATAATTCATTCAAAGCAGAACATTAGATTGTCCATCCCATTGCAAAAACAAACTAAAAACAACATAAAGGCTTTGATCTTTAGTATTGTGCTTTGGTTGTATCACTATGTGTATTATTTTGTTTTCATCTTGGTAGGGAAATGAATGCTTCTCTTGTTCAATTGTGGCATTGATAAAATAATTCATTCAAAGCAGAACATTAGATTGTCCATCCCATTGCAAAAACAAACTAAAATTAACATAAACAAACAACAACAAAAACAAGAAGTTAAAACAACAAGTAATGTCAACAACAAGTTAAAACAAACTTAAAACAACATAAACAATCTTTGTTCCAGCAAGTTAAAACAACAACAACAAGTAATGTCATAATTAAACATATTAAAACATAAAACATGTACTGTCATAATTAATTAATCAACCCATCCAATCAGGGATCTCAGCAACAGGAAGATCATGTACAGTTGCAACGTACACTTTGTTCACCCGTTTGACAAGTTCATTGATCTTATCCAAGTAGAACTTGAACCTCGATGTCAGGATCACTATCTCAGACTCCCTTCTTTCAACATCATTAGTTAGTCGTAATATCGCCATGTCCTGTTCCTTCACCTCTGAATTCAGGTAGTCGATTCGCTTCTTCATATCTACCATTTCCGTCTGCGTAGCATCGAACGCCTTCTTCAAATCTTGAATTACGCCTTCTTCTTTGTTTTCTAGATTCATTTTCGCGTGTTTTTTTTTCTTTTTTCTTTCTGCTTCAGTGCTTCTCAATTGAAAATCATTATCATAAATTTGGGTATTTAAATAGGGTGTTCTTGACATGCCTTTTCGTTTTTTTAAAAAAAAACCTCTTCATGTGAATAGGTGCCTCCTCGTTAACTGCCTCCTTAAAATACAACTCCTTAAAAACATCTACACATGCCTCTTTATAATGACATATAACCTCCAACCGTTAGTTTTGTAATTTAAATTATTATCTCATTTAAAAGCCTTTGTATTTATTTTAATTATTATCTCATTTAATTACTATCTAATTTGTATTTATGTAAATTATTATCTCATTTAAAACCCGTTTATATAATATTAAAACTCTATTAATAATTTTTTCCACAAACATCATCAATTTTTATTAATGATGTATGTAACAAGCTTAATATTGTTTTTACAAGCCAACAAGTTATTTCAGGTTTGTTTTGGAGAATAAGGTGTTATTTATTTAATTATTATTAAAGTAAATTCGAGTATATTGATGAGTTGTCATTTGTCTTTCTCATTACTCTATGATAAATCTCAGTGGTAGGGCAAAGAAAAAAAGTACTGCCAAAGCAATGAATGGGGAAAACATCCCTGATGATGAACGCATCAATGCTTCGCAGGCCACCATCAAAGATGTAAAAGTGGCACCAGATGAAATCATTTATCTCACCTCATCCTTTGATCGAGGAATGCTCTTACAAGCCATGTCTATGCTTCCTAGTGTCATTTGAAAAAGTTTTCGGCGATGGTATGCTATCAGAGTGCTTTTATTGGAAGAAAAAACTGAAGAAAGGAGGAAAGTTGTTGAAAGACATGGAGGCAGCTCGAATCATCCCGGGCCGTCAAACTAAGAATAGGTTTTACTCGACTCATCTAGTTATATTCCCAAAAAAATAAACTATAAGTTCGGGTTGTAAGATATCTTTCCCTTTGATATAAGTTTGGATTTCGGAGTTGTAACAATTATGATTTCTTTAGTTTGATGACAATGTTACGTCTTTTCGATCTTGACTTTTGTGATCCGAGTTTTTTTAGCCTCCGCGTTGCTTTTATTTTGGTACGATGAAAACTCGGAATCGAAATACGAGACGTTATATATATATACTAGTGATCATACTTCGTGCAAGGCACGGGTTTGTGCCCCCTGCAGTACCTTAGGGATGTCGATTTTTACACACTCATATGCATATGGTCCATGATTACAAATAAGGGCATAATACATAATAAACATTTATCATAACACTCATTGTTCCAACAAGTTAAAACAACAAAAACATAAACACCATTGTTCCAACAAGTTAAAACAAGTTCAACAAAAACATAAACAACATTGTTTCATACATCATAATTGTCCAACAAATCCTAGTTTCCATAACTGAATCCATTACAAAACACTCCTCAATTGTTCCAAGAAACTCATCCATCATTTTCAATTTCTATGGCTCGAATTGCGATGCTAGCAACTCAGCCACCAACTTCTTCCTCCACATTGTCATATATGCCTTTGTCAATCAATCGCCGCCACATTCATATTTCCAAGCAAGAACTCCAAGAATTTTATTGTGTAAATCCCACAATCAGACCTATACATCATACAAGTTACTCAACACATCAAACAACTTCACAATCTGTATTAAAAAGACTAATATATACTAAGGTATGCTTTGCATGAATAGTAAGAAACATACCCTTTCTCCTGAAAGGGACACTTCACTCTCTCCAAACCAAATTTCTTTAAAGGATAATTTTGGAAATCATCCACATGCTTCCTCACTAAATAAGGTATAAGCCATTAGAGGCATAAGCCGTGATTGAAGAATTTTCGCCTAATATGGTCTTTCAAACTGTCATAAACATAGATCATCCTGTTTTGTAGATCAACTTTCAAGAGAAACCAGTGATCAAGCTCAGACACCGGTATATATAGATATCTACAACCGGACCAGGGTTGCCCTCCCACTGGATTTTCACCTCTCACATACTTCAACACCTTGTTATCAAAACTTAAATTCCCTAATGTCACTTCCTTATTCATGCCTGCATGCATCTGTTTTATCAGTATGGCAAAATATGTGTCTCAAGACGTGAGCATCTTCTTTGAAGCTTGACTCTGGATACGCTTTTTGACGGAGGCTAATCTCACAAAATGCAGCATTCATAATCTAAATTGTATCGTAAAACATTATATATTAGTTAAACAAAAATTCACCATATATTGCCGCAAATATAACACATCATCGGGCTTACCGGGTTGTCACCCATCCCCATCCACAATCGCTTTCAAATCTGAAGCTTTGACATCTCCATCAACCAGCCTCACACTTTTACTATGTTCATGAAAATGTTAAAAAAAAAAAAATAATATACAACGAGAAATGACTTCAAGTGTGCCAAATTGATACCTGTTATCTGCTATATGCATAAAGGTATCAAGAGAATCCATCAACTTAGGTTCTAATTCTCAAAGCGGATAAAAACGGAATCAGATCAAGCTTCCTTCTCTTAAAGTTCTGAAAATAAGGATATGATGGCTCCCCCTTAGCTTTCGTCTTCCCTAGCACCTTTTTTCCTAACCATAAAATGAAATGTTAAATATCCACTTAAGAACTTAAATTTCATAACAGTATTATAGTACATTTAATTAAAGTGTCGATTTCTTTTCTTAATTACAGCTACCTTTTGGAGCTTCGATCATGGCCTCTACCGGAGCGTCCACGATGGGATGTTCATCAATCTCCACATAATTCATCAATCCTAAACATGTACAATTTCAACAAACCAAAATAAAAACAAATTCTACTATTTATTGTATTAAACATAATACAAGTGCAACATTGTACCATTTACCTTGAGGCTTAGATTGCTCCCCAACCTTGTCATCTCCAACCATTTTACCTTCACTCGAGATTGCTCCCCAACCTCGTCACCTCCAACCATGAGATTATCGGGATTTACTGTGTTCTTACCTTCACCTTCATGCCTCTCTTCACCTCCAACTCTGTCATTCAAAGGATTTACATGCACATCACCTTCAGATTGCTCCTTCTCCGTGGCCTTGAGATTGCTCTCCAACCTCGTCACCTCCAACCATGTGATCATCGGGATTAACGCCTTCTTCACCTTGACCTTCCGCCTCTCTCTCTTCACCTCCAACCGTGTCATTATTAATGGCAGCTCTACAATTTCCACATACAACTTTTTTGGCAATAGCTTCCAACGAATCAACCTTTGTCCGAATAGCCTCTAGTTGAGATTGTAATGATTTGTTCTCCTCTTTAACCACTCTTATAATCTCATCTTTCACCTTATCCATATCATAGCCACTTGCACTTTCAGAGGGTTGGGGAACTGAAGGTTGATCCACATTCACCTCACCTCCTTCTTCCTCACCTCCTTCTTCCTCACCTCCTTCTTTGGTGGAATCAGACATATCCCCATTCTCACTAACATCACTGTCGTGGACTTCCAGTAAAGCAACATAATAAGGCTTACATTTTTCAGACTTATGTACACCAAGAGTTGGCAACAATTCCACCTACAGTGAATTCATAATATATAAATTAATAAGATTTAAATTAGGGCATCAAACATTTAAAAAAGGACTACCTAACAAGACATACATTCAAACCTGTGCTTGTTCCAAAAGAGCATTGACACTCGAAGAGCTCACCATCCTTTCCACTGTCCACTTGCGCATTCTTGGCAAGGCTTTCGTATCAACAGACTCTGCCAACGACCGTAAACGCGGGATGGCCCTACGCAAACATGACATTTACAAAATAACTTCCAAAATTTTATGACTTCCGAATTAAAACAGTACTACATATCATAATACATACCATCAGAGCATGTGAGAATCCATTCAATGTATACCCCACCTTGTCCTTGTCCTTTTTGAACGACTTACTCATGTCCCGATTAAATGTTTAATCGTGTATTCATAACACAAGATCCCCCAAGGATACTTGTTGAATGCATCCAAATCATCCACCAACTTAAACCACCACCAATCCAACGACACCTTCTCCTCCGCAGCCAACAAAACATAAGACAAAATAATCAACAATCCCAACTTGTATTTATCGTTTTCATCCGCAACATTAGGAAACGCTTTCAACAAATCATTTATGTTTATAGACTTTATGTTCTTAAAGTAGCGTTTGACAATACGACAACCTTGAGCTTTCTTCTCACTCACTTTCCACTCAAACATCCCAACATTTAATCCGGTAACCAATGTAAATTCCTTCAAACTAAACCTAAGAGCCTTGTTGTTTCCAACCATAAACCAGAAAATTTCCTTTGATTCGCCCTCCACCTGTCTCATCAACATATTATGCACAATCTGAGTACCATTAACCTCAGGAAGGCTAATTAAATTCCCAAAACAACTATTTCTTAGTGCTTTCTTGTGTTCTCTATCTAATTCACCATAGACATAATCAGCTTTATCAACATGGCTTCTATTAACAATCTGAGATCTCTTCACCCTCTCCACACTTGTCAATTCGTATTTAAGATTCATTTCTTTACTACAAAATAAACAAAATGGATAACCCACTTTAGTACATCATCCACTTACAAATGAGCATAAAAAACAGATTACATGGAGCTTAAATCGATTAAAGATACTAATGCACATTTTAATTTCAAATTCAAAATGTCCAATAGTTCTAATTCACAAACTAAACCCGATTAAAGAAATCACCCCAATATCGGTTTTTACATTACAAGCTACATGCATTACCATAATCACACTTAAATCGATCAGACTAAAGAAATGATAATGACGATTCTCAATCCATAAATTAATTTTACCAGAGTGTTGCCTGACCCTCTCGCCGGAACTGAGTTGCAGACGGAAAGCTACTGTCTTCCACGCCGAACAGACGATCTAATTCCTCCAAATCGGTACTTTCTATGGATCGATTCGTTGAAAACAACTTTGATGTTGTTATAGAAAGAGAAGAGGAGAAGAATAACGGTTCCTTTTCACCGACTTCGATTTGGGATTTTGGAAGGAAATGGGAGAAAGTGTTTGGGTGAAAAGGTGTTGATTGAGAGGTTATAAATGGCAGAAAACAGGAATTCGATCATTTCTTATTTTTTCTCCCTTTTTCGTTTTTTTTAAACACTAAATTGGTCAAAGGTCTTTTACACCAAACATTTTTGGAAATGGGTCATATAAGCCATTCTCCCGAAAAACTTCTGCTGATGAATACGTCGACAGCTGCTTTCCTTTCATATAGTAGAGAGATAGAGAGATATAGATCCCCTTTAGACAGCGCCGGGCTTCGCACCGGGAACGAACGGAAGTATGCAAGGAGAGAGTGGCAGCGGCAACTTTCCGACGAAAGAAGTTAATGTGTTGAAAGGACACGAGGGTGCAGTTTTAGCTGCAAGATTCAATGCCAATGGCGAATATTGCCTGAGCTGTGGCAAAGACCGTACCATACGTCTCTGGAATCCCCACCGTGGAATCCTCATCAAAACCTACAAGTCGCACGGCCGTGAAGTCCGGGACGTCCACGTTACTGTGTAAGTAATTCGGATTTCCTCCTTTCCTTTCTACAATTTCAATCCTTTGAAATTCTTAATTTTTTCTTTTTCTGTAGGGTTATATGTGGGTTTTGTTTCGTTGCGCTGATAAATGTGGTGTTAAACTTTCATTTAAATTTATTTGCTTTGTAGGGATAACTCCAAACTGTGTTCTTGCGGAGGTGATAGACAGATTTTCTACTGGGATGTTGCCACTGGTCGCGTGATTAGAAAGTTCAGGGGACATGATAGTGAGGTTTCTACTCCTATAGCTGGAAATTCTCTGTTCATAGACTGTTTATTAAGTTAAACGATTTATGTTCATTTTCTTGATTAACAGAACATTTTTTTTTGGTTAGATTTATCCCGTTGGATTGTGTTAGCACCTCTTCCATCTATCCATGAAATAGCATGCTTTGGTTACTTTTTTTACTAAGCGATATTAAATTTGCGTAAAGCAAACTAAGAAGGCTACACTAAGCTAATTGGGGAGAGAATAAACTCCATCAAGAAGTTGTAAACTCCAAAATAGAAAAAGGAAAAGAAAAAAACGCCACCACAGTAGCAAGATTTTTTGTAGCAAGCAAAGAATTCTGACTGCTCACAATGGTGAATCTAGAGAGTGCTTAAGGGAAATAATGCCGGTTCTAGGGAGAAGAAAGGTTGCCGGAGATGGGAGTTTTGGAAAGAACCGATGCAGAGTAATTTTTTTTGGAAGAAACCATCTAGGAGCAAAAACGGTTGAGCGGCTACTCTAAACTGTACTTTATTACAGTAATTTAGCATGCTTCGGTTACCTAGGTTTCTCAATTGAAGCCCACAATAATACTGTGTACAACATTGAGGTGTAGACTAACTATTGGAGGGTAGGGCTTTTGTGGATCATGTTCATCTGTTATGCTTGCTAGTTGCTAAATGCTTGTAAGAAATGATTGCTAATGTATGTAGTGAGGTGTGTTTGTACTGTGTTTTTAGCTTAATCTTGCTTTTTAAGTTTTAATTGCTTGGTAGAATACTTGATGAACACTATTCCTTATACATTACAGTAAAAAAATTATTCTCTTTTAGTTTTCAATCAATTTCCTGCCTAGCCAGTCATATCAGTGGGATGTCTTCTTAGCATCATCAATCATTTTCTTGTATTTCTGAGGGGCATTATACTTTTATGTCTCATCTTGAAATATTTATGTTTTCTTTTGTAAATTTTTGTTGTTTGACATTCCTAGACTATTCTTCACTTATAGGGGCCTTGGTAAAATATCTCCTTTGAATTTCTCCCCTTTGGATGCTAATGCACTTTTTTTCCCATCCTTTGTTGAATATTGTCATCGATATATTTGAATATTGTCGTCGATATAATTGAAGGTCTCTTGAGTGCCAAAATATGTAAGTTAAGTAACATAATATGCATCTACTTTCTGACATTTTTACCCTACTTTTGTTCTTGGCTAGGTAAATGCTGTAAAATTTAACGAGTATTCAACTGTGGTAGTTTCAGCTGGGTACGATCGTTCTGTGCGTGTTTGGGACTGCAGATCTCACAGCACTGAACCTGTTCAGGTTATTTTCTCTCTTATGTTCATCAGGTGTACTAAAATTGCTAGAAGATGTTTTTTCTCTTAAGAAAATATGATGGGATGTTATAGTTTAGATTTGATGATGTGCTATGCTTGAGGACATTGACTTTTCTGGAAAATGGGGAGATTAAGGCAGTCTTAGAACATAGCAGATGCTGTGTGAGTTAACCATTAGCTTGAGGGTACTTGAAGAGAATACATTTATTTCCCAAGCTGCTTGTTTGTGTTTTAATGATCAATTTTCTTGTAAACTGCCAATAAATCCCAATAAAGACTCTTTTAGGGTGCATACCCCAGAACACTGTGTGTACTATTGTCATCTTGTTGGAATAATGAATTTCGATTATTAAGGATATTCCTCTTTGGAAAGCGGTGAACATGCACAAAATCCTAGTGTGCAATTCATATGAGAATTTTTGTTTCTTTTTGTGTTTTTATTTATTTATTTTCTTCTGCTACTGTTGTTTATGCCGGTTACCTTGATTCCAGTTACTTATATTGGTTTGCAGATCATTGATACATTTTTAGATAGTGTTATGTCTGTTTGTGTGACGAAAACTGAGATGGTTGCTGGAAGTGTTGATGGCACTGTTCGTACATTTGACATTAGAATTGGCCGGTAGGTTAAACTTGACTTCATTGCTTATATTGCTTGTTGTTTGGTTATTAAAATGTATTGTGTCCTACCCAGTATGTTTTAAAGAGAAGATTTGCTGCTCATTTACTCGAACTTTATTGTATTTAGAGAAATTTCTGATGACTTGGGGCAACCTGTCAACTGCATCTCTCTTTCGAATGATGGTAACTGTGCATTAGCAAGTTGCCTAGATTCTACTCTACGACTTCTGGACAGGTAATTGGTTCTTTTGACTTGTCCTTATATAATATGATGAGGGAGTTGCCTTATTTCAATTTTGTTAAGTATTGGACTTGTGATAGTGTAGTGCACAATGGAGCTATCCGTAAGGCTAGTAGCGTGTTGTGTTGTTTTATTTATTCGTTTGTTGGTTTATTTGTTTCTTCAAATAGGTCTACTGGTGAACTATTACAAGAATACAAAGGCCACACCTGCAAGGTACGCCTACTATGTTTGTCATTAGTCTTTGAATTCATAAGATAAACAATAGAGTCCTTAGGCATTGTCCTTATTTTCTAACATTAGAAGTATACGGTATGATCCATATGTTCATTTTATACAATTGCTCATACGTTTGTATTCTACAACGTCAAAGCAAAAGCCAGTATTTAGTTTTTCAATTTGGCATACATATATGCCCCCCCGTCTTTACTTGGGTAAATTTCTTGATTTTGCTACTTCTTTCATTGTTGCTTTAGTCTTTCAAGATGGACTGCTGTCTTACAAACACTGACGCTCATGTGGCTGGTGGTTCTGAAGATGGCTTTTTTTATTTTTGGGATTTGGTGGATGCATCAGTTGTGTCACGCTTCCGAGCCCATTCTTCAGTGGTAAATTTTCAGGATCGAGTTTTTATTTGCATTTTTGCAGATCCGGGAAAAGCTTCACATCCAACACAAATTATAAATATGATAATCTCATAATGCTTCTGTGTGATATTTATTTAGATCACTCTTTTCAGTTTTAACCAAGTGAATTGGCCTATACAAAATTTGAACATTGGGGAAATTATTCCAATGCATTTTCATCGTGTGCAGGTCACTAGCGTTAGTTATCACCCGAAGGATGCATGTATGATAACTGCCTCCGTTGATGGAACTATCCGGGTTTGGAAGAGCTGATTTTGGAGACCTCCATTTGAAAGTTTCCTCTGTCGAAATGCTGGAATGTTAATTTCCCGAGCCACTCATCCATGAAGAAATCAGATTCGCAATGCAGAGAGCGACTAGAAGAAAACAAAAGTTGGTATTAGGTAGTAGAACTCTTGTTTTATTCTGTGTAATGTAACCTTACAACAAGTTGATCCTTATATATAGAAGAGCAAAATTCTCCTAACTGCAAAAGGAGGAAATGAGCTGTATTATGTACGAGGCCTAAGTAAAAAGATCAGCGGGGTTTGCATGGCAGATGAACACAATGGTTGGAAGAGTTTAATGGTGTGTCTATATATATATCGAAAGAAGAGGAAACAAGCTAAAATGATAATCTAACAAGCTTAACAACTTATTTCTACAAAGTCTTCTCATGTCTCTTCAATCTCAACTTTATCCTAAAGGACGTGAACGACAGCCCAATAAAGAAAAATATAATTAAAAGAGAATAATTGCAATATCTAAAAAATATACCCACGGTTCTTTTGTAATGCAAGTGTATTTCCAAAAATACTCATTAATGATTAAAATAATTAAATGCAACGGAGAGCCCCAAAGCCACCACAAACACTTAACACCACCTAACTATAATGCAAAGGGTGTCAACCCAAGTACGAGTCAACCAAAGGTAACACCGAGTTCATTACATAATTTGATAAACTTGTGTTGTTCAGAGTTTTTATCACAAGACCCCCACCCCTTGGCGATGTCCACCAAATCATTTGTTGTAGAAGAACATTCTTTCGAACTTATGTTCCAGCCTTTGATGAGCTTGAACTTAGATAAGCTATTAAGACCCCCTATAGATACTCCTGACGGCTTAGCACTCTTGCTAGAAGGATTTTTTCACGGCCGTTTTTGTTCCGTGAGATAGCCTTTTAAAGAAGATTCTGGTGGGTTCGAAAGGTGCTTCACCTCCCAATTAGTGAAGGGAAATAGGATTTCGTGTGTGTATCACCCAAAACCTCGATCTCCTTCGGCGATAAGCGTATACTTATCTATCAATAGTATTACTAGGCAATCCACACGACTTGACATTTTTTACAGGGCCGTCATCAAGATCATTGCCACTTACACAATCCATGTAATCTAGTAAATTTACTGAATTCTGTTTCAAGACATTCTTTTAGGAAAATGATTCACCCGCCATATCCAAAGAAGCATCAGGAACCGCACTATAATCATCAAAAAAAATTAATCTACAAACGACATTAAGAAATATCCTAAATAGGTGGTAAAGAATTCGGATAGGGGTAATTAAGAGAAATCACTCCATGTTTTTGAAAAAGCGGAAGGAGCTTCTTCAATAATTTTAAATTTAAACAATTTGTCCACAGTTTTCGAATTGACAAGTTCAGAGATGTGATCACAAGTTGTTGTAACAATACTAATGTGTCATTTACCTAAAATCCCTTTATTAGTGGTGTGAGAGCTAATTTCAACAACATTGCCAAAAAGGTCATTTGTTATGACAGCCCACTCCCTACCTCTAGGGTCATTCTAGTAGTGTCCTGCGAAAGTCTTGCTGCAACTTCAATACACAGCTAACCCGGCAATTGATTCCGTGCAAGTCACGACACTAGCAAGATGACTAGTCCAATTGTAGTATAGTAATAGCGAATCAAGGTCGTTCTTACAGACATTGGACACACTTAAGTACACAATTCGAGATTCAAGATTGAAAACTAAATAAGGTGGCCGTTGACCAAATAGAACTCAAGATAAAATAAATAGTTGTTACACATGATTATACAAAGATGCCTCTTATGAATTCTTAAGAGATTAGTCCTAACTATAAACAATTAAACCCTCCCCTAATTATAAGTTAATTTTCCTCGTTGGTGAATTTAAATTATTTGACAGCTACCCCTAATTTTTCCATACTTCTCATTGATCTGACAGTAGGCGCATGTGTGCAGTTAACCTACCTTAGGCCGTGTTAACATCACATGCAATATGAACTAGGGATGACCGACATAAACCGAGAACCTCCCTAGGCAGCCATCGACAATGACTGGCAGTACCTAGAGATCGATAATCTATGTCTTAACTAGAACTTCAACAACGTTACATAATGCTAATTTACGAAGACATGCAGTGAGGGTGATCAGCCACAACATGTAAATTAAAACAGAAAATCAAACGTAGTTGGCCCCAATTACATAAAATACAAATTTACTAGGTGTTCCGCCGCAACAGTAAAGACCGTCGTCGCGAAGAAAGGAGGAAGCGGCGCAATCCTATATACTATGTTTTTTCACCAAATGATTCAAATTCATTCATAACTGGGGAGATAATTTAATAATTAATAGCAGGACTAATACGAAATTAAAACCAATCCATCACAAACACAACGAATCTACATAACGAAGAGGAAGATATATTACCCTCAAAACCAAGTGCGGATCTCTTTTCTCGAATTGCTCCCTAATCGGCGAATCCGTCGGATCAATGACGAACACTCATAAGAAAATAAAAAGAACAAAGAAGAACTTTTTATTGCATAGCAATTGTATAAAGTCTTAGGTACATTGGTAATGGGGACTGTTACCTTTATTTATAGTAGTTCTGACCGACTTAGCTGACTCTAAACAAACCCTACCTCTCCTCCAAGTAAACGTGTAAACCCTCGTAAGCGTAGGCTGGCCGTTGCGAAATGGGCTTCTTCCCGGTGCGGGGTTTTTCCTCTTATTTTACACCGACTTCATTTATGGACTTATCTAGACTTCCTCAGGCCTGATTCTTCATCATTTCCGCTCTACATTTTTTTCCTTGACACTCGGAATACTTCATTTTCTGCAAATAATCCAAAAATACTCAAAGTAATACCAATTCTGGGAATAATTATTATAAATACCAAATTCTCGGCTCATAACACAAATGGCTCATGATTTATAGCTTTAATGACTAATTTTAGCTCATAATAGGTGTAAATTTGATGCCTTAATTTATACGAATTCACCCGTCATCAACAACCCCTCACTTAGTCTTTGATCATCACAAGCAAAGACTCAAGGTAGAATGTACCTCCAGAAACAATCCCCACCAGCTACCACATTTTTCTGATAGTATTGATTGAAGTTTGCTCCCAATTCATTAATTGACTTGGTCAATTGCGTGACGCTTTTTGTTACTGTCACACTCATCTTCTATAACACTGACTTTCATCCGATAGATTTTCTCTGTTGTGGGACAAATGTGCCAGCCGTCCTTGCTCGCTCTCACCACCATTAAGATCACTATATCGAAATCCAGGGTGATCATGTGAACCAGGACGATAGTTACCGTCGTATGGGTTCCCTTGTCGCCCGATGTAGCTCAGGTCCTTAGTACCGGGAGTCTCTACTCCTTTAACGGTCTCAATGCCTTGTCTATTCTCAACCTTTATTATCCTTTCTTGCATCCCATCCATTTTCTCATTGATTACCAACAGCTGATATAGATTTGTTGAGAAGTGTCCTCTCCAAAGATTCCCTTAGCCGACCTTACGGTTTCAACTTCCTGACTTCCCGATTGACTCGTCAATGCTATTTGCTCCTGCTTTTCATATGCCTCATCAGTTGATAACAATGCATAGAAACTGTTACTTGAAGCATCTACCCTCTCTCGCTTGGCCTTAAAGCATGATAGAAAATTTGACTTCTCAGGGGCAAAATGATATCATGATGTAGGCACCTGCTCTACGCTTCCTTGAATCTCTCTCATGCCTCTTCAAAACTTTCGCCTTGCTTCTGCTTAAAATTCATGATCTCCTGACTGAGTTGGAAAGTTTTCCCAGGTGGACAATATTGTTAGGAAATCACTAGTTTAACGCAGCGGAATTTAAAATTATGATTTCCTTTTCTAGATCGTCTTCGTTTAATGCAATAAACACGTTAAGTAGTTTGATGGAATATACCTTGGATGATCTATAAGATCGTCGTTTTGACCGTCAACTGAGAGTAGTCCTGTGCGCAAGCCGTCCACGCGTCCGGCCTCTATCGTTGATCCACACGAACTCCTTGCCGGAATCCTCCTTGGATTGCTATTAGAAAAATCCGGCTGCTAGACCGGCCTTTTTTTCTCTCTCTCTCTCCAACTCTCTATAGGAAGCTCTCTATTTTTACTTAAGAACTATTAGCTCTTGGAATTGTGATGTACAATTGAGCTAGCCAACCCTTTCATATATAGGGTGAAAGTGGCGCCCCATCTCCCCTAATCTGATTAGGAGCAGCTTCCTAAAGATATATGAAAGACAAAAACATTTTCCCAATAAAATAAGGAAAATCACTTAGAGTGATTTATCTCTTTTATTATAATATCTTATGTTAAAATAAAATCTAAATATTGCCAATATCTTATATTGAATAATATTTATCTTATTACCATAAATCTATTTTTCCAAAATCAATTAATATCAATATTAATATTATTGTAATCTTATTAATTAAATTGCACAATCCAAGTGTATCTTAAACACTTATGTTCTGCGCCCTATATGCCATTATTGACATCCGGAATATTCTTTAATTAATCAATATAATTAATATCTTGTATTTTATTTATTTATAATAAATAAATACCACCATATTAATTTACCACTATAACATTTATAGTCCTGAGATAAACTTTCCTTATTTGGCTATCAACCATAACCGCATTTTAATCCGACTCGATGTTCATATATGTGTGACCCGATAGGCTTCCGAATATGTTGGCCGTAGACACAAAGTGAAAATTACGAAAATGCCCTTCATGCCTAACGATCACGGGATAGCGTCTAGCAACACACCGTGACCCCCAATCATCGGAAGAGTCAAATGCAATAACTACTACCTTTCATGTGAAATGGTTACCGTGTAAATTACAATCCTACCGCTGTAATAATATCCATACAATCGTATCTCGAGTGTCAATACATTAACGATCATATCTTATAATCTGGATATCATGCTCTCTCGGAATAACATATTTACTCCCATTTTGCAAAGATTCTCGAGAGCTAGACATTCCTTATAAGAAGGCCATTTCGGATATTCAATCCCAATCATAGGATACGCGATTCCCGGACGACCAAACATGTATACTCCGCATGCTTCAACATCACACCCAATCACTACCGCATGATCACCTCGTGGGTAGGGGAAATCTCAATAGTGTCAAAGCATGACAATCCACACCGTGATGCCATGAAGACTCCGGTCTTAAGGATAATTACACAACCGCCACATAGTGTGACACTTAATGTAAGTGGGTCAGTCTAACGTACGCATTCACTAATACACGTCCACGTACAATCCAAGTGTCTCCACACTTCGATAGAGAAGATATATCCCTACCTTCTATAACATAGAAGACATCCAATACGTGTTAGTCTAATCATACTATCAATGTCCCATTTGACAGTACATACGACCAGAGACATTTAAGTATCAAATTTGTTAAAGTGATTAGAGATCTCATCAACCATAATCACCATCATGGTTTCTCTATCACAGTTTGACACTAGGGACGTTACTATATATATACAACCAATAACATGAAGATAAAGAATATATAATAACAAAAGTGCTTTTATGAATCATAATAAACTTATTACATGACTGTAAATGACCCGACCCGGTTGGATCCGGTCCAACCCGATTGGGTTTAGGACACTTATTCAACAAATATTTGTTCATGAACTTTTGCAGAAGTTCATTCCATGTTCGAATTGATCTGGCCGCCAAAGACAAAAGTCATTGCTTAGCCTGGTCCTTTAGGGTAAAAAGAAATAGTTTTAGCTTGATATTATCCTCTAACTCCTCTTCACTCCGATCCTCTCGTGGGTTCCTTCACCGTTAGCCAGTCTTTCAATCGTCTCCTTAGCCTTTGTGTTAATATGATGTTCTCTTTTGAAAATTTGTCAATCTCGGGATATACTCATCGAGATTAACTCCCAAACTCATGATAACGTACTGCATTAGAAATCCAACAGACAAGCTTCAAGTTTTTGGCCGAGGATGTTTTTACGCTCGCCCTGGCGGACTCATTAATTGTATGACTCTGGTTAATTTACTAACTCTATACCAAACAGAACAGGTTCTGGCGAATCTGTTAAACTCGGTTCGCCGTGTCGAAATCAATCTCGCCTCGGCGGACTAGAAATTTTCCAGATTTGAGCAAGATCGATGCTGTTGAGACACAAATATTCACAAACGAATCTACTAGACTCGGAAATTACGAAAAAACAAATATATATACACGAACTCAATCTCATATCCAAAAAGCATCCTCAAATTATGATCCGAGTCCCCGGAAACGGGGCCAAAAAAAACCTTGATCACGTGCAAATAATGACACTAGAAGAGGACTAGTCCAATCATAGTATAGTAATAGCGAATCAAGGTCGCTCCCACAGAGACTGGACACACTTAAGTACACAATTCGAGATTCAAGATTGAGAACTAAATAAGGCGGTCGTTGACCAAATAGAACTCAAGATAAAAATAAATAGTTGTTACGCAATATTATACAAAGATGTCTCTTATGATTATTAAGAGATTAGCCAACTATGACCGATTAAATCCTCCCCCAATTATAAATTAATCTTCATCTTTGGTGAATTTTAATTCATTGACAGCTACATGTTTTACCCCCTAATTTTGTCATACTTCTCATTGATCAGGCAGTAGGAGCCTATGTGCAGTTAACACACCTTAGGCCGTATTGACATCACATGCATAACAACTAGGGATGGCCGGCTTAAACCAAGAACTCCCTGGACAACCATTGACAATGGCTGGCAGTACGATCGCGTGTAAGTCGATTATATTAGCAAGAGGACTTGGTCAATTGCGTATAGCAAACGAGGTCGGTCCCATAGAGACAATGCAACTTATAATTGTTTTGATCTCAATCATTTATGATTTAGTTTAACGGCATCTATATTCTGGTTGTCGGTTGTTATTGGAAGACTTTGGGGGTCTAGTTCCCGAGTTTTCAACTTGTTATCTGTTATAAAATTGTGAATTTCAAGGGAACAACAATGTCAATAAAACACAGGAAATCTGATAAACTTGATATAACGTAGAATCGTGATTAACACTTTCCTACAAAAGTTATTTGACCCTTATAAGATGCCTCGGGTTACACAAATACTCTTGTGAGATAAGACTACGTTTCTCTTCACTTTATGGCACCAAAAGAGAAGAATACTTAAGGAGTTTTGTTGTAGTTTGTTTGACACTCAAAGATGATCAAGCAATTGAATTCTTCCATTCTATGCATTCAAAATGATCTAATATATTAGTAGAAAAACCGTTCTTTCATGTAGACGCCTTTTGGAAAGGTATTATATGGAAGAATCAGTTGAAAACCAGTGAAAAGACACAACAATTCATAGAAAGAGTCACAGTGGGGCGTCAGGAAGCCACAAAGCGAGTGCTGTGTGAACGAAAAGTCGTGAAACTCTCTGATAAACTTTTTGCCTTGAGTCGACCTGACAGGCGGCCGCCTGTCCCTCTATTTTTCCCAAAACAGATTTTGCGTCCTTTAAGTGGTTTTCCGAACTCTAACCGATCATTTATATTCGTAAACTCGCAAATACTTATACGAGTGTGCACTCCGCACCTCCAAACTCATAATATAGCATTCCGAGTATACCCATCTTTGTACCAAACCCCGATTACATAAATGAACATGGTAACACTTAAATTACCAACAATCCTCCCCCATTTAAGTGTAATCCTTGGTTTAGCTGAAGAACAGTCAAAACATAACAACTCAAGCATCAATGATAATGTCACGAAGATTGAATTATCACCTAGTAATATTACACATTTCAAATATTCGAGTATTAGGGTGTGTCTAAGCATTGAACCCCTTTACACATTTTGAATACATGAAGATAACATACACATGAGTTAAGATAACTCCAAAAGTTTACTATTGACACTAATTAAACAGGCCTTGTGTCCATATCCATTCTTGATCATACAGAAAGCCAACTCTAGAACTTCCTTGAAGCGGCCAAACTTCATACTCACATAGGTGAATCTTTTATTGATCGTGCACCTGCACTAGCACTTTGTCAAAAGACTCATTAAGAAGAAACTCTTCAACCTAATCTTGCAGGTAATAGCACATACCTTCGGGACAATATCATGTGCTCAAATCTATGACAATAGGCCTTCCACATTGAATTCTGCCTCTAACATTGTATTAGAGGGGAATTGGGTATCCTATCACCAAGATTTATATGAGTTTTAAACCCATCCCGTTAACCGACTTTTATACCAAGTCTCTAGCCAATCCTTTGGTTAAGTGATCGGCTAAATTATGTTGAGATCTCACAAAAACAACCGAAATCACCCCATGAGTTATCAACTCACGTACCGCGCTATGTCTAACGCCCAGGTGTCGCGACTTACCATTATACACTTGACTATATGCTTTAGACAAGGTAGATGCATTATCACAATGGATAGAAATGGGTGAAATTGGTTTAGGCCATAATGGAATTTCATATATCAAATTCCTAAGCCATTCCGCCTCTTTTCCGGCTGCTGCTAAGGCAATAAATTCCGACTCCATAGTCGAGCTAGTAATACATGTTTGCTTTTTGGAAGCCCAAGAAATGGCACCTCCTCCAAGCAAAAACACCCAACCACTTGTAGAAGAATGACCCTCTACATTGGATATCCAACTAGCATCTGAATACCCTTCTATTACTGAAGGATGTCCAACATAAGTCAAGCCAAAATCCTTGGTTAACTTAAGATACCTTAGTACACGAGTTACCGCACGCCAATGATGACTACTCGGATTACTCGTGAACCTACTTAGCTTTCCAACCATATAAGCAATATCCGGACGTGTGCTAGTCATAGCATACATCAAACATCCTATCACCCGAGAATACTCAAGTTGTAATATCGGATTTCCCGTATTAGGCATGAGTTTCTCATTATGATCCATGGGAGTATTGGCTGGAGTAGAATTTTCACAATTGAATTTCTTCAACACTTTCTCAATATAATGAGATTGTGTCAAAGAGATCCCTTTGTCACTCCGTTTGATCTTGATTCCAAGAATCACATCCGCCTCCCCCATGTCTTTCATAGAGAAACTTGATGACAAAAAGGCCTTACACAGGTCAACTTGTTCTTGGTTAGTTCCAAAGATTAACATGTCATCAACATATAAGCAAATTATCACACCATTACCGGTATTATCAAATTTGCTATATAAACACTTGTCTGATTGGTTAAGCTTAAAACCATTAGACAAGACAACTTCATCAAATTTATGATGCCATTGTTTAGGTGCTTGTTTAAGCCCGTACAATGATTTAACAAGCTTACATACCTTATGCTCATTTCCAGGCATAACAAACCCTTCCGGTTGTTTCATATAAATTTCTTCTTCTAAATCTCCATTTAAGAAGGCTGTTTTAACATCCATTTGATGGATCACCAGATTGTTAATAGCAGCTAGGGCAATCAACAATCTAATTGTGGAGATTCTAGCAACCGGTGCATAGGTATCAAAATAATCAATACCTTCCTTTTGTCTAAAGCCTTGAATTACCAATCTGGCTTTATACCTGTCGACAGTGCCGTCAACTTTCATCTTTCTTTTAAAGATCCACTTGCAACCCAAAGGTTTGCAACCACGAGGAAGGTCCGCAAGGATCCACGTGTTGTTTCCCATTATGGAATCCATCTCATCATTGACGGCTTCTTTCCAAAATGACACGTCTCGAGACTCCATAGCCTCCTTAAACGTCTTAGGATCCTCATCAATATTATAACAATATGAGTATTGAAATCCTACTTCATCTCTTGTTCCTTCCACCAAATAAGTTTGATAGTCGGGTCCAAAAGATTTTGGTTTCTAGCCCTTTTGCTTTTACTGAAGCTCGAAGGCTCATCCCGAGAATCAACACCATTGTTGTTCTCTACTCCAACAATAGTAGGAGTTATATCCTTTGGCCTCGGTATAGAGGTAAACCGATGTTCATCAAAGATGGCATCCTTGACTCAATCACCGAATGAACAAAGAGCTGAATCATTAGGCTCTATAACATAAAACCTATATGCTTTGGAATGCAAAACATATCCAATAAAGATACAATCAATGCCTCTTTCACCCAAGGTTTTAATCTTAGGCATGGTGAGCCTTACAACAGCCCTACATCCCCAAACTCGTAGATAATTCAAGTTTGGCTTCTTTTTGAACCAAAGTTCATATGGGGTAATAGGATTCCTTTTATTAGGAATTCTATTCAGCAAATAACAAGCCGTTAACATGGCTTCTCCCCAAAATCCCTCACTCAAACCAGAGTAAGATAGCATGGAATTAACCATCTCTTTAAGAGTACGGTTTTTCCTTTCCGCTATACCGTTTTGCTGTGGTGTGTAAGGTGCCGTAACCTCATGTATAATCCCACATGACCCGAAAAAGGTTGGATCAAAGTATTCACCACCTCGATCGGTACGCAACTTTTTAATTTTAGAGGTTAATTGCAACTCAACTTCACTTTTATAGATTTTGAATTTATCGATTGCCTCATCTTTAGAATGAAGTAAAAACACATAACAAAACCGTGTGCTATCGTCTATAAAAGTCACTACGTATTTTTTTATTACCAAGAGAAGGCGTAGCACAAAAATCACATAGATCACTATGAATGAGTTCCAAAACGGAAGACGACCTTTCAACACTTTGAAAAGGTTGTCTAACAATTTTGTTCAACATACAAGTATTACACTTATTCATATTCATGTCAAAAGATGGAATCAATTCATTTTTAGACATCATCAACATACGCTTATAATGAACATGTCCCAATCGAGCATGCCACAAAACAGAATTATTAACATCATGAACTGCAGCAACATTGTTTACAACATCATGCTGAGTATTTAACATAAACATACCATTACATAAGTAACCAAATCCAATAAATACACCACACTTACTTAAAATGTACTTATCCGACTCATAGACTTGTTTATAACCTTCTTTACATAAAATACTACCAGAAACCAAGTTTTTTCGTATACACGGAGCATGCAACACTTGTTTTAAAATAATACATTTTCCGTAACTAAAAGATAAAACAACACTTCCAACTCCAACTATGGCACCTTTGACTCGTTTCCCATAAATAGCATGGATCCATCGATCACAAAGTTCATAGTTTTTAAACCAACCGATCCTTGCAAACGTGTCTCGTTGCACCCGAGTCAATCCACCAAGCAACATCATCATCCTGCATATAAAATGCTTCAGAAATTAGTGGTACATAATTCACACTCGAATTAAATCCACAAGTAACATTCTGACCTTGATGTTTAGGAGCACCTTGGTCCTTAGACCCTTGCCCCGAACTGTTGTTTGGTCCTTTCTTCCTTACTCGACAATCAACTCTGAAATGTCCAGTTTTACCGCAATTCCAACAAGCACCTTTCGGTTTTTTGTTGGTATCTTTGCCATTGTTTTTGGAAGATTTTCTCTTATCTTTCCCTTTGTTCTTATACGAACACTCACCGGCTTCCATCATATTGATAGAGGTCGAATCCATTATCTCTTTACCCTTGGTTTTACCGCCCTCTTGCGCCCTTAGAGATTCCTCTATACGCAAGTGACTACCAAGTTCTACCAGAGATAATTCTTCATTTTTGTGCTTTAACATGTGTTTAAAATCTTTCCGTGAAGGAGGCAACTTATCTATAATGCTTGACACCGAAATAGACTCATCCATTTCCATTTTATGTTGTGCAAATTGACCCAAAATCTTGTGAGTAATTCATTATATTGTTCCATTACCGACCTTGAATCTACCATGTTATATTTCATGAAATTACCAACCAAGAACTTTTTACTAGAGGCATCTTCATTCATGTATTTAAACTCTAGTGAATCCCAAAGTTCTTTTGCAGACTCAACATTTTGGTAAATGTCAAATAATGAATCAGACATACCGTTTAAGATGTGACCTCTACAGATGTAGTCATCATTCTCCCATTTGTTCTTCCTCCTCGCCTCCTCCAAAGGTCCATCATCCAACACTTCAGGCATTGGTGTACTCAACACATACACCACTTTCAATGTTGTTAGCAGAAAATGCATCTTCATTTGCCATCTTCTAAAATTAACACCTTCAAACTTTTCCAACTTACCAAAGTTTGCAGTCATCTCCTTGACAATTGACATTGCAGAAATTCTGAAATAACTTTTGTAGATTGTTATAAAATTGTGAATTTCAAGGGAACAACAATGTCAATAAAACACAGGAAATCTGATAAACTTGATATAACGTAGAATCGTGATGAACACTTTCCTACAAAAGTTATTTGACCCTTATAAAATGCCTCGGGTTACACAAATACTCTTGTGAGATAAGACTACGTTTCTCTTCACTTTATGGCACCAAAAGAGAAGAATACTTAAGGAGTTTTGTTGTAGTTTGTTTGACACTCAAAGATGATCAAGCAATTGAATTCTTCCATTCTATGCATTCAAAATGATCTAATATATTAGTAGAAAAACCGTTCTTTCATGTAGACACCTTTTGGAAAGGTATTATATGGAAGAATCAGTTGAAAACCAGTGAAAAGACACAACAATTCGCAGAAAAGAGTCACAGGCGGGCGCCTGTGAAGCACAGACGGGCGCCTGTGTGAACCTGAAAGCTGTGAAACTCTCTGATAAACTTTTTGCCTTGAGTCGACTGACAAAGGGCGCTGTGGTGACAAAGTGACGTCGTCCTCCTGCTTTTCCCAAAGCAGATTTTGCGTCCTTTAAGTGGTTTTCCGAACTCTAACCGATCATTTATATCCAGAACTCAGCAAATACTTATACGAGTGTGCACTCTGCACCTCCAAACTCATAATATAGCATTCGAGTATACCCATCTTTGTACCAAACCCCGATTACATAAATGAACATGGTAACACTTAAATTACCAACATTATCTTCCGCGTAAATCTTAAATTATTCTGATATGATACGAGGCTACATGAGATTTAAGATTTATTCTAAATGTCACGTGTCGAACGTCCCGTTTACGGATAAGAACTCGATCGATATCTGGGACATAGCGTCACATGTTGAATCTCGCGGAAGGCAACGGACATGATGTGGAAGGATGATATAAGTTGACTATATTTATGTTGGTCACACGTTGTACAAAGAATCTATGTCTACTTCAGTAAATACGAAAGGGTTTTTTTTCCTTTAATTTTACGAAAACCGACTTACCATTTTTAATGAACTTTCATTTACTCACGTTAAAAAAATACTCTCTCAGTATTTTTTATCTGTCGTAGAAAAAAAATCATAAAAATTAAAAAAGTAATTAATATATCTAAAATATAATATAAAATCATTAAGTTATCATTTGATTTTTTGAATATATATATGGATAATAGTAATAATGAGTCAAATTGATTTTAGAGTTTGTAGTATTGAAAAAATATATATTTTTTATTGGATATATAAATATTTTGTTGGTATATAAGAAAAAAAAATATATATGATGCATTAAAAATGTAAAATGAAAAACGGAGCATTTTTTAAAATGTGACAAATAAAAAAAAATGGAGGGAGTATCATTTTAAGAGTGATTTTATAAGCCAAGATACTTTGTAGCCCATTTATTTTAATTCACAAAGACAGTCTCAATTAGAACTGCAGAAAATAATCTCCTTCATACAAATTTACCAAATATATCATTTTAATTAAAGACAGTCCATTACATAATGGATTAATTTACCAAATATAATTACGTAAATACCAACACGTGGATTAGTTAATTCATGTGTATAATTGTAATTCCGTAAACTAAAATCTCTCCTTGCCAGACAAATTTATGCATTTTGATTGATTGAAACACAAACCGCCGTATTCGCATCTTAAGAAATATAAAAGATAAAAATATAAATTAATAATAATAATAATAATAATAATAAATTGGCTACATATTCTTCGGAATTGGGACGATTTCTTTCCTTCTAAAAGTGTGTCATCGCATTCATTCAGTATATTTCTCTCTTCGTCTTTCAATATTTCTTAACGCACACAGATACATCTTTCTCTATCCAACTTTAATCTCCCAAATTAAATCCCCTTTTCGCTTTCTCTTTGTTCATACAATAATTCTCCCAGAAACACAAGTATGGGAGCGTGCGCAACCAAGCCGAAGGTGTTGAAGGACGGTGACGAGAAACCCGTATCTCAGCCCGAGCCGCCACCGAAGAAGGAGGAGGAGGAGGAGGAGGTTGTCCAGAGGGAAGCCGAGAACGATGCAGTGGTTGCTCCGATTGAGAGTCCGGCCAAGAACCCCTCGCTTGGTAACTTGTTCATTAAGGAGGTAATTGTAATTTAACTTCTCTTCTGTATTTTTTTTTTTTTTTTTAAATTTTGTTTACCTTTTTTTTTTTTTTTTTTTTTTTTTTTTTGAGAAATGGTTTACCCTTTTTCTTCGTTTTTTCTCTCTAGTTTTCGATAGGGTTCTCTCCTTCTTGATATGTGTGCACATTCATAGGAAAAAAAAAAACAATTTGACGATATATCTGTAAAGGAAAAAAGATCTGCACAATTAGCGGCTTTATATATATATATATATATATATTATAAAGGAAAATGTATTTTATTAAAATCTGGGCAAAAATATAAAGTTCCGAAATAGTATATATCAAGAACTAACCTATAAAGGATCGTATTAATTCTGGGAATTTGAAACTTTTTCATTAGATCATAAGTAACATATACGCCAGTAAATTATACTGACATTAATGGAGTATGATTTTTTTTTAATTTTAAATAACAACTAAAATCAACTCCTAATAATTCATATAATCAATCCAAAGAATGTCTAGCGTAGTATTTTAAAATAGATTTAATGAATTTTTTATTTTAAATATTCATATGTGCCTTTCAAATGTGTATTTTTCCTATATTATCTATTATGCTCAATCCGTTTCAAAGACATTAAAAATATGGGCAATGTTGTCTTATATCATGCTCATTAGCCTATAATATTTTAACCTGAAGCAATTAATTTTTTTAAATTATTCCTTAATTTACGAGCGTATTGATTTTTTTAGTGTATTAATTCTACGTAACCTTCTTAAACTATTTTATTCTAATGTAAGTAGTACAAGTTATGATTTGAAGTACAAGTTATGATTTGAAGCAATTTTTTTAACCCATGGACACACGCAAAAACTTCCCATTTTTTAACCCATGGACAGGTTGTTACAAAAAAAAATTCACCATTTTTTATCTGTAAAAATGGCTGTTCGGCCAGTAGATGTTTTGTCCAGTGTGCTGTCGGCATCATAACCTTGTGCAAAAAAAGATTCTCATTTGCCACATTATTTTATTATATATATATCCTGCTACTTTTAATTGTAAAATGCCAACTTTTCTTTAAACGCCTTTTTTAATATTTCTTTTCCTTTGATGTGGGGCTAATCATGATTATAAGAAAAAATTATTTAGATGGGAGAGTTGTTAATTATTTTGATTAGAGAATCTTAATCAATCACATGCCTTTTTTTTCTTTTGTGGTATTCGGTTTTAGTATTATTTCACAAATGTTAGGTAAATGTTTAGGGGTTTGTATTGTCATTCTCATTTTTACTACATCCAAGACTGAAAAATTACATCCGACACTACGAATTTTCGTGAATGAAACGAATGTTTCAATAAGAACATTTGCGCCACTGAGTGTGATGTACATGAGGTTTTGGGGGGAATCGCAACAACGGAACCGAAAAAACACTATCGGTTGGATGCCCGCTAAAATTTTACGCCGCCTACAGATCGCCCACCTCATCACGTCCGGTCCCACGCCCGCTCGATGCCATCGATGTTGTTGTTTAAAAACAAAAGTCAGTGGCACCGACGTTTATGTTATAAAAATGTCACAACTTAGAAACGTCAGTCCACTGACGTTGATATCGAACGTCAGCGACACCGACATTCCGAGTGTGGTGCCGGAAGTAAAAACAAGATTATATGTGTAGTGCCGGAAGTAGAAAAAACAAAAAAAAAAAGATGTCAATAGTACAACTGGCGGTGCCAATAGAACCCACCAATGTTCATTGATTCACTAAGACCGCCCTTGTGAGGAAATACTTGTGTGGTGTGGTGAAGTGGCGGATGAAACGATCTGAACCAAACAGTTTAAATACAGAATGAAAGTGTGTGGTTTAATAGTTTAGATACAGAATGTATTGAACCACATCGTGTCTGCACACGTGTGGAGATACACATCACACAAGTATTTCCCGCTCTTATGTGGTCTTTTTTATTGCTTTCCCAAAACCTCAATGCAAACGAAAACTAGACAAACTGATCAACATATCTCTGCCTATTTAATCATATTGTATTTTTGCAAGTGACATGTATTTATTTACTCATAAAAATTGTTTATCTCGATCGATATTGGCAGAGTGAAGATGCTAAAGTTTCTCCTGGCCGTGAAAGTGAAAAGGAAAACGCCGCTAATTCATCTAAAGAAAACGAAGCCATTAAAACACCTGATCAAGTGGCAAGTGAAAAAAATACAGAAGCTTTAGAGATTTTGACGCCAGCCCCAGTAGTAGAAAAAGAAGCCATTAAAGCACCTGAAATTATAGCTAAGGAAGCTTTGCCAGCAGCACCTACAACAACAACAATGGCTGATCATGTCCCAGTAGAAGAAAAGGAAGCCGCCATTAAAGCACCTGATGAAATTATAGCCAAGGAAAACAGTACTCCTGTAGCTTTATTAGACAAGTTTCCAGAACCTAGTGCAACAACAATGGCCGATGATGCCGTAGTAGTAGTAGAAGAAAAGGATGATGCCAATAATAAAGCAGCGAAAAACGACGCCACGGCAATAGAAAAAATGGATTCTCAAGCCTCTGAAATTGTACCTGAGGATTTCGCAGATGCTTTGCCAGCACCTGCATCTCCAGTAGTAAACGCAAACGCAAACGCAAACGCAAATGCTTCCGAGAATGTGAAGGAAAACGTTGGGGAGAAATCAATGGCGGGATCTTTAGAAAAGATCCCATCACCACCACAACCTGCTGACACAGAAGAAGTCTATTTTCCAACTAACAAAATCGTCTCTCAATTCTCTGAAGAATATACAGATGCTTTACCCGATGACGCCCCAAACGCTGAAAAAGTAGCCGTTGTACTTGATGATAATAACGCAAACGCTTTACAGAGTATCGAGCAATCAGTGGAGAAGGAGGTGGAGAAATTGAAGCCAGCTCGAGATGCAAAACCGTTAAACACAGAGGATAAGAAAACAGTTGAAGAAGATGCAGTGGAGAAGCAGATAGAGGTTCCTGCTGAATCAATAAATCCAACTCAAGAATCAGATACTGTAAAACAAGTTAAGTCTGTGGAAATCTTGCCTCAGAAATGAGCACTACGTTTTGAATTTCTCAAGATTAGGATTTGGGGTGGTTTGATGATTTTTTTTTTTTTTATAACATTTCTTCAGCTTTTGTATGGTATCAACAAATTTTTTTTTTTGTTTTGGTTATGTTATTTTTGGGAGTAAGTTTAGGGATTGTGAGTTTTATAGGTTTTTTGTTGCTTACATTTGGTAAATTATGGTTTCAGTGTTTTGACAATATGCTTTGGTGATTATTGTTGGTTTTTTTCATTATTATATTTGGGATTTGTCGTATTCAAGTGATGATGTTGAAGGAGATTTTCAGCTCTTTTGTTTATTGTTTGATGAATTATTGTTTACGAATTTTATTGTTCATTCATGGTTTATAGTACCATTGCATACAAAGGCTTAGTAAAAAATGGTTTTGAATCTCTTTTGATGCACGTCTTGGATGTGTACACATTGCATCGCATACATAGTGAATGCAACATCTATCTATTATTACCGGAAACGAAAAGAAGGGGAAGGGGATCGAACCTTAAACCTCTCACTGGAGGCCAGGGCAAACCCTAGTGGCATACCATTAGGATGAGCTTAAGCTCGAATGCAACATCTAATCTATCTGTTGACGGATAGTGTCAAAGCAGAATAAATATTTTTTGCCGGAGTTTCTATTAGTCTTTGATACACGCCGTTTATTATTATTATTATTATTATTATTATTATTATTGCTCGAAGCCTCCGATATCCAGCACCAATTGACCCGACTAATTCGAATTTGGTTCGAGCCGTGCATGCAGAGTCCAACTCTTACTCAGCTTAACCAAAAGCTCTTTCAACATAACGTTTGTAGAAGAGTCGTCGAATCAGTAACCTTCTTAGGCATTTTTAAATGACGTACCACTTGAGTCAATATACTTTGATTACATGATACATGCAGTTTTGCTATAAGCTTAAGAGTTAAGACATAAGAGCAACCAACTGATACTATTTCAAAACGACATTCTAAACATCTCGTATTTCGTTTTAGTTATACTTCTTTAACGCTGTAAGAAAATGCATTCACTCTAATAAACACTTTATGCAACGCTTCAAAAACCTTTTATTTTAAGTTTCAACCAAGAATCATAATCACCACAAGTTACATGTATTATTACACTATAATTACAGTGAAATATTTTTACTATTTAAAATGCAAACAAAAAGGGTTATTGTTGATTACCGTATAAAATTAATAAATTAATGAGAAGGAGGATAGCTGCTCCAATATATAGATAGGGCAAAAGCAAGCAAGATCTGAACCTCACTTAATGTTCTCTCGTGAAAACGAGTAGGGTGAAAGCAAAATATGAGACTCACTATTTCTCTCGTGAAAACGAGAGTGGTGTAGCAGAATTAGTGTTTTGAGGAAGTTGAAAGATATTATTAATCAAAATTTTATTAAGAAGAGTGAGTTAAATGAGCTGCCAGAGATGCTCTAAGGAGGGGAAAATTCTATCATAGTGATTTCTTACCAGTGAAGCGCATCACGCAAGCAAAGATCTCTGACCACATAATTTCCACACACGAGTCTTGTGTATTCCACCTCGTGAACGCGTGTGTGTGGCCTCGCCACGCGTGAAGCGATTCCATACTGTGAAGTCCACAGTAGAACGACCCCTAAGGAGGTACAGAATGGAAAGTAGTGAAGTGAAAGAAGTAAACGAGCCCCCCCTCCCCCCCTCCCCCCCTAAAGTCAATGACATGTACCACAAGGCCAGATTCGGTCTTATGTAAATGTTGAATAACAATTTATTTTGGCCATTAGTAATGATAATGACACAACCGTTATGACGCAACGAGCGTCACAACGTGTATCTACACCGTTGATCATGATAGATATAATAATGATCAATATATCTACATTATTAATCAACGGTATGGATACACGTTGTGGCACTTGTTGTGTCATCATCATTGCTCTTTTTGGACATTGAATGAGTTGTTAATGGTGGTGTGGAGTTGGATATTGGCGGCGGCAGCGGCGGCGGCTGGTGCAAGTGAGGTTGACATAAATGATGATAGGTGATGAATGGTGGTTCATAGTGACAGCACACTTTTCAATTTTATTGCAATTGCATTACATGTTTTTTGAATCGAATGAAATTAAATGATCATTTTTCAAAACTATTTCAATTTTTCCCATACCCAAAATTTGGATACCCAAATCAGTGTTAGTCTTGGGTGAGACTACATCCCTACTATCACCGAGATTCTATAAATCCTTAGTAACAATTTTTAACAGATTTCTACAAAATATTCACCAATTGAACACTTACCAAGAATCACAACCCATATTCTTGAACTTGAATTCAAGTCCTAAAATTTGAAACCCAGATTTAGCTCCTTGAATACGTATACCGGGAGCTCCACCCCGAACTGCTGAACCACAACTTGATCCAAGATGTGACCTTACTATTGCTCCCCAATAGTAAGTGAGAGAACACCTCACTACAACAACTACTTAGAGCGGCAGTAATAAGACAATTCTGGCCAATATCTATTGCAAATAGAGAGACAATAGACTTTCTTAACAATAAAATACAAAATAACATAAAGGAAATAGAGGATTTTTTTTAGATATGTTCTCTTGCAATCTCTATTTTGAGAATGGAAGTGCGAGAGCCATTCTCTGAGAAAAACAATTATGACAGCATAGGAAAAAGCTCCAAGCCTAAAAAAAAAGGTCTGAAACCTTTAAAAAAAGTTTAATATTATTTTAATCAATAAATTCAAAATATTTATCACCATTTACAACATCTAATCACATACAATTAATCTCTACAATCCTTCTCTATTATCACCATTATTATAACATCACATCACACACAAATTATCCCCACAATTCTTCTATATTTATCCTCTACTTATCTTTCTCCACATCACCAAACAACATCAATCAATAGCCTTATCTCCCGATCACCATTACTCTCGCTCTTACTAACAATTTCTTTAGAGCTACACACTACCACTCACACCTTACTTGTCTTTAACACTCAAGAAAGAAAACTGTTACAATAGAGCTGTTGAAAGAACAAAGGAGATTGAGACTTAGTGAAAAATATGTTGACTAAAAGGGTTTGTTCTATTTAGTCTATTTGATATGGCTGGGGTAGTATTTATATTGCTAGACAACATGGGATGTCAAGAGCATATGAGTTCCACAAAGAGTATTGTAATAAGGGTAAAATAGTAATTTTCTTAGGGGAAATAGGGTAAGGGATTTATGTCAAGAGCATATGAGTTCCACAAAGAGTATTGTAATAAGGGTAAAATAGTAATTTTCTTAGGGGAAATAGGGTAAGGGATAAAAATGTGATTTTCAGCAAATAAAAGATGTAATACCCCAGCACTTCTGTTAAAAAGATATTGGCTTATTTTGGAGGGAGGGAAGGGATATAAGGATGAACGACAAGATTAAATAAAACTTTTAGTTTTTTTTTTATTTTATTTCTTTTCTTGGCGGGATAAGAAATATTTTAATTAAACTATTTAATCGAACCAGGACGCTTCTACCTGGGGCCGCCAGTAAACCTCAACTACACCACTGAAGTATGGGCCTTGGCCAAATAAAACTTTTAGTTGAATAAAAGTAGACATCTAAAAGAATCTATTTGAGAGGGAAAACATTTATCTAAAACATTTTGCTTTTAATTAAATGTGGGAAAGGGGATAGAAACAATTTAATTAGTTAAAACATTATTATTATTAATATATATGAGAATGTAAAACCCCTCACCTCTTTGTAGAGATATTTCCGTCTTTTCGAAATTGTTTTACTTTTTTCCTTTTTAGGTTTTCTTTTCCTTCAAGATTTTGCAAACCGACTTATGTTGAGAAATGACTATAAAAAAGACCCTAGGTAGCCCTAGACATCGTAACAATCGCGTTTCTAGAGTTTTCATCCTTTCGGGCTCGTTGAACCGAGAGGAGCCCTCGGTTAAGCCTCCTACTCAGTCCCGGACGTGCCCAGGACGTATTCATGACCCCCCAAGACGTGCCTAGGACACCCCCGCTCCCTGAACCGAGCACTGTGTCGGTTAAGCGACCTAATTTTTCTCCCCAGGCTCAGTTTTGATCAGTCTAGTTCGTTTGTGCAGGTCAAAGTACTAGTTTCGAGGTGTTTCCAGGTCCATGATCAGTTCTGAATCTCGGGTCTTCTCAAGAAGGTATATATCATAGTTTTTTTTGTTTAATTCATAGTTTCAACCTTGTTTATGGTTATGATTTCGTAGTAATCATGTTAGGGGTTCGTTTGTTCGTAGGTTTTCAAGGTTTCAAAGGTTAATCGTCGTTCTTTGGTTGGTTTCGGCTCGTCTAAAGATAAAGAGGTTTTTCTTATCAAAATGTTTCATATTTGTTTTAAAGATTATGTTTTTATTACGCTTCAATACAGTTTTCTGTATTTTGCACGAAACTGGACATTTATGTGTTTAGGACAGTCTTCCGGATATGTGCTAGATTAGAAAGTGAGTCTGGGCATCAACTAGCCCACTAAACCGAAAGTCTCTCTCAGTTAAGCGACTCAGAAAATCCTAGATTAACATTCTAGAACACAACCCAATAACAAGAAAAAGAAAAAAGAAAAAAAGAAAAAACAGTAAATTCAAACTCTCAAAGTTGCACTATATAAACCCCTCTCTCTCTCTCTCTCAAGACACTACCCATTCATTTCGCTTCATTACAATATCCGAGGCAGCTGTGGTCTTCCAATTTTTTCAAAGCTATAAGCAGAGCCAGCCGTCCTCTTCTTCTCCAAAGGTTGTTTTCTCATTTTCTTTGTTTTCATTGAAGTTTTCATATACTGTTTAGCAGCGTCGCTACTATCTCCAATCAGTCGACTTGGTGCTATATTTTCCTTTGGAATAGATCTGAATCATCGGATTGGTTCTTATGTGGGTTTTTCGTATTTGTTGTCTTGTAGTGAATATAGGGATTAGATTCACGATAAGTTCTTGGAATTTTGAGATCTGATGCTAATCTTGACTAAAATTTTGAATTTTAAGTTTGATTGAATTCAGTCCACTCTTCTTCTTGCTCTTGGTTTTTCCGGGAGTACTGGTTCCATAAAAATAAAAGGAAAATGAAAGTTCTTGGCTTTATTGAATGGATGATTCTATTCAGACGAGATTAATTAGTCTTAGATCTATTTTTTTGCTCTGAACAGCTTCAGATGAGATGGATTTGTTGAATGTTAGTGTGTTCTATTGTGTTGTTCCTATTAAGATTTATGAGACTATGGTCTTAGTCCGATTTGCCTGATCTTGCTCATATTTGACTAGATCTACTGTGGTTGGTTGTGAAGTTTGTGGATTTGGTTGATTAAGTTAAAGAACGCTCATTAATTTTGTAGATTTGACTTGTGCATGCTTTTTTCTTTTTAGTGAAGTTCATCAAATGTCAAGATGTAAAAAATGGACATGTGTTTACTCTCTCACTGGATGGCTAGTCAAATGTCATTTGATAGATGTCAAATGTCACGCTTATGTTCATTGTATAATTGTGTTTGTGGTTTTACATTGATTTGTTATGTAGTTTGTAGAAAATGGCCGAAACCGAGGAGATTCAGCCTCTTGTTTGCGACAATGGAACCGGAATGGTGAAGGTTAGATTTTCATTTGTTGTGAATTTCATAATGTTGTGGGAGGGTCTGATTTCCTTTTTCATAATTAGTTTTTCTTTTTTTTTCTTTTCCTTTCCTTTCCCTTGTGGTTATGTTGATTTGATAGATTTATTGTACTCCTCATTTGCAGGCTGGTTTTGCTGGTGATGACGCCCCAAGAGCAGTCTTCCCCAGTATCGTGGGGCGTCCAAGGCACACCGGCGTTATGGTTGGAATGGGACAGAAAGATGCTTATGTTGGTGATGAAGCTCAGTCTAAAAGAGGTATCTTGACTTTGAAATATCCAATTGAACATGGTATAGTGAGCAATTGGGATGATATGGAAAAGATTTGGCATCATACATTCTACAATGAGCTTCGTGTTGCCCCCGAGGAGCACCCTGTGCTTCTTGACTGAGGCACCTCTTAATCCCAAGGCTAACAGAGAGAAGATGACTCAAATCATGTTTGAGACCTTTAATGTCCCAGCTATGTATGTGGCTATTCAGGCTGTCCTATCTCTGTATGCTAGTGGTCGTACAACCGGTAAGTGAAAATATAAACCGTTTGAAATTTTCGTGGTAAACGGGATGCAGAAGAAGTACTTTAACTAACTGTTGAGAACAAATTGGTGGTTCTATTGTAATATAGGTATTGTTCTGGATTCTGGTGATGGTGTATCACATACCGTGCCTATCTATGAAGGGTATGCCCTACCCCATGCAATTCTTCGTTTAGATCTTGCTGGTCGTGATCTGACTGATCACCTGATGAAGATCCTCACTGAGAGAGGCTATATGTTCACGACCTCTGCTGAACGGGAAATTGTTCGTGACATCAAGGAAAAGTTGGCGTATGTCGCCCTTGACTATGAACAGGAGCTTGACACTGCAAAAGGAAGCTCGTCCCTCGAAAAGAACTATGAATTGCCTGATGGACAGGTGATTACAATTGCAAACGAGAGATTCCGTTGCCCTGAAGTCCTATTCCAGCCAAGCATGATTGGAATGGAGTCTGCTGGAATCCATGAGACGACATACAATTCCATAATGAAGTGTGACGTTGATATCAGGAAGGATCTCTATGGTAACATTGTTCTCAGTGGTGGTTCAACCATGTTCCCGGCATTGCGGATCGTATGAGCAAGGAAATTACTGCTTTGGCCCCCAGTAGCATGAAGATTAAGGTTGTTGCACCACCAGAGAGGAAGTACAGTGTCTGGATTGGTGGATCAATCCTGGCATCTCTCAGTACCTTCCAGCAGGTAATAATGAACATTACAGTTTCATCTAAAATGGACTTTTTGGTAATTTCATTTGTCAAAATGGTATCTTTTCTTTCACTAGGGGTCTAGGGATTAAGATAGATCCTCAATGTTTTTTCTTTTTTGTTCTCTTCAGATGTGGATATCAAAAGGTGAATATGAAGAATCCGGCCCGTCAATTGTCCACAGGAAGTGCTTTTAAGATATATGCTTTCTTGGGACTCTTTTTTTTTCTCTAGTCGGGTTTTTTTGGTGCCAAGTTGCAAGTTATGATGAAGTTTTGAGGCTGGGGTTTGAAGGTGAAGAGTGGGGATAATGTTACATTGACATATCTTCAGTTCAAGGTTCGGTTTCTTGTTCGACCCAATTGATACTGATAATGATATGTAATCAGCTTTATTTATCTCTTCCTTTGATCTTGTTACCTTTTATATTAGGGTTGTTGCTTGTAGCTTGAGAGAGTGGTTGTGATGTTTTCGTTTATTATTATTGTTTTTTTTTTGGTTTTGGGGGGGGGGGGCGTGGGGTTCTTTCTTTTTATTTTTGAAGTTCATTTTCCTCTTAAGGACAATTATGTCTATATTTATTTAATGAGAATATTCTTATATTAGTGTCACACCTGGCCGGAAAGTGTGTTTTATTAGTGATCTAAGAAATGGATTGGTTTCCTACAACTTACCTTGGGTGCTTGTGAGTTATAAACTCACGGCATAACAATGCATTTTTTTTTTTGTCTTTAGCGTGTGTGATTTGTTTAAATTTTAGGTATGGAGGAAAAATGATCGTTTTTCATTTGATTCAAAAAAAACAAAAAACAAAAAACATACTATATCCAAGTCAATTTAAGAGTTTTCACACAGATTAAAAAAGTTGGTTAAATTAGTTATGTGTCATTAATTTTGAGAAAAAAAGTCTAAAATACCTTTTGACTGTTATTAATGTAGATATATAATAAATGATGGGTAAAAGAAGAAAAATATAATAAATGTTTCATTGGTTATTTAAATGGATTTACATTATCGGACAAAACAAAAAAACTAAATAGACCTGCATCGATCTAGTGGTGAGCTAGATTATAATTTGACGTGGAAACCAATGTTTGAACCTGTTAGGGAAAAAAAAAACATATAATGCAATTACTATAAAATTAAAGACTAGTCACTATGAACCACCATCCATGATTTATATCAACCTAACTTGCACCCCCCTCCCCCCACATCACCCCCCTGCAGCCGCCAATATTACTCCACAGTCCACACCACAATTAATAACCCATTTGACGATATATAGGCCCACTGGATCAGGTTATTTATAATTGGGCCGGGCCCCATACAAAAGTCAGACCACGAAGATAAACAAGCCAACAAAGCAAGATCGCACTAAGTCACGACTATATTATATTTACGGACGAGAATAGTCGGAGGAGAGCGAGACTCACCACGTTACGGACAGAAGAATATCCGCATGAACAATCGGGCTTTGTATGACGAAGACCAAGTCGATAACGGCTCATCGCTTGCAGACGCGCATTAGGTAGGCCCCACGTCCCAGTAATGTCTAAAGATAATCGACGATAACCTCCCATGACATAAGGGAGGAAGACCACGATCTACTGAGAGATAAAACGAAGACGAAACTACGAGGGGCTGATTCCAATTGACACTGAATTGGACACGTAGGCAATTTCTCTCCGAAAGTTTCACCCAAATCCATATATATTTTGTATTGTTTTCCTAACTTGAATCATCCAATTACCCGATCACAATTTTGAGCAACATCACCATTCAATGCGCAAAACTGCCATTCAACATTTACACACAACTACACAAGTGTTCCTTTCGAAAGCTATTGCAAGATCCTGCGAGTTAAGAGTAGTTTCGTTGTAGCTTTTAGTAGAAGTCTCTTTTCTTCCTCAAAAAAAAAAAAAAAAAAAAAAAAAAAAAAAAAAAAAAAAAAAAAAAAAAAAAAGAGGTACTCATTGTAGCTTTTAGTAGAAGTTTTTCAACGTTTGATTTAGTTTCCTGGTTCTATTTCTTTCAGTTATTTTTGCTCTGATGATGTTGTAAAACTGTACCTAATTTTGTTTTAGCGTTCTGTTAGATAGGAACAAATTGGATAAATACTGATAACTCTCGGATAGAGTATTCGAACGGAAAGATCGATTAGATGATGAACTTTTGGTTCTAAGCCATCTTTGACGATTAATCAACAATTCGAAGTGCTTTTCTTGCGTATTCTTGATAAACCGACCTTTATATATAGATGTAGGAGGATCTGTGTGCAGGTTTTTCACGTTATACTGATCTAATTATAGCCGTTTGGAATGTTGCTGCAAAGCTAAAGCTTCAAAAATAGTTTAAGTGAAATTCAATTTAATATTTCACTTAAAACAATCATAATCGGGTGCATATCCTAGACTAGCAGTCCCTACAAGTAAAACAAAACTTTGTGTGTAGGTAATTTGATCATGAGTTGGTTAGTTATGTGCTCAATTTGGTCGGTGGTTAGTCACATATGAACAACAATATACATATTAGGCTACCAAGAAAGCGACAACATGAGAAGTCGTAGCGGCATTAAAAAATTAATTTTAGGCATTCGGAATGACCATAATAAGCGACCTAATGCAAACCGGTTCTTTCATTAATGATGTCGAACTTCACAAACGGAAGAAAAAATCGTTGAAATTTGCTTCCGATTTGGACTATTTTAAATTTTCAACATAATAGCTATAAAAAGCAGAGCAATCTGCTAACATTGACCCCAGCCGATTAGCTTTTCTACACAAATGATCTTTACATATGCATTGCATTAGCATCATCGAGTGCACATAAACAAATCTAATCATAAAAGAAAGCAAGAAAGTAAAAAAATGAAATCTATAAAGATTAGCTAATTGAGCAAGTATTGTTCTTCCTCGATTCCGTGCATTTATTGTTTTGCAAAGCAAATATTAACTAATTAAAAGGAAAAAGTGTTTGAAAGCAGAAAATGGAATACAAAGTGAACCATATATCAAAAGAACTAACACAACCGTTCTTCTAAACGGAGAGAATCAACAAACTCACCCTTCCCACAATCTTGAAGCGGTTAATAGTGAAATCATTATGTCCATTGATAACTCATCACTTACCCACAAATAACACATTTACAAGTTTATTCCAACTAAATTTGAGCACTAATCAAAATATAAAAAACAACAAAAGAGAAGAAATAAAATCAATGTGTAATAGTACCCTTTGTAAAAGCCTAAAGCTCAAAGCGAACAAATTATGTAGAAAGAAAAAACATATAGATCAAATACTCACCGGCGTGACATAGAAAAGAGCTCTTTATGATACGAGGAGGAAAACCATAAGGAAGACAAATAAGTAAACAAATTTGAGCGAGAAAATCAAAGGAATTGCTTTGTATATGTCCACAAACAAAGCCATTATTATACAAATGAACAATGGTGAATTGTTGCTTGAACAGTCATTTTCGGACAAACCCCTGGCTGCAAAGAAATGGCGGAGAAGAAAGTTGAAATCGCAACCAAACCTAAGCCTAAGAAGATCAATCTCCTCGTTCGATGAATCATTGAGATCGTGAAAAGTAAAGTCACATTGAAGAAACAACATCGTTGTTGCTTGGAGCGCCTCATCATCGGTATTGCTCTGTTTACTCGGTTTTACAATAAGAAATTTCACGATAGCAGAATTTTCTCATTGGATGCATAATATTGTATATTTTGGTTGCGGGATTTTGCAACTTATTCTCGTACAAAGGAGAAGAATGTGTTTATTCACACTACCCTCCTACGGATCATCAACACCACAGATTGATTATATCTTCTAATTTGCCTTGGTTTTGGAGACAAGTACACTCTTAACATTGCAAGTGCGTGATCCTTCCATCAATTTCTCGCTAAGCCACCTTAGAATTCACAAAAAGATAAAAACAAACTATCTACCATTTTTATGTTTATATGTTTGACACTTATGTCCTTCATGTTATAGTTGAACATGTTAACAATTTGAATTTGCATTTCAAATTGTCCAGTCTGCGGTTGTGGTAAAAAATGTTTCATCTATTGGCATCTGTTTCAGTTTTGCTTGCAACGTATTCATTTATAACAAACTGAACACGATCTAAAAAACGTATCAAGTGAACTTAACTTAGGTTCGTATAGTTAATCAAAACAAATCTTCTGCCTAGGATCGTTAACTGAACTAAGTTAAGTATACTCTGATTTTATAAAAAACCACATTGATTTACTAAGTCTGTAAAAGTTTTTGAAAGTGGTTAAAGAATTTCAAAAAAGTAGTAATACTCTATTCACCCCTCTATAGAGTATTGTTTTGCGCGTTTGCGATCCAACATGTGGAGTGGTGGATGGGGTGAGGTGAGGCAACGTAGGTTAGGTAGGGTTTGGTTAGGTGGAGTAAGGTATGTAAGGTAGGGTAGCGTGGTAAGATAAGGAGGGTAGGGTAGGGTGATGTAGGGTTGGGTAGGTGGGTAATAGAGTAGATTTAGGTAGTGAGGTAGGGTAGGATAGGTAACGATGTAGGGTGCAGTGGAGTGATTGGTAAGGAAAGGTGGGTATAGTGGTGTGGTGGGGTAGAGCTACCCCACCCCTCCACCCTACCCTTTCCACTCCATCCTACCTTAAGCACCTCATCCTACTCTACCATACCCCACTGAACCTTAATTTACTACCGTGCCCTATTTATCATTCAATGTGTCATCTTTTATATAATTTGTTGCATTCCATTCTTTCAAATTCCAAACGCAGTAATTGAACGAGTCAATTCCTTTCCATTCCTATGATTTTATTCAATACCATTCTATTAATGTGTAACAAACATGACACTAATCTCTTTTTTTTATACTGTATATTGTGTGGCCACACCACCTAAAAATCGGGGGAGTTGTTTAAAAGGACAAAAAAGAGGGGGGAAATGAGAATTAGGACAGTAGAAATATAAATTGGCACTACAACAAAACTTGTTTTTTGGGATGACATTTTATCATCCCTTTAAAACCATTGTCGTCCCAGAAAAGGTTTAAAAGGACGACAAGTCGTTCCTATAAAGTCTTCCCTTCTGCGCTGTCTCTTTAAATAACTGAGTCTTTTAAATGGACGAAAAAATCATCTCTTTAAATGTATGCTGATGTGGCACCAGAAATTTCAATGTGCTGACATGACTTTCTTTGAAGGGACGACAATGTCGTCCCTATAAACATGACTCATTTCATTTTACCTAAAAAAAATTATTATGAGGAAAAATTTATAAAAAATTTATAAATTTTTTTATAAAAATTTAATAATAAAATTCAATACGAAAAAACAATATTTTTTATAGAAATATTTGTTGGGACGACTTTGTCGTTCCTTCAAAGATATTTGGGAAAAAAGATATAAAATATGGCTTTATTGTTAAAAAGGACAAAATAAGAGTGAAAATGTGTAAAAAGAACAGTGAAATTTTTTATTGGGTGAAAAGGACAAACCAAACAGTGGAATAGTGGATTCCACTGTAAATACAATGCAACCAACAGTGTATTTTGAGTAACAAACAATGGAATTGTCCTTTAACACATGATTTTTTTCCCACTGTCCTTAATCCTATTTTTCAACTTTTTTTGTCCTTTATTACCACTCCCCCATAAAATATTTGTTGGGACGATATGTCGTCCCTTTAAACAGAGAAAATTTCCAGAAATGCATGTATAAGGACGACATGTCGTCCCTTTAAATGTTTTTCTATTTGAATATTTATTTTGTTTTCGGATGGCCTCCAATGCTATGTACATCAAACCAATCCTGTTTTTTCCAAAATCCATAACAGAAGCTCACAAAATAGAAATGTATGGGGATTCATAACAAAAAGAAATACAGAATATGAAGTTGTGCAATGTTTCCAAAAGTAACAATAGTCTCCACTAGAATGTCTACGCATCATCGTCAAGATCTACTTCAGAATCGTCTTCATCTTCATCGGAAGACTCTGAGCTAACCTCTATTTGCATATCCGGTTCCTTATCCTTAAGATTAGTCAGCAAAAATTTGAGAAGAGCCCTTTGTTTTTTGTTTCTCTTGTTCTATTTTTTGGTTAACTTTACCAACCGATCATGAGACTTTCTAAGTTGTTCAATCTGCATATTCTTGGTGGTAAGAAGATGATGATGATGAAGACTGGGACGATTGTGATGAATTGGATACGGAAGTTTGCGTAGGGCCAAGGACAATCAAATAATCTCGCCTAGTTCCTACGGCGTCTCGAAAGATTGTCTCCTCTTCTTCAAAAGTCATCGGTCGACCTGGTGCAATCATAGCATGCCATTCCTCCAGCCTCCTCTAAACACAACATATATTGTTGGCAATTAAGACAAGGAAAAGGAAAATGTGAACGTATTGAATTGAAATATATACAACGTATATCACTTACGTGCTTGACCCCGCATCCTTTGTTGAGAAACGAGCCGTCATCATTCTTATGCTTGCTCGCCCATACATGGATATGATCATGCCCCAAAGGATCTTCACTCAGACTCAGATGTTCCTTGAAAAAACAAAAGTATTAGTTATGAAAATTCAAAAAATGAAGTGATAGGGATTTTTTTTCCTATGACTTACCCTTCTTAACCTTTCCCATCGAACTACGGCCAAAGGCGTTCGTCCTTGGCAGCCTACATATTTACTCCCGGCGCGATTCTTCTTATTCTGATCAGATCTTTTCTGCAAAAAAAATGATACTTTTGTAATAATAATAATCGAATTTACGTAACACATGTAATGGAATAAAAGCTTTACCTTAAACGCCTGGCTACTAACATAGCGGAGATACGCTTTCCATTGTTGTTGTGAACCCACATCCCTGGGTCGGGGATTAAGCATATTTTCCGTCATTATTGACGTAAAATTAATTTGTCGTCGATATTAATGACGTTAAATTCCACCATGTAATTTTCCACTCTCTAAAATTAACAGAGAAGAAATTCTATATCTGTCTGATTTTTCAATCAACACCATTGCCGATGATGCATTACTACATGATGATAATGATCTCTTCTCACTGAATTCGCGAACCCTCAACTCCATTTTTTATTAAGATTTCGAGATCTACAACCATGAATGGAGCTTCACCTCCGCCGCCTCACCTAATTTCCCACAAGAAAACATCGTTTTCTGTGGGAAAGTAATCCTCCTCTCTGAAGAAATCCCATCTATTTCGAAATCCCGCTTGAAAAAGATTCAAGCATACAGGCCAAAGAAAATCAAGGTGATTAGGTCCTTAACTAGCAAATTCTCTTTGGATAAGATTGCTTCTACACGGTGGAATTTTACGTCAATATTATCGATGTAAAATTATTTTGTTGATTTACTTACGTAAAATATGCTTAATCGGTTATTGACGTAGAGGGTTGTTTAACTTCGATATCATTCACGTAGAGAGTATTATCGACGTTTACCTAAAATCGAGTTTTTGAAAAAGTAAATATTTTTTATAAGTGGCACTACCAACATGACCTGATTCTCCAATTTCCCACCCCCAACATGACATGATTCTCCAATTTACCACCTTTGACCGCAAAGAGGAAAATTCAGGGAGGGGGAGGGGGAGGGGAGTGGGGAGGGGGCTCCATTCTATGCAGTCATCTATGTAAAGCATAAAAGGCGTAGTGCAATGCAATTACATGTTTTTAATCACAAGGGTGAGATATTGATTTTTTTTCCTTTTGTATATGATTGAACTAGTCATGTACCCGTGCACATGCACGGAAGGTTCAAATTGGATAAACCATAAGAAGTAAATTGGTTTCTATGATCATACAATAAAAATATTATCTGAATAATGAATGGGACGATTAAATTACAAAAGTGTATATGAAAGTGTATATTTTGAGAGAACCTATATACGCTCATCTATAAGAAATTGAGCCGCAAGCGATCTCCTGAATTGCCAAATAGGTCTACAAAAGAAGATGTGGGTGTGTGGGACATCATCCCGGTATTGACATCGTAGCAGATGAGCTTACATTCCTCATTCCCCTGAAGTCGTCCATCACTGCTGACTTCCAATTTGTCCCCATACTTCCTCTTTTCTTTCTCAACCGATCGGCCAACCATCACCTCCTTCGGGCTCCCTTCTCTTGCCTTTCGTAGCCATTATAATAGGAGATTTCTTCATATGTGGGTTTCGCTTCAGAGTTTCAATCAAATAACAAAAAAAAAAAGGAAACAATAAAAATAAATTAAAATCTTAAGTGGAACCTAAACAGAGGAAACAGTTCATTGCGGGAATACATTAATGCAAAACAGCAACCTTTCTTATCAGATGCGAAAGAGTTGGCCCAATTTCATCCAAGGAATCAGGGTGACAATTGGAGGTCATAAATGCCGAAAATAAATATATGCATTGATGATATGGAAAATTAAATACAGTGACTGAGGAGAAGCATTTCTTATCCGGGGTGAATGAGTTGAAGCAATTTCATCCACGGATATGGAGAAATGATTCGAATCGGCTATACAACGGAAAACCATCATCTTCGCAATATCTGATTTTCGGGAGACTTACCAAATACCAACAGCATGTTTGAAATAGAAGGTGAAGTGACTAAGATATATTTTTTTGATCACATGCCGATTTGATTTGGAAGATGATTACGTAAACAAAAATTAAAAATAAAAATAGATAGATATCTTATCTTCATAAATAGGCCTACTTGAAGAAGAAAACACCGATAACATCATGAGCAATGTAAGCGTGTACTCTGTGTTGTTGAACAATGTGAAATCAGCACATGAAGCTTGGACTCTGCGTTGCTGAACATGAAGCTTCTACTTTGCTTCTTAAGTACCTTCAACCGCTTGTTACGCGCCTACCAAGAATTCAAAAAATTCAACTCCATGTCTTTATGATTGCCTTTAAGACAATACAATTCAAAGATAATCAAGTATTTTCAAAATAGATTTCAGACTAAGCATAAAACCACAAATCCACTGCTAAGAAAAGATGACACCATTAACTTGCAAAATACTAAAGGTTGCAATAGAAATCCAGTTTCTTCAGGTGGTGGGACACTTGCCTTGACTTCTCTACTTGTCTTATGTGAATCGAGCCTTTTAAAACCCTCTTGTACAATATTATTTGTGGAACTTGGTAACAGGTAGATTCTCACCCTTACCCCCCACTACAATGAGTAGACATATCCTGTCAGAACAACAAATCAAAGAATATATGCAGTTGTAATGAATAGTTAAGTATCTATAAAAGGTGCACGACATAAATTAACAAAGAAACTGAAGAAGATATTCACCAACTACAAAAACAATTTATGCTCAGGATTTAGTCATGGAAAGTGTAGCAGCTTACATTTACTTATGATTGTTGAATGATGAGTATGACTGATGTTGCAGGTATTTGAGCCACGTGAAGAGCGGCCAATGCCTCTTTCACGACACCAACATCATACAACATCAATGCCCTTCAATGATTAAATATGAAACTGCTATCGCACCAAAAAAAGAAACAAAAAAATCAGTTGTAAAGCCCGAAATGCAGCACCTCCAAATGTTCTGTACTGTGTGGACTGTGGAGCACATGTTTATCCCACCTTTTCAACCAGCTTTCCGATTTTACTTTTCTTTCACCTTCACACAGCAAAGTGCTGTGAACCATGTACATCTGAGGATCTATCTCCTAAAAACATAGCAACAAAAGCTATTCACATCAAATCTCTACAATTCCAATTTCCACAAACAACCTTGTTAGCCGCATGAATATAATTCCAGTAGATTAGGAAATGAAAAGTATTCCACCTGTCCTTCATTTTCGTTCCTTCAAAGAACCCATCATTTGCTCGCTATCAATTGATATGCCATCGACACATTTTTCCTCCTCCATTGTTTTCGTGATCCTTACCCGATATATTTCTACAAAATTAAAACGTAGAATCCAATAAAAAAGCTCCGAAAAAAAAAGAAAAAGGAAGAAAAAAGTAAAGTAGTAGCTTATACATACATGAGTTGTCGGCAGTCATGACGGAGAAGACAAATTATCTTCGCTGAGCAAAAAAATCACAGGAAATTTACGGCCCTGGTCCGTGGCTTTTGTAACACAACCGGCTCTGAATGTTATTTTTTTGTTTGTTTGTTTGTTTTGATTTAAGGAGAGAAGGTTAGTGTTCACAATTTCTGTTAAAGATTTGAGGCTTGAATTAGTGCGGATTGAGGTGATAAAGAGGTTGAATTTGATGGGATGTGAACCGGATATGCTCTTCAACCGAAAATGATTTGAAATCGGAGTGAATGGAGAGTTTTTGTTGAGAGTCCTGCGCTTCAACCATGGTGGTTTTTTTGATTTTTTTTTTTTTTTTTTGATTTTTTTTTTTGATTTTTTTTGAGAATTTTTCGCAAGTGAAGGTTTTAAAGGGTCATTGGTTTCTTTTCGGGCAAGAGTCGGGTCTTTAGCGGGTTTTGGATATAGCTTCTGGGTAATCGGGTTAAATTGCCCATTCAAATATATATAGATATAGAATATAGATGAGTATGGTACGATATAATATTAATACATAGAGTTGGAGGCTACAAGAAGATTCTAGAAATATCTATAAAATATATTCTACAATATCTACAGAATAAATGCCAGAATATTACAATAAAATACATAGTTTACGGTGTAAATGAAGTGACTATAGAATAATTACCTCCTAATTTATCTCTGATATTTACATGTTTTTAAAAAAAAATCACTTAAAAGGCCTAAAAGCCCTAGTGCACCGTGCAAATTTTGAATTGTCTACCTGGGTTCTTGAAATGGCCTCATAGAAACCGTACCTGATACATCATTTCAGCTTTGGAATTTAATGCTTTGTCCAACCACTACCTAACGGAAAGTTATTATGTGTTGAGGGAATTTGAAGTGAAGTGATGGGTGAAACGATCAGAACCACACGCTTTAATCTGAAAATGAAGGTGTGTGGTGTGTGGTGTCTTGTGTGTGGTGTCTCCATGGCAGTGTGGAGGCACACCATGTGATAATCTCCCTACCCAACGAACCTCTTAGAACACTTTTCTTAACATAATCTCTATTTTACAGATTCAAACACTATTTTTTTTTTTCGTTTTACAGAATCTCTACTAATGGTCAACTGCATCAACATCTCTACTTACAGATTCTATATTCCAGACAATTGCATCAGAATCTCTATTTACTGATTCTTTATTAATTTTTTCAACTATTATCATTAATTTAGTGGAATATTTATAGTAATTATTTATAATATTTGATAGAGTAAAACTTTGTAATTCTCTCACTTTCTAATTTTTTTATTACAAGAGTACTATCATTCCAATTTTTTTTATCAGAAAAAAAGAAAAAAGACATTCATTTTATCTCCCAAAAGTTATTTTGTAGCTAAATTCAGTAGTGGACAAGAAATGAGAGAAGGAAAACGTGAGGAAAAAAAATGAGAACTGAGAAGTAGAATGGACGGAAGAGTGGAATAAATATTGAAGAAGAAAAATGAGTAAAAATTAGGTGAAAGAAGGGGAAAGTGACACAAAAATCACCAGAAGAAAGGGGGAGAGAGTATATATAGATCTGGAGCTTTTTACATTTTGTGGTATATCTCCAGCAATGTGATAAGAATTTGTTGTTTACAGATCTTCCCAACAGATTCTACTGTATTTGTATTTTAATAGATTTGGATTCATTTTATCCCAAAAATACAGATTTAACATCATTTACAGATTCTACTGCGAGTGTTTTTATGTATTCCCTCGATGCAAAAGGCGATATTCCTCGCTTATAAGGCCCCTCCACCCCGACCCGACATAATAGTGAGGAGGTTAATCATGGTGACTCAACGGCTCCTTAGGTGAGAGGACCATGATTCAGTGCCCACAAGCAGCTCTGACATGCAAACCAACTGAGCTACCACCTGAGAACCAACTGAGCTACCCATGCGGGTATCTCTTATATAATCCCATTCGTTTCAAAGCTCAGAAAAGCTCTGACATGGCTCATACCCAAAAACACTCATGTTACCTACCGGAGATTTGTCGGATGGATGGTTAAGATCCACCAAGATTTATGTAAATTAAACAATAAATTCAGAGTACCTGAATAGCGGAAGAAATCATCAGGATCGTTTCCCTACATCCATTGTTACTCGACTACGTCTCCGTTTTTCCATGATGTCGTTCACGCCTTGATGAGGATTCCGATATCTCTCTCCTTATCTACAACCGTTGTGTGTTGGTTTATTTCGTATGCTTTATGATGGAGTAAAGCATTGCTTTTATAGGTGGAGAGAGGGCCGAAATCCGAATGATCTAGGTTTTAGCTTTAATCTCGGCTGTCCATCAAAGCAGAGTTTTAATCGGAATAAAACTCATTTTAAATAACCAATAAATAATAAATAACATATTTCCTAGGAAAAACAAATTTTCTATAAGACCACTATTATGGGGAAGAAAATTACACGGGCGCAATTAATGACCGACATAATTTTTCTTACATTCTCCCACTTGGTCGATAGGAATATTCATTAATGTTTTCCTTTCAAGGATCATAAGGCGCGCGTTATATGCTAAACACTTCCTTTAGTCGGTTAGCGTAAGTGTCATCATTAATCTAGCTGTCAATGTGAGTCAAAGCGGTTACACATCATTCTGCAACATGCTTCCTTCTATGCACCACAACATTTGCAACCGTCTTAACTAGACCATAAGCGGAGATTACATAAACGGTCCCATTATGTCTTTGCAAGAGACAATTTTTGTTTTAATATATCCATTCATAAGGTGTGTACACAATAGAAAACAGAAAACAATAATGTTGTAGAAGAGTGACACTAAGAGCTCAACAAATGTCAAACGTAAGTATAAATAAATGACAGAACATGATAATTAGGAGCTATCCTCAAGACTCATTCTTTCAGTGTCTCTCTGTTATGTCTTGGGGTAGTCCTTTCGTAAATATTTCTGCAACCATAAGATTTGTCAATTTGTGTTTAATGACAAACAATTATCTTTTAACATCTTGCTTCAGTAATTGATATTTAAGGTCAATGTGTTTTGCTCCCTTAGATATCATGTCAAGCTTAGAGGATCCATGTCCCCTAGATTGCAGCCTCATAACATGCCACGTACTCTACTTTCATGGTGGATGAATAAGTCAACTCTGAACTCTGGCTTTTCCATGATACGGCACCTCCGTCTAGAAGCTACACGTAGCCAAGAGTACAAAGTCTGGTGTCTGTACATCCTCCAAAATCCGAGTCTGAATAACCTGTCACCTGTGGGTGTCCTGATTTTCAGTATGAGCATGTAATTCCTGTTCGTTTAAGTATCTTAGTACTTTCTTAGCAGCTTTCCAGTGAGACATTCATGGATTACTTTGAAATCTACCCAGCATGCCAACAACATAACTAATGTCGGTCTTATACAAACCTGTACATACTTTAAAGTTTCTACAATAGAAGCATAATGATGCTTTTTTTTTCTTTACGTTCCAACTTATTCTTTGGAACAATACTGGAAGAACATCTCATCATGCCAAATCTTTCCAAAACTTTATCAACATAGGTTGTTTGAGACAATCCTAATATATTAAGTGCCATGTCACGGAATATTTCTATCCCTAACACATAGGAAGTCTCACCCTAGTCTTTCATTTCAAAGTTCTTGAAGAGATAGGCCTTGGTTTCATGTAATAAACCAAGATCAGTGCTGGCCAATAATATATCATCAACATACATAATAAAAATTATGAACTTCCTCCCACTGATATTGAGGTATATGCAAAGGGTCAATTGTGTTCTCAATGAAACCGAAAACAATAATGGTTTCATGAAACTTTAAGTACCGTTACCTCGAAGCATGTTTCAGTCCATATATTGATTTCTTAAGCTTGCAGACCATGTCTTCCTGACCTTCAATAATGAAGCATTTAGGTTGACGCATGTAGACTTCTTCTTTCAAGTCTTTACTCAGAAAGGCTATTTTCACATCCATCTGGTGTAACTTTGTGTTGGTCCCTTGAAAAGGCTTTGGTTAAGTTTAGAGGGGGGGGGGGGGGGTTGAATAAACTTAACACTTAAAACTTTGGAGTTAACAAATTCTGCAACTTCAGCGATCTCTGCGATACTTGATGAGTCTGCGATACCTCGATAGCATCTTCGATAAATGATGAGTCTCTCGATAGTTGAGTTTGCTGAATTTGTGCAGCGGAATTATGTCAAAATTAAGCCTTAATACTTGTTGTTAAATATGATACTAAGTATTAGATACTCAGTAGTGTATGTGTGTGATTTCAGTTGCTAGATTCAGTTGATTGATGTAAATAATAAACTAAGTGCAGAATGTAAATGCTAAAAGTAAGTAGGCATATTTTATAGTGGTTCCAGGTGGTGTAATCCTATCAGTCCACTCTTCTCCTGTGATGTTGGAGGTAATTCACTAGAGATCTTTGATGTTGCAGTTACAAAGATTCCTAAGATTGCTTGTCCTTAACCAATAACTATGGCTTCACAAACTAAAAGCGGGAATAGGTAGGATTCTTTGCTCCGAGTCTTCCACTGGTCCTTGAAAGGTAGGATTGCCTCTTCACCACTCCACCACAAACAATGAGATTTCACACAAGCTGTGCTTCACTTTGTCTTCAAGCGGAGTTCTTTATAAAATAAAGATTGAATCAAATAAATGATTGATTGCAAAGCAGCTTGATTAGGATGATATAATCAGACTTGCGGTCTTCAAGTGTGTATACTTGATGTAGCTTGAATCTGTAATACACTTGAAGAATCTTTACGGACCGATGAGATTTAAGTTCGATGAAGTTCTGCAGGTGTTTTTATTTCGAGAATAGTCTCTTATATTTTTCTCTTAAAGTTCATCAATCATCATCTTTTTCTGAGTTGAAGGTCCTCTATTTATAGGTAAGAATGCATGTGACTTACATTTTGTTCCTTGTTTTTGTCCCATCTGATTTGCTTTCTGTCACTATTCATAGGATGACCTTTATCGAAATTCTTTTTTTTGACATGCAATCATGTCACCCTTTGACTTATAACCATTGGATAAAAATCTGAATCATCCCAACGTTCTTTTAATCTCAGCCTTTGATTTGTTTGATAAGTCAGAGGTAGTTGGCTGTCCTTATCCATGTAATCTTCCAATATAATCTTGAATTAATCGAGGTATATTATCAAGCGAGTTTATCGATCATTTGAGATACCCATCGATCTATTTGAAACGACAATTTCTTTGTGTATAAAATACAATGCGGTGATTTCTTTTATCTAACTTTTATCTGTAAAGTTAGATTACACCTTTTTTAATTATAACCAAGTTCCAAACATCATCCAACTTATGGAACTTTGACCTTGTACACAAGGTATATGTAATCGATTTAGGTCATCACAGACTTGCCTAAATTCGATTCCATATCCTTGACTTTAATTACTAAGTTTGATCCCTTAGCCTTCATTAAGCGATTTGACCCCTCGGCCTTGGTCTTTCAAGAGTTCCAGAAAAGTCTCATGACCTATCTACCCATCGATATTGACCGATCTCTTGATATAAATCGGTGACCTTCTGATGCTTGTTTGATCAAACCTATTCATAAATCAAACTCTAATAAACCTATACATTTGATCTAGACATCTTTTTGCCTTTGCACTATAACAGCTAGTCTGGCACTCATCATCAAAACTAAGAAATAAGTCCAATAATTTCCTCCTTTTTGGTGATGATGCCACTACCCTCACCTAACAGCAAAGCAAAAAGATTGAAACAAAAACAGAACAAATTTCAGTCAATTCTCATTATAATCATTTGTTCACGATTATTACTGATCTAGATGCGACAAGAAAGATAAAATATAATAAGTATGCTGATCTACTGTCTTCTTTCTCTTTCTTGTCTAGCCTTCTCCACTTGTTCTTGGTAGGCTCTGATTTCTTCTATCATATCCCTCATCCATTCATTTTCAATTAGTGTAAAATCAATGTAAGGATTGACCTCTTTCCACCACTTCCATGCTTCAGGCAGGAGAAGATTGATTTGATTCACTCTGAATCCAAACCTCATATATAATTCCTTGAATTCATCAAGTGAGTCCTTTGCTTTTGTGATAGGCAAAGTCCTATCACCTCTGCCACTTCTTCCACCTCTTCCACCTCTGTAGGATGCCCTTAAGGCTTTGACTCTTGCTTCCCAAAATTTCAATCCCAAGAAAGATTCTAAACCTTCATGATATCCCTTGTCATGATAAGGTTTCCTTTTATTATAGTATTCTTTCTTGTATTGTCTCAGGAGATCATCAGTGAGTTGAACTCTGCCAGGTGCAGGTTGCCTAAAAGCATTAGTCCTATCCTCCCATCTTTTCTTAGCAAAAAGTCTGGCAGCCTCTTTTGCTACTGCTGTTTGGCCCTCTTCCCCCTTAGTGACATCATCAACAAACCGGGACAACAGGCCATGAACACTCTCCTCTGTGATTACCAGATTATTCAGTTGACCTTCCATAATTTCAGTTCTTGTGTCAACTGCAGTAATCCTTGATTGCAAAGTCTGCTCCAGTAGATTGATCCTCTCAGTAACTTTAGGATCCAATCCAACAGGGTGAGATGTTCCAGCAGCCTCAGCAGGCTTGGGTGCTTCAGCAAGCTTGTCAAGTTTCTGATGGATGGATATAAGTTGGTCTTTCAGAAACTTCTCTTTTGCTGTGTTTCCTACCTTGATTCCCCTCACATCGAGTATCATATTATTCATATCATTTTGAGTAGATGTGAAGTTTGAAGCAACTGTATCAGCAGATTGTCTGTTTTCATTCACCAGTTTCATCAGTTCTTCAAATCTCTCTTCTTGTCTATCCAGTTGAGTTCTTAACTGTTGCATATCATGCCTCACAGTCCTTAACTCATTCAATACTTCTACTGGTACCTCACAGTCATTCTTCCACCAATGACCTCATCAACAGGCTCCTCAACATTGTCTTGTGGCCTCGATTGCTCACGACCATTGCCCAACTCCTATCTAATCCAAAGCAGGTTAGGTCCTTGATATTCTTCTAAGATAGGATCAATGGTTTGGTTCTTCAAAAATAGGTACAAATTCTGTGGTGGATCAACATCAACATTTTCTTCTTCAGGCATTTGGAACTCCTCATCACTAAAGTCATAGTCCAAAGTCATAGTCAGTGTTTGCTCATCCTTATTAACAATGATTCACGACCATATTTCCCTTTAGTGGTCTGAACTCCAGTAGGCTCTACTACAACAGCCTTTTGAACAACAACAGGGGTTTCCTCCAAACCCAAAACTGGTTCCAACCTGTGTCCAGGTGCTGTTTGTAACTCAGCAGCCTGTACCTCCTGTTCCAACCTATGTGCAGGTGCTGTTTGTACCCCAACAACCTGTACCTCCTCTTCAGCTCTTGGATCAGGTGCAATGAATGCCACAATCACTTGATCTGGGAATATGTCTATATTTTCTTGTTGAAATTCTCCCATATCAGTGATTCTTCTCAGCAAGTTTGCAGATTTAGTTAAGACAGCCTCAGTGTCAATCCAGTCTTGATATTGAATAGATTCCTCTGAACTGGCACTGGGTTCACTAATATCTGTAACTCTTTCATCAATTGAATCCACAGCCTGCTGATCATCAACATGCTCAGCATGTTCTTCAACAAACAAAGGATCTATCTCACCAACCAATCTGTTTGCATCACCATCTATTCCTTCATTGATTTCTGCTTCAATATCATCAATGGTGAGATTCTCCATCACTACATCCACTTGTCTTTCATGAATTTATCGATGCACCGATGAAGCGCCTTACGGTGGATCAACAAACATTGCGATCCTCATTGGTCTCTCCTGGACGGAGGATGATTATCATCGAATCGAGAAGATGAAGAGTCATCATCATCACCTCTTGGATCCTCGAACTTGATACCCTCCTCTTTCTGTTGGTCATCAAACAAGTCCATCAGTCTTGATTGTAATAAAGAGGTATCAATCAGATCCAACAAGCTCTCCACTCCCAATTTCTCAAAAACCCATTCTTCAAAGTCTGTCATAGGTTCTGCATCAGGTTTTTGTTTCTTATAAAACCCAAACTTCCATTGGAAGTAATCAGCCACCAACAAGAGTTTTGGATCAACATACCCCTCATTCCTCTTCTTTTCATGTTTTTCATAGGGCATGAATGATCCTCTGGGAGCTATTGCCTTACCTTACTGACCTCCAAAGGTCTCAACAAGTAAGTTCAAAGTTTCTTCCACAGATGCCTCAAGGCTAGTAGGTTGCTCTGTTTGTATATTACTTCCCACTACCTCCATCTGTATCACACTTGGTTCCTCCTGACTTATATGCTCATCGCCAGGTTAACGTGACTATTCTTCCCCCTGAACTATTGCAGGAATTGCAAGGTCTTCAACCAATGTGTCACATACCACAGCAGGTGCAGACTCAGTAGTCTGCTGTGGTTCTTCATCAAGTTGCTCAAAAACAACTTGTGCAGCTTCAGTAGGCTCAACAGCCTTAGTAGGTGAGGATTCAACAACATCAACAGCAGGTTCAGACTCTGTAGTCTGCTGTGACTCTTCAGCAGGTTGCTCAACAACAACCTCTGCCTCCTCATTAGGCTTGATAATAGTCAAGGGCTCAGCCTCAATAGCCTATTCTACTACTTCTTCTTCTACTGCTTCTTCTTGTTCTTCTTCCCTTAGAGCCTCCAAAATCTTTAATTGCTTTCCCTTTCCATGTTTCTTTTTCTGAGTGATCTCTTTCCTTTTCTTAGAAAGTGGCTCATCTTCAACTTCAATCATAGTAGACTTCCTCTTTCGACTGGATTCCTTCTGTTGTTCCCTCAGAATCTCAACAACAGTTTTTCTTACAGCTACAGCAGGGTCAGTAATCTCAATTTCATTTGGACCTCTGAGACTCGTAAGTCTGTCTTTGTTTGCTTCCTTGTTCTTTTAGGCTTTAACTTCTCAGTTACCTTCTTTGTGTCTGCAACCTTTCTCTTCTCAGTAGCTTTCTTTGGTGCAGCAGGTTTTGACAGATTTCTTCACAGTTTGCTTTACCTGCTCACCACCAGCATCATCATCATCTCCATCACTATCATTATCAGCAGCCTCAGTAACACCTTCTTCATCATCATCAAGACCAAGAATAGCATAATCAATTTCCTTCTTGTACCTGGATTGATTAATCTTTTCAGATTCAATATTAGGAATCTTCAAGTGATTCAGCAGGGTCTGAACCATTAATCCTAAGGGTAAGGCCTTTGATTTCCTTTTCCCTTCTCTTTCCTCCTTGGCTACTTTCTTCAAGTAATGAATGAAGTATCCAGCCCAATCAAACTTCATGCTTCTGCAAATGATCATCATCAGCTCTATCTTGGGTCCTGATAGAGTGTCCATACTTCCAACCAGCCCTAATATATTCTTTGCAATGAGCTTGCTCAGCAGGTTGTACTCATATCCAATGTGTTTCACATTGATGCCTGGAATTGATTTGGTGTCTTTATCTGTTTTGATTTTATCAACAAAATCCATCTTGGATAATCCCATTGCTTCAGGATTTACAGGTGCATCTACCACTTTTTCAAAACCAAAAACTTCCCTCAGTAGACTAGGGGAAACTTCAATCTCCTCAGCATTCACAGTTGTTTTGAATGCTTCACTTCCTTCTTCCACAACAATGTTTTTCCAAAAATCAATAACATTTATGTATGAGATTGTTTCCAATCTTATATTGAGTATGTTTTCCAATCCTGCAAACCTCCTTATTCTTCGACCAATGTTGATGGCCAAATCTATTTTGTTTGCATCAACAACAAAGCCTCTAACACTTTGGCTTGATTCAATCTGGACATCAACCTTTTCCGCCATTGTTATGAGAAAAATAAGATGAAGAACATAGATTGTAAATCTGTGTTCACACAGTGTAAAAACAGAGATATAGCAGATTTTACAAGTAGAGAGAATCTGTGTGTGTAGTCAGTATATATAGACAGTGGGTAGTTGTAATCATCGATTGCGCATATACATTGATGTTAACCACGATTAATCTGAGTGAATCCTGTCTTGACACGTGTTCCATAACTCCTCCATAACGTTTTGTAACCGTTAGATCGTGTTAACTAGGGTAATAATGGATAGAAAAAATATCCCGCCAATTGCTCTTTGACTTTAATAAAGTTTGGTGTGTAACGTTCCATTCAAAGCAGGTTGTCCTCAAGAGGGTAGGCTCGTGATCTGGCGATAAAGGTGCTTGACTGCGACAAAGTGACTCTCTTGATCCTTGATTTCTTCTTGTTTTGTTCAATTGATAATACAAGATGAAGTTTAATACCAATGGTGATCCTGTCAAGTGAGCTCACCCAACATGACAAAGACCAATCCCATTTGACAACCTCATTTGCTCAATTGTCCAAACATAAGTACATGGAATTGTTGATACCAATGACTAATCGCTAAGTGAGCTCACCCAACATAGCAAAGACTAATCCCCTTGGTGAATTCCACTACATTCTTTGATTATCATCACCAACTTTTATAATTCTAAGTTCGGTCCTTAGTTTAGCAAATATTTCACTATCAAGTGGTTTAGTGAAAATATCAGCAAGTTGATTTTCAGTAGGGATGTACAGAACCACCACATCTTTCTTTTCAACATGATCTCTTATAAAATGATGTCTCACATCAATATGCTTGGTTCTTGAGTGCAAAACAGGGTTTTCAGTGATTGCAATTGCACTTGTGTGGTCACACATAATTGGAATTTCTTTTTCTTCAATTCCAAAATCCCTTAATTGTTGTCTTAACCAAAGTACTTGTGCACAACAACTTCCAAAGAACAATGTATTCACTTTCAAGAGAGTGGAAGTTGATATTGAATCATTTCTTCTTTGAACCAAGAGACCAGTCTACTTCCCATCAATTGACAGGTTCTTGTAGTGCTTTTTCTATCAATCTTGCATCCAGCATAATCAGAATATGAGTAGGATATAACTTTGAAGCTTTCATCCTTGGAATACCATATCCCTACTCCCAAAGTCTCCTTTAGGTACTTGAGAACTCTCTTGACTGCACCTAAATGACTTTCTTTAGGTTTAGATTGAAATCTTGCACAAACACCTACAACAAATGATATATCAGGTCTGCTGGCAGTGAGATACAGCAGACTGCCTATCATCCTTCTGTATAACGTTTGATCAACATTTTTGCCTTCTTTATCTTCCTCCAATCTGATATTTGTGCTCATTGGAGTTGATAACTTGGTGCTATTTTCCAAACCAAACTTCTTCAACAACTCCTTGGTATACTTGGTTTGATGAATGAAGATTCCATCTTTCATTTGTTTAACTTGCAATCCCAAAAAGTAGTTCATTTCTCCCATCATACTCATTTGGAATTTTCTCTTCATTAGATTTGCAAACTTTTCACATAGCAATTCATTTTCAGAACCAAAGATTATGTCATCAACATAAATCTGTATCGGCCAGTCTTTGTCCTTCTCATTGATTCTGAAAAGAGTTTTATCAATGGTGCCTTTTGTAAAACCATTGTCCACCAAGAATTGAGATAAAGTTTCATACCAAGCTCTTGGTGCCTGTTTCAATCCATAAAGTGCTTTGTTGAGTCTATACACTTTATCTTCTTGATCTTTAACTTCAAATCCAGGAGGTTGTTGTACATACATTTCCTCCTCTAGAATGCCATTCAAAAATGCACTTTTGACATCCATTTGATATACCTTGAAGTTCTTATATGCAGCATGTGCCAAGAATAATCTGATAGCTTCCAATCTTGCAACAGGTGAATAAGTTTCATCAAAATCTATTCCTTCTGCTTTAGAATAGCCTTTTGCAACTAGTCTGGCCTTATTCCTTACAATGGTACCAGATTCATCAAGTTTATTTCTGTATACCCATTTAGTACCAATGATATTTGCATGACTTGGCCTTTCAACTAGTGTCCAAACTTGATTTCTTTTCATTCAATTCTTCTTGCATAGCAATTATCCAATCTGGATCAGAAATTGCTTCTTCAACAACTTTTGGTTCCATTTGAGATAGAAAAGAAGTAAACATAGCTTCCAGGTTGTCTTCTAGTCCTTACACCTTCTTTGTACATTGCCAATAACTTGTTCAACAGGTGATTCCTTAACCATTATGGATTCGGTTAGTTTGATTATAGGAACCTTATCTTCAAAGTAGGTCTGCATTGTAGCTTCTTCAACAACAGGGGTTCATCGGATCCTTGAATTGTTTGATTGTTGCATCAATAATGTCACCAAGCAGGTGTTCAAGCAGGTCGATGTCGAAACTTTTAAGTCATTGAATCTTTCCAAAACTTCAACACAACTGGATCGGTGACTTGTTGATTCTCAAGCAGTTAACAATCTTCATCTTCCATACCCAGTGAACTTAGGTTCATCAAACACAACATGGATTGTTTCTTCATGTTTTGATGATCTCTTGTTCGAAGACTGAATGCCTTGTCGATGAAGAATATCCCAAGAAAATTCCTTCATCTGACTTTGGTTGGAATGTCTTCAAATGAACCTTGTGATTTAGGATAAAACATTTACTTCCAAATGGATGGAAATAGGATATATTTGGTTTCCTTCCATTCCAAATCTCATAAGGTGTCTTCAGTGACTTCTTGTTCATCGATGTTCTGCATTTTGTGTATAGCATGTTGTATTAATCGCTTCACCCAATATCTTTCAAGTAGCAAAGCTTCACAAATCATTATCCTTCCCGCTTCCTTTAAAGTCCTGTTTCTTCTTTCAAAGAACCCCATTTCTTTGAGGTGTACCAAAGATGACAGTTGATGTAGTACACCATTACATTCTGATATTCTCTTATAACTTTGTTGAGAAATTCAATACCTCGATCCGATCTTATTTTTACTCTTGTTAAACTTTTCTCATTTTGTAATCACTTTAAAAGATTAGGTATGCTTTTGAGTGTTTCACTTTTCTTGTTCATAAATATCACCCAAGTGTACCTTGAATAATCATCCACAACCACTAAGGTGTATTTCTTTCCTGTTACACTTGTTGGAGTTATTGGTCCAAAAGATCCATATGCATCACTCCAACACTCTATTAGTTGATTGTTTAGTTTTTGACTTGAAGCTTGACTTTATCTATTTTTACCTCACGACATGCATCACATATAGCATCCTTCTTGAATATGATCTCGGGTAAACCAATCACCGACTTCTTCTTCACCAACCGATTGATATCATCAAAGTTTAAATGATTCAACTTCTTGTGCCATAACCACTTGAGTTCAGACTTGGTATGCACAATTAGCGGAGTTCTCGAGGCTGCGCAGAGACCAATCCACAACATACATGTTTTTGTTGTCTTACCGGCCAAGACAACTTGATCACCTCTTTCACACTAATGACAATACTGATTGTTTTTGTCAAAAGTGACCTTGTATCCCATATCATGTCAAAGGCTCGCAAGTTGTAGTCATCCTTCCACATATGCAACATTCTTGATTGTAAGTCCATTTCTCACAAGTGTGCCATATCAAACTTGTGAATAAAATTATAAGCGAGGACATTACAAAGACAAATGTGCGGACAAAAGTGCGAGAAAAGAAAAGAGTTATACATATCACGAGCACGAGAATAATGTTTTACAAAAGCAGAGCCAAAAATCTAAGAACCCTCGGGCGCATCTCTTCATTATGGACATTCTCTTCCACGAAGAGAATGACGCGACATCGATCAACATTTGTCTCCCATCTGCACGGAGGGCTCTACCAACGCTCGGCTCGGTTTCTCCACCTCACTTTGAACCTTTCGCCCTCTTCCGGCGCTCCTCTCTTTGCAGCCAAAGCGCTGCGCTCTCTCAGATTCGCCTCAATCACAGGTGGGGCCACCCAATCGAGATCACACTCTGGAACATAGCCCGGCTGAAGCTCAATATCGAAAAAGGTATGCGATCATGAAATTCTCTTGAATAATCCGAGAAGGGATGGTGAGAATCCATTCCTCAGGGCGTCAGGTCGGGGTTCTTATGCCGCGAGCCAGGGCGCACCTCGCGATATGATAAAACCCTTGATCATATCCCATCATAAAGCCGTCATCGAAGCGGCCTTGGTGACCTTGACACTTGAGCCTAGATCGCTTGGGTGTGCCCGCAGATCCGTACCACCGCTTGCTCGGCTTCCCAATGAGCTTGGGCCTCGTTAACTTTAAGCTTCATCTCTGCATGGCCCGATCAGCAGATTTACCGCTCCACGAGGTCGAGTTAACTTTACGGGTCTCCGGTCACCGCGCTTGATTTCTCAATCTATCGCATCGGTGCGGTTAACCGCCCACGAAGCCAGTGGACACGTCATTTGCGGCCCCAGAGCTTTACGAGTTTCAACGACTCTTTCCGACATTGACACTTTCACTATGGTGCTTCTATAATCATTGATGAATTGTGCCAAGCCGGTACCAACCTAATGGAAGAAAAACCAATAAGCGAGTCAATATTGACTTGAGGAAAGCGACAATAAAAGGAATGAAAAACAAAAACAAGAAATGAGGTTTACCATGCTCACCATGGTGCCGTATAAGCCCCACAAATCTTCAATACTCCCGGAAAGGCGCGGCAAGGGATCAACTTGATCCGCCCGGCCACAGCCACATCCGCTTATCCGCGGCGCCTACCCCATCCGGATATCATTAGGGATACCATCCATCGAAATGTCTCGGCGGGGGCACATCGATACCCCCTTGAAATTGTGCTGCGGCGCCATGGCGAGGTCGAGAGGTTGTTGCCGCATGAACTCTTTGTCCAACGAGCGGCGGGACAACCTCTGGGCCCGATAGGGACTCGGCAAAGAGGCACACTACCACCTTCGTGCCCCTTGAGATACCACGTCGTATCGGCCCCCAGGTTTGCCTTTATCGGTTTGGATTTCTTAAGAGGAGGACCTCACGCAGTCGCTATCGTCTCCATCGGGCTCAATCTCTTTCAACCGCAAGCCCTCTTCTTCTTATCACCCAGCGGCTTTGTAAGAGTGGTGCAGCCATAGTTTGCCCGCCGCGGTTTTCTATTCTGCCGGTGGTGGGATGATTTTAATGACCTTAGCCCCAGAGGCTCCGGCCGCCCGACGTCTGCAAATCGACCATGGGAAGGGTTGTCTTAATCCACTTTTAGTTGGCGCTACTTTCACCTCACCAACGGTCTTTTGCTTGGACAATTGGGTGCACGACGAACTAATCTATCCATAAGTACCTGCGGGGAACAAATATATATTAGCGACTAGAACCTATGAAAAGAGACATATTATGAAAGAAGCAAGAAGAATGCAAGTAAAAATCCTACCGGTGCCCGGCATATTAGGATAACCGCCCAGATATTTCACCGAGAGGAAGGCATAAACCTCCCATGGTGACACTCGCCGTACCAATCGGGATGGGTCGGCAACGCTTGTCGACTACAACTAAAGGTTCGCCAACACCTGCTCCAGGAAGTCCGGCTTGTCTAAGATAGAAATGAGCGGCGTCAAGCAACAACCTCGAGTTAAATGCCACAACACTGAGGTTCATTTTCACGAGTATAGCCTGGATCGTCTTTAAGCTCGGAGATAAACTCATCATCGTCATATTGGGTTTTTATCTTATTCAAGTGATCGATCTTGACCGAATTCTCCGCTAGCTTCTCAAGCGGCCACCTACCGGGACTCTGCACCTTCATACATCTTTTGTCCCTAATCCACCTTGTCGGGGAAGATCAAATAACAAGCGGGGTCTACCATGCGACGATCGACTACGCGGTTGGATTTGGCGGCGCCGCCACTTTCCGGAGAAACTATAAAAATATAAAAGCACCGGCATCGGCCAGTTCGCGCCCGCTCAACCTCTCGATTATAATAAAGGGACATTACCCGCCGAACAACTCCCAAACTCAGTGCGCAAGGCATCACTTTTAGCTCTTCCATAAAGTAACAAAGAATGGATCAAAGGGAGTGCGAGTCCGCCGCAAAATGATCATAATGCAGCCTACAGATAGTCTTCTTTGGTCTCGCCCACGAGTCCATGGCATCTTTGGTGGCGCCCTTATACTAACAAAGCGATAGTCCGCCGAGATATAAATGCTGGCTGCTAACGCCGAAGTATAATCTTCGATCCTTAAACTCCTCCATCGGGCTACAAGTTCACTATCCGCCTGCGTTCGCTCTCTCGCAAGTTCATTTTCAACGCGACCGGACCTTCTCTTGGCGCCCTCTTCTTTTTCGCGGGTTCCTCGTGGCGGTTTTCTTGCGTACAACAATTTTTGGAGATTTTTGGGCTTCTCCGATACCACGCCGGTTTCACAGCACGGCAGTCTTGATCTTGCGCTACTTTTTGCGGCCCAGGTTTTAAACTCTCTCCATCCTGGTGAGAGATTGCTTGAAGTGCCATTTGGTGCGTCATCTTTGACCTCGCCCTCCCTTGGCGCGCCCTCACACCATGCTTCGTGTGACCTGGGTGATTCTATGTTAATGGATCCGGGGTTTGGATTGTCTTCCATCTCTCCTCTTGTATATCCAGTGTATTCTTGTTGCCAAAATTCACCCTTTGACCATCCTTTGCCACAAAGTTTGACAAATAAAGTGCTTATTCTTTGTCATATGTCCGGAACATCCCTTTGTAAAAGTACCGGACACCTACAAAACAAAGTTAATACATTTTAGGTACCCAAAACTTGTTTGGGTCCATATGGTCGATAGTAAGCATGACTTTTGGTAAGTTTCCATAAGGTCTTCTCCTAAAAGTGTCATACTTTGGTTCATACATGTATTCCACACATCCATAAGTCCTAACAGTAGGTTGTGTAGGATTCAGATATGTTTTCTGGCCTTTTGGTTTATAATGCTGTTTGAAGTGACTTTTGGTGTTAGAAGCATTAATATAACCATTTGTTTGCTGTCTTAGGAACAGCCCTGTAGTATGGAGTCTGCTTTGAGGTCCCTGCTTGAGGCCTTTTATAAGTCCTCTCTCACGAGTCCTTTCTTCGATTCCATTGCTTAGGTTTTACACTAGCAACATGGTCATCTTGGTTGTTTTATCGGCATGCACAGAATATTCCAATCATCATCGATGAGGAAGCAGTCTACCTTTCCCCGAGATAAGTATCCCTAGAATGATTAACATTTTTAGATTTAAGATTCTTATCTTTGGAATATTTTCGACCTTTACCTTTTGTGGTCCAATGAGACTTTGGTAGCAGTCCGCTATCGAGAGAAGTCTAGAAGGTCCAGCAATGATCCTATTTTTGGATTTGTTCTTTTTGTTAGAGTTTGTTGACTTTTTGACTTTTGATTTTGCTTCCTTGAAGTATTCTCGAGAGGTTTTCTTGCCTCAACAACCTTACTTGGAGTTGGATCTTGTGCTGGTACAAACTTAGGACCAATTCTAGTACTGGGTTCAATGACCTTGCTGGATCCACTCTTGTTAGATTGTTGAGTTCCAAATCCAAGCCCTGTTCTATCACCATAAGGCTTTCCAGATTTGTATGCATTAGAGGAGCAAGATGGTTCAAATTGATTCGAGAGGTGGACTGGATGATCAAGAGCTTACACCGATTACATCCAAACATCTTTTCCTTACCTTTGAGAACTCTTAATTCAAACTTTCAATCTTCCAACTTCTAATTCAAGAGCTTCTTTTTCAGCCTTCACAACCTCATAACCAGAATTGTATTATCCTCGGTTGATTAAGGATGGCATCAAAAGTCTCATTATTGTCGAATTTCTAGGATTTGAACCACAAGTTGATTCACAATCACTTCCAAAGCGGGGAGTATTGATAGATACAGATGTGTATACCTCCTCTGTTTCATCCATATTAGCCATCAAAGCATAATCTTCCATATCAACAACCAAAGATCTTTGTGTCATCCGATTCATTTCCTTTTCGATTCCACTTCATACCTCGATTCATCTTCAAACAACCATAGCCTTCTTGCCATGTCTTCTTTGTTGACTCTTGGTCTTCAGTAGGTCGGACAATCAGGTCTAAAGTGTCCAGGCTTCTTGCAGTTGAAGCAAAGATAATCAGGTTCCTTACTTTGTTTTAACTCAGGACAGTCAGGTTTGAAGTGTCCTGGTTTCTTGCAATGAAAGCACATATAGTCATTATCTTTCTTTGATTCTTCTTTCTTCCTTTCAGTAGGCCTTTTTGTGAAATTTCTTGCAGGGGCCTTTCCTGTCTTCATCATCCTGATTTTCTTGCTTAGTAGGGCAATTTGTTCCTGCATCTCATCCAGCAGATCATCTTGTCCTCCAGATGTTTCTTCACGATGTGAAGCGACCAATGCAGATGGTCTTTGGCTCTTCTTTTTGATCCTCAGTGTACAAGCTTTTGCTAAATTCATAAGCCTTGAGATCTGAAAACAACTTGAAGGTGTCTTCTTCATGTAGCTTTCTCATTTCCTCTATTGCAGTCACCATCATTTTCCAAACATCTTTTGCAGGTAGAGCCTCCAGGATTTTTGTGTTAATTTCTTCTTTTGAATAACTTACACTCGTGAGGTAAGTTCATCCAGATTGCATTAAATCTTGATTCCATTTGCTCAATGGTTTCATTTGGTAGCATCTTGAACTTTTGAAACCTTTTTTGACCACACCGATTTTATTCTTCTTTATTGCATCAGTGCCTTCACAGATCAACTGTATCTTGTCCCAAAGTTCCTTTGCAGTTTTGCAATCTTTAACCTTTATGTACATATTGCTATCCAAGGTTCTATAAATGATATCAATAGCAATATTGTTGAGGTTTGCTCTCTTTCTATCTTCTCGCATTGCATTCTCTTTTGGTTTTGGAATGTACTGTAGTATCACCCACTTTATTCTTGCCTTGTTAATCTCCAGTGGTCCATCTGTTAGTACATCCATCATCTCATCATGAGTTGCAGCAAGGTAAGCATGCATTCGACGTTTATATTCATCAAATCTATCTAGAGAACACATCAGCATAGTTCTAGCATACTGGGTGTTATCCATGATGCAAGTTTTTGAAAATCGAAGAAATTGAAAAAGTTTCAAAGTATTTTCACAAGCACAACAAGTAGGATTTCTTGAGCGAAGCCTTTACACCGATACCACTTGTTGGTCCCTTGAAAAGGCTTTGGTTAAGTTTAGAGAGGGGGGGTGAATAAACTTAACACTTAAAACTTTGAAGTTAACAAATTGCAGAACTTCAGCAAATCTGCGATACTTGATGAGTCTCTGCGATACCTCGATAAGCCTGGCGATAAGCGATGAGTCTCATGATAGTTGAGTTTCTTTGAATTTAGCAAATGGAATTATGTCAAAATTAAGCCTTAATACTTGTTGTTAAATATGATACTAAGTATTAGATACTCATGAGTGTATGTGTGTGATTTGATTTGCTAGATTCGGTTGATTGATGTAAATAATAAACTAAGTGCGAGAATGTAAATCTTTGAAAGTAAGTAGCGAGATTTTATAGTGGTTCAGGTGGTGTAATCCTATCAGTCCACTCTTCTCCCGTGATGTTGGAGGTAATTCACTAGAGATCTTTGATGTTGCGAGTTACAAAGATTCCTAAGATTGCTTGTCCTTCACCAATAACTATGGCTTCACAAGCGGCCGGGAGCAGTAGGATTGCTTTGCTCCCGAGTCTTCCACTGGTCCTTGAAGGGTAGGATTGCCTCTTCACCACCGGCTCCACCACAAACAACATCTTTCACACACTTGTGCTTCATTTGTCTTCAAGAGTTCTTTATAAAATAAAGATTGAATCAAATAAATGATTCGATTGCAAAGCGGCTTGATTAGGATGATATAATCGAGCTTGCAGTCTTCAAGTGTGTATACTTGATGTAGCTTGAATAGAGAATACACTTGAAGAATCTTTCGGATCGGTAGCTTTAAGTTCGATGAAGTTCAAGCAGGTGTTTTTCAAATTCGAGAATAGTCTCTTATATTTTTCTCTTAAAGTTCATCAATCATCATCTTTTTCTGAGTTGAAGGTCCTCTATTTATAGGTAAGAATGCATGTGACTTACATTTGAAATTCAAATGTAACCGTTCCTTGTTTTTGTCCCATCTGATTTGCTTTCTGTCACTATCCATAGGATTGACACTGTCAGAATTCCTTTTTGACAGTGCAGTGTGTCCACCCTTTGACTTATAACCATTGGATAAAAATCTGAATCATCCCAACGTTCTTTTAATCTCAGCCTTTGATTTGTTTGATAAGTCAGAGGTAGTTGGTTATCCTTATCCATGTAATCTTCCAATATAATCTTGAATTAATCGAGGTATATTATCAGCAGGTTCATCAGTCTGCTGAGATACCCATCAGTCTGCTGAACAGCAATTTGCTGTGTATAAAATACAATGCAGCTGATTTCTTTTATCTGTAAAGTTAGATTACACCTTTTTTAATTATAACCAAGTTCCAAACATCATCCAACTTATGGAACTTAGACCTTGTACACAAGGTATATGTAATCAGTTTAGGTCATCACAGACTTGCCTAAATTCTGATTCCATATCCTTGACTTTAATTACTAAGTTTGATCCCTTAGCCTTCATTAAGCGAGTTTGATCCCCTCGACCTTGGTCTTCAAGAGGTTCGAGAAAAGTCTCATCGACCTATCTACCCTACTGATATTGACCAGTCTGCTGATATAAATCATCTGACCTTTACAGTGCTTGTTTGATCAAACTTATTCATAAATCAAACTCTAATAAACCTATACATTTGATCTAGACATCTTTTTGCCTTTGCACTATAACAGCTAGTCTGGCACTCATCATCAAAACTAAGAAATAAGTCCAACACTCTGGATCATAATGAGCTACTAGTGTCATGATAATTTTAATGGAATCTTCCCTGGACACAAGGGAAAAAGTCTCATTATAATCAACACCTTCTTTCTGATTGAAACTTCAGGCAACAAGTCGGGCTTTATATCGTTCAATTTTACCATTACAGTCGTGCTTAGTCTTGATGACCCATTTACAGCCAACTAGTTTGTGTCTTGAAGGTAATTGAACGACTTCCCATACTTGATTTTCATCCATATATTTCAATTCATCTTTCATGGCACCAATCCACTAACTAGAATTAACATCCTTATGGCTTGTGAAAACGAAACCGGATCTTTACTTGTCCCTTCTTCATATTCTACTTGATAAAACATAGAATCATCGGGAATAGCAGATCTCCTTTGTCTTTGAGATCTTCTTAATGCTGGTTCCTGTGGTGCTTCATTACTATTTTCATTGGCGATGATCTCATCATGGAGTTGTTGATCATTTATTGGATTTTCTTCATTGTTCAACGGTTCAACAATGGAGAGATTCCCAATACTTTTCGGAATAGGGTTAAAAGGGTTAGGACAATAAAACCTATATCCTTTGGATTTTTCTGGGTAATCTTGAAGTAACTACTAACTGTTCTAAATCCAATTTCTTTACTTGTGGATTGTAAATTCTAGCCTCAGCTGGACATCCTCATATTTGGAGATGCTTCATATTAGGTTTCAACCATTTCCACAGTTCAAAAGGTGTCTTTGGAACTGCCTTGCTGAGAATCCTATTAGAAATGTAAACAGCTGTGCGTAAAACATCCATCCACAATGATATAGGCATCAGCATGACTCATCATAGATCTAACCATTTCCATATACGTATGATTCTGCCTTTCTGCTACACCATTCCGCCATGGAGATCCAGGCGTTGTGTTTTGAGCAATAATTCCATCTTTTGGAGAATTTTTGCAAAAGGTCCAGGATGTTGTCCTGTTTCGTCATACCTCCATAAAATTCACCACCTCTATCCATCATTATGATTTTCACCTTTTTATTTTGTTGCCTCTCGACTTCAGTTATGAACATTTGTAAAGTGTCCACGGATTGAGATTTGTCATGCAACAAGTATAGATGACAATAACGTGAATAATCATCGATAAAGGTGATAAAATACCTTTCGCCTCCAAAAGTGGCATCAAAAGGTCCACAAATGTCTGTATGTATTATTTCAAGAAGCTGGGTACTTCTTGTGGCTAAATTGAGATACAAAATATTTAATGAGGCTAATTTAAACAACACTTACACAAGAGTAGAGTATAGACAAGAAATTAAGGTGCTCCTGTGGGTAGTCACCATAAATTCTTCACATAATGTCGAGATACTCACACATAATTGAGTGATATTTTTGTAAAGAAGACGAACAAGGTATCTGTAGATATCCTTGACCTTCATAATATACACTCCATAATTCTTTCTCTGTTGTGATGGTAAGATGATTTTCAGCAAAGAGAGCATTAAGATAAATTTTATAAAAAGACTACACTTTAAAACCTAACAACATAATACAACATAACTAGGATCAAAAACCAATGTATTCCTAAAATTGACATACCCCTTAATTTGAACCATTTGTCAGTTCAACTGAATATTAATAAATTTCAACCACTTCACATAATGTGATCAAAACATTAATTCATCATAATGTCAGGTTCTGTGGCTACACCCAACATTTGACGCCATTGACACTCAAAACATTGACAATCATACGGAGGTCAACTAAACCTTATGTTGACATATACATGTGCAATGTAATACTTAAATATGATTCAAGTATACATGTATAATGCCTTACTGGACTTACAAAATAAATATATCACGATCTAATCACTAAATATAATGTGAATAGTCTTCTTATGTCAAGAATTTAAGCTGCTATGGCAATACTCTAAACTTGACAGAACTATAAGACATATTTACAATCTTTGCAAAATCAATAATTTAAAGTCCAGAACTTTATGATATGTCAAAACTTTTATATGAACCAAATATCAACAAACATATGTAATTTGCACTTTAATGATATTCAGTCACTTTATCAATATGTGATTTTGTTGCTTCGGATGTCATAACTTAATCATTAACAATAAATGATTAAACGCATAATACGTGACAACTAATATTCAAAATTATAGTCCTTCCAATTCATCACAAAAGCATGGACACACTAAGTACACAAATAGAAAGTAAAAGCAGAAATAAACTGCTATTATAAAAGGATCAATATCATTAGTCACATATTATTTATCATTTAATATGTTAAATCATCATTTATATAAAGCGGGACTAATATACTAATCAATTAGTTTTATGTGACTACCTTATTATGTGTCATTGTTTATTACCCACATAATGTGATAAATCACTTGATATATGACACAAGATGCTTGGTTAAACAGTAGTCTTTCCAAACAATAAAATTGCATAATGTAACGAATTAATGTTAACACATAGGAAAGACTAATACCTTTATTGAATCATTTGATTTCGTGTGACAAAACATTTATGTATCACAACATATGTCATTTTCTAATTGTAATAAGTTATTCTATATGTGATACGTATAATATAGTTTGATTTAATGGTCTTCACTTAATGTGCACATAAGAACTAAATAATGTATACTCAAACATAACTATACATGCAGACTTATAATATAATCAATTCTTCACGATTTCATTAGTATAGCTAAATTGTGCTAACATGAATTTGGAAGACTATCTTTAATTAATCAAACAATTAAATGATGTTCATCGGGCACATTTAATTCATTGGGCTCAAACGTTAATCCTAATGCACTATAATAAAAAAAAAAAAATAAAATTTGTGCCGAATAATGCACTAAAATCAATTAATGCATGATTAACATAAAACAATCATCAACTGAAATAAAATGGCCCAAAAGAAGTGATTGCATTGAGTACCATTTAACATCCGTTATGTTTTTTTTTTTTTTTTTTTTTTGACGGTAAATATCATGCATCATGCAACCCTAATTATGCCGCCGCCGTTAATACCACAAACAGTAAAAAGCATACGGAGGAACCAATTATGTGATAAAAAATTACGTGATCAAAGCATACAGTATGGGTTTGGAATTTGGATAGCGGGAATTAATATAACGAAGGCAGCAATTTTTCCCTCAAAATTGCTACAAACAATATATCCGGTTTACAAAAATAATACCAACATTAGATAGAATAACATGAATTGTAAGGTCGCTTCGATACCACATGTAAGTTAAACAATAGATTTAGAGTATCTGAATAGCGGAAGAAATCATCAGGATCGTTTCCCTACATCCATTATTACTCGACCACGTCTCCGTTTTGCCATGATGTCGTTCACGCCTTGATGAGGATTCCGATATCTCTCTCCTTACTTACAACCGTTATGTGTTGGTTTATTTCGTATGCTTTATGATTGAGTAAAGCATTGCTTTTATAGGCGGATAGAGGGCCGAAATCCGAATGATCTAGATTTTAGCTTTAATCTCGGCCGTCCATCAAAGCCGAGTTTTAATCGGAATAAAACTCCTTTTAAATAACCAATAAATAATAAATAGCATATTTCCTAGGAAAAACAAATTTTCTATAAAACCACTATTATGGGGAAGAAAATTACACGGGCGCAATTAATGACCGACGTAATTTTTCTTACATGTACCCCACTTGTTTTTAGAGCATTATTATCAGTCTCCCTATATCTATCCCTAAAAGTACTATTAAAAAAACATATCCCTACTTTACAGCAACTACATTCAGAGTATTCTATATCAGCTTCCTTATCTCTGTCCTTACACCATTAAAATATTCATTCTTTATCTATAAACAATTTTTTCAAAATTAATTTTTGTTAGAAAAGTAGAGAAATAATGAATAAAAAAATATATGGGGAGAGCTACAATACCACCCTACATTTGAGGTGGCACTGTTCACGGTCCCTATTGTAGGGAAAGTATAGGGAGGCTGATGGAGTGTGTGTTTTTTTTACTGCATTTTATCCCTATTGTGGAGATAAAATAAGGTGTAGGGAGTTTGATGTTAATTCTCTTAGAGATGTTGTCAACATATGCTTCTCTCATCTCATCTTTTTTTTTTATTTATCTCTATGATACCCTCAACGGTTGAGAGATTATCTATGAGGTAGTACAAGGTACTGAGACTGTTTCATGGACCCTACCTCCCAGATTTATCCGGTCGTCCCTTCGGTTTGTGAATATACTCTGGTACATAGGTGGTACCTTGATTATATCAGTTCTTATTAGTGGATGATTCTTGATTCGAACAGATAAAACCAAGTTGTCTCGGTTTTGGTTTGATAGACCGAGTCTTCTTAGAGTACTATGATGACTATCAAATCAGGTTCCTAACTGATCTGAGCATTTGCAATCTTTGAATGTCTTATATTTGGTTGAACCATTTGGTTTAATTGTTGCCTATCTTTGAGACTATTTCTGTTTTAAAAATGCTTAAGCCTTCGGTTGTTTCTAAAATGAATTTCATAAGTCAAAAGAACTTTTTTATGATTATCCACTGGCCCGGCAGCCGGTAAGACGAAGAGAGGTTGCTATAAATCAAGAAAGTGTCCGAGTGCGACGTAGAAATACCTGAACTCATGCCATGTCATTGAGGTTGTTGGATGAATATGAGTTTAAAGAGAGAATCGGCATGACATGTAGATGACCGTCACATGATGGTAATAGTGTCTCTAGGATGCAGCCTTACTGCACTTAAAGCCCTCGGGCTTTTAGTGGATAACAAGAATAATTAAGACAATGAGCCCTTGACCATGGTGGGTTGTCGTATAGGTCCCGATACCTTGAGCCTTCGACGCTCTGCCAAATAATATGATATAGCCGCTAAATTAAACCCTTGAAGAATCCAAGTAACACATGTAGGATCTATTAGGAAATTAGATCATCAGAAGAATGGGGTTGAATAGTTATGAACCAACCTTGCCCATAGAAGCTTCTCCTACAAAGTTTATCAAAAAGATAGCTAGTGTAAATGTTCAGATACTTAATGTATCAAGTTATAACAATGATTAAGCGGTTATAATGCAGCTTATAAATAAGTGTAACACTTTTCTGATCAACTATGACGATGCTGGATTTTGCCATGCATAATTTCGGATCAATTTAATCTAGGGATGATTGACTCAAGGATGATTTTGGGGGTGATTTTAGACTAAGCCTGAAAGTCTCTCTCAAGTTGCCTACGTATCCTGTAATTATCCATGAATAACTCAATTTATGTCAAGAGATACTTGGAATCTCAAACAATGCAGTGACATTGCAAGTTCCGGTGAACTTTGAGTATGTAATTCATTGCTTTGGATTCAATAAACTCAGATGTTAGTAAGTAAGCAAGAAAGCATCAACCACAAAGTTGTAAATGAGAAGTAATTAAATGACACAGGTGTTTAGACATGTTCCAACAAGGGTATATAAAATATCCACCATGTAGTCAATCTTGTACCAAGTATGACCTTGGATTTAAACATCCATCCGACGGGATTACTTTTGTTATCACTTTGATTCAATTACAAAGAGTGTAACACCTCAGTAGCATCCGTTTAAGCCAAAGATGGATCACACGATTGCAAATATCAATTCCTTAACACAAACACAAGTCCCTGCTTGGAACTGCTTACAAACTTCCCCTTTTAGAAACATGACTTTGTTATGAGCTTGATATGCACTTATTTTGTGACTCAAAGATTCCTCATGGATCTTTGATTCGGTCTCTAGCTCTACAGCAGCTGACTAAAACTCCAAATAGCTTAATCCAAGCTAAAACAGATAGCTAACACAAAACAACAAGCACAATCAACATTGTCTTCTGTTTCTCAACTAGAACTCAAAGTTTATGAATTGAATTTATTACAAAGAGATTTTATGGGGGTTTAAAAAGCTATATCTTTGTCAAGATAGTAGTAGTATCCCCAAGAACTCAGTTAAGCCTCTTATGTAGGCAAATACACATTATCCATGTTATAGTGAAATTAGTCGTCGTGTTTGTTTTGATCACTTGTGAAATCAGCTTGCAATGACCAAGGAAACTGCCTCCTCCATTCTCAGCAAAAATTTAGCATGTGAAGTAGCTAAGGACTAAGGACTCATTGAGAGAGGATGGTGAGAAGATGAAAAAGAACTTGTGACAAGACATGTGTACTGTGTTGTACCAAGTGGAGTGTTTGCAACATCTTGAGCCCTTTGAGAGAGTAAATTACTCAACAGTTATATAGACATCCAAGAAGGAGTTAATATAATCATATATTTGATAAACTGTCTATTAATGGTTGATTGATTTTTGTATATGATGATTTCAATCACTTATTATGTTTACAACTCAAATCCTAGTATAATCTACGCATCTATGGTTGATTGCATTTTGGCAAAATCAGTTTGGAGATTACTACCACGGGGATATTATTGGAGACACCTAAATTTTCGATCAATTCTTGATTTTTTTGAGCTTGTGGTGAACGAAGAGAGTGCAGAGGATGTAGCTAAAATTATTAGTTTTCTTTGGTGGATATGGAAAAGTCGTTGCAAAATGATACACGAGAAACATCCCACCCGCCCGGATTTGATTTTAGCAATGGCTGAGACTGAAGTTTATGCATATATGCACGTGCACCAAAATATTGTTTCCAAGCAGATTTCGCAAAGTCCAAGGAAAAAATGGGTACCACCTCCAACCTCCTTAACTAAGTTTAATGTGGATGTCGCACCTAAAGGAGACTCAATGGTTGTTAGAGGAGTCTTACGTAACCATAATGGAGATATTTTAAACAGTTTTTCAATGAAACTTGATGGCCGTTAAGAGGTAGCAGTTGGTGAGGCTCTTGCCATTCACCAAGCTATCAGTTTTGCTATAACTTAGGGCTTCTTCAATGTGGTCTTCGAAGGGGACTCTCTAACAGTCATCCACAAGTTGAACTCTGAAGAGATGGATTTATCCCACTTTGGATGTGTTATTGAAGATTGTAAGACTCTACTTCCAGTTTTCTCTACTTGTAAGTTTTCTTTTGTCAAGAGAGAAGGAAACAATCCAGCTCATCTCTTGGCAAAAGAAGGTCTGTCTCTGGTAGGACTTAAACAATGGGGCTCTGGGCCGCTTTCTCATGTAATCATGGCTTGTCATTCTAACGTGATGCAATAAAACCATTTTTTCCTCTAAAAAAAATGAAATACAAACAATTGTTTTTAGAGACGGATTCAAAAGGACAAAATAAGTCTAAGAAGAGCAATCAATATAGCTTCAAACTTAAATGCTTTAAAAAGACAAAATTAATATAAGTGTACCAAAATGCCTTTTTTACAGCCGAAAAAATGAATGTATTTCTCTCTCCAACTCAATATTTCAAATGACTATATATTTTGATCTAGATTTCGGATCATTGTAATTCTTTCACCACAATTATATCATTTGATATTTTACCAATGTAATTTCTGGAAATCAAAATTTACTTCATAGATTTCTCTCCATGCAGTAACTTAAGATGCAATAACTGAAGATGTAGTAATAGATGAAGCAATAACAATGAAATTGAAGATACAGTAACAGTGAAATTGAAGATGCAGTGACATGTGAAAGTGCAATTGAAGACCAAATCATGTGTCACTGCATCGTCATTCAAACTTTATAAAGAAGAAATCAAAGTCACTGCATCTTCATTGACGCTTTATGAAGACCATTAACATAGGATGCAACAACAATAAAGCGGAATATCCTGTGACATTTGAAGATACATAATGACGGTCAAATTTATACCATTTTAGGCATCCACATTTCCTCTATTATGAGCAAAATTGAGTTACTTTTGCCTTAAATCACTAGCTAATTGAGTTAATTGAACATTTCATATCTTGTGGTTTGTAAAGTTGGATTTACGGTTATTTCCTCCGAAATTGGTATTACTTTGTCATGTTTTTGGTTCTTTGTAGTTTGCGAAGTATTCCATGCGTTAAGGAAAGGAGATCAAAAGCGTCATTGTAAAGAATCAGACCAAGATGAAGCCTATAAAATTTCTAGAAGATGAACTGTGTGGAATGGATCAAAACAAGGTGGGCCGCGGCTGACTTCAGACTTACGGGGATACACGTTTGCTTGCATGAAGGAGTAGAGTTTGGGGTTCTAGAACATAGTTAAGTAGGCCAGAACACCATAAGAAGTCCATAGGTGTTCAAATTTTAGAATGTACTCAAGTCACAAAACTATTTCCATTCAATAAAAGTTTTCTTTTCAATTTTATTCGGGTTTAATACATAATCATCACTGATCCAACATATTCGCCGGTTAGAGAACGGATACAAGAGTGGGAACAAATAGAATTAAATCTAGATCTTGTTTGTTTCTAGGATGAATTAAATTTAATTCATATATCCCTGATTATGATTGAGTCCATCGCGTCTGGCGAAGAAATCACAGGAAACAGATCACGCCGCTCCAGCCATGACGGTGGCCTTTACCGCAGTGGCGGGGCGATTAGTAGATCTGCTTTATGTGCAGTCGGTTATGGTTATGTCTGATTTTCAGATTTAATCTATGTGTCATAAGCCTGATCATCTTACCGCATGTTCTCATAAATTAATGCGAAGGAACTCCGTTGAAGTGTTAATTAGGACATAGTCAATTGGATCGTTTAAGTACCGCCAGCATGTCTACGGTGGCTGCCTAGATGAGGTTCACAGTAATCCCGGCATCCTTAATTCTTAACGCATATGATATTAATACGGCAAACCAGTCCACAATGGTAGGTTAATTGCACATAGGGCTAGACTGTCTTTGTTAGAATATGTTAAATCTAATGCTCCTCCTTAGGTGTGTTTAGTGGTCTTAATTAAGTTAATTATGTTAGCTAATTAATTCCTCAAGATCTTTGTTTCTAACGGGTTAGAATAATGTACTGAAAGTCCTACTAGCCATTGGACATGACAGCCCAACGGCTAGTTGCTTTTCTGCTTTTTGGACTGTTTGTGTGTATATAAACAAACAACTCCTCTCCTTGTAACTTAAGATTTTCTATTAATGAAATAACAATTTTATTTCTTCTTCCCTCTCAAAGCTTCTGCTCTTACATGGTATCAGAGCCGTTGGTTCAAAAAATTCAAATCCTTCTTTTTTCTTGAATCCTTATGGCTACAGAATCTTCAGCTACTAGTGATTCTACTAGAGTTCCTCTCTCTTCTGAGCAATCTATTACCTCTATTGGAGATCTTCAGCAAATCCAAGCTGCATATAAACTAAATGGGAAAAACTATTTGAAGTGATCTAAGTTCGTCAGGACCTTCTTGAAGGGAAGGGGCAAACTCAGTCACCTGCTAGGCACTAGACCATCTCCAACTGACCCTAAGTTTAATGCTTGGGATGAGGCTGACTCTATGGTAATGTCTTGGATGTGGAACTCTATGTGTCCTAAAATTAGTGACACTTATATGTTCTCAGCAAATGCAAATGAAATATGGGATGATGTGAAAGAAAATTATTCCAAAGTCAATGATGCTGCACAGATCTATGAGATCAGGAATAGGATCTCAAACACCAAACAAGGTGTGAGATCCATTACTGAATACTCAAGTCTTATGCAGAGCATGTGGCAAGAACTAGACCACTACCAGTGCATTAAAATGCACAATAATGAAGATGTGAAAATTCTCAAAAGAATTTTGGAAAATGATATGATCTATTCTTTTTAAGCTGGGCTAAATGTGCAATATGATCCTGTCAGAGTGCAAATTCTGGGAAAAGAAGATCTTCCCTCTCTAAATGAAACTATGGCTATTGTCAGAAATGAAGAAAGTAGAATGAGTGTCATGATCGATTCTACTCCTATTGAGGACTCGCCTTGATCTCACAGAACAACATGATTCCTCAAAAGAATACCATTCAGAGTCAAACCTTTTGCTCTAAAGGAAATGATAAAGATTCTCTAGTTTGCTCCTTCTGTAAGAAGAGCAGGCATACTAGGGAAAACTGCTGGAAACTTCTTGGGAAACCAGGAAGTGAGAAACACAATAAAAAGGCTGCTAACACTGCAGCAGGACATGAGGCAAATCAGAAAGTTGGGGAGTCTGTCCATAGAGCTGTAGATCAAAATCAATATCCCAACCTTGGATCATCAGAAATAGAGAAACTAAGGAAGTTCATTGAGTCTTTGGACAACTCATCAACCTCCTTAGCTTTTTCAGATATTTCTAAAACTAATATGGTAAATGGGGGTTCCCAGTTATGGGTCATTGATTCTGGTGCTACAGATCATATGGCTTTCTCCAAAGAGCAACTGATGTCTTACAAACCATGTACTCAGTACACATCAATTACTGTGGCTGATGGCTCTCCTATCCAAGTGACTAGGATATGAGATGTCAATCTCTGTGAAAATATTACTCTAAGAGATGTGTTACATGTTCCTAACTTGTCTAGTAATCTGATTTCTTTTCAGAAGTTAACTAGAGACTCCAAATGCCTTGTTGTTTTCTCTTCTGACATGTGTTTGACTCAGGACCAACTAAGGAAGGAGAAGATTGGGGTTCTTTAAGGCTAAAGAGGTCATATACTAGGAGGCAAATTTAGTCATTAAAATGTAGTTTTTAGTGGGAAGGCCAAGAGTTAAAGAAAGACAAGCACGAATTGAGGTTGGTTCTATTTTTGGTTGTATACATGTAAGGCTAATCTAGACAAGTTGTGGATGTATCATTATAGATTAGGACGACCTCCTTTTAGTATAATAAAGCAAATGCTTCCTAATATGTTCACATATTATGATTGTGATAAGCAATTACACCTCTGCAGAGATTTGTTGTAATGTTTGTGATCATTCTCTTTCAACAATCTTGTTTATTTAGTTTGCGTTCTACTCGTGTAATCACATATACTACTTCATAATTATTTTTAGTATCAGGGAGCTCATGTAGACATATCGTTCAAAAATTGAAGAAAAGGTTTGCTTTGTAGTCATATGGAGAAGACAACAAACATAACATGGCGCCTGCAGGATTTAAGAAATGGAAAAGTCGACATTGCTTTCATTCCTAAGCATGAGCATGAATTGGTTGTGGTACCAAAATCTTTTGTTTCCTTCTATCCTGTATAACAAGATTTCTGCTTATTTCCATGATTTTTATATTTGCTAATAATGATGGTTATGCGAGAATCTAACTCGAGGTCAAAAATTTATCGGAGTTGAGAGAATCTTAGATATATTCATATTTTTCTTATTGTCCATTTTCTGATGATTTTATTGCAGCCCCAAGCAATTGTACGAGCCACGTAGGAACATAAGGAATTGGTCAAAGCTTCTGCCTGAAAGAAATGTTTTACAAGCCAAATATCTATTGCTCTATTCAGAGTAAATTTTATTTACAAACTAATTTACTTTGAGCCCTTCCCCTATTTTTGGCTTTCCATTTTTTGTAAGGCTTGCTGTATTTCTTTATCACATTGTCATTTAATGGCTTAATTTTTATATTGACAGTTTTTTTGAGAGTGCTCTGTTGTATGAAACTATTTCAAAGAACCTTAATCTATCTAAATTTTGTTAGCCTGCTTCTATTTGTGGCATCACAGATTGTATGTTGAACTCTCAACATCCTCTTGATTTCTATCAATAATCACAGTTCAAAACATTATATGTAAAACCTCTTTCACCATTATTCATAGTGATATTTGGGGGCTGCTGAGGCTATTCATAATATAAATGGCTATTAAAACTTTCTTGTAGTGTTTTCATTTATTGATGATTGCATTATTCATAGTCACTTGGATTTACTTAATGAAACAAAAATCGGTTTGTTATTTATTGCTGTGTTTCTAGATTCTATAATCAAATTAGCGTGACCCAGATTTTGACACCAAGTTTGACAAAAGGATGAGATCAGACAATGCCAGAGAATACTTCAATCAGCTCCTTGATCCATTCTTTGTGGAGAAGGGTATAATACATGAGGCTTCATGTCCTGCACTCCTCAACAGAATGGGTGGCGAGCAGAAAAAAACAGACATCTCATGGAAATGTCTAGGGCTATAATGTTTCAGATGTATGTTCCTAAAAACTATTAGGGAGAAGCTGTGCTAACAGGAGCACATTTGATAAATAGACTCCTTACTAAAGTTCTTGATAATAGGACACCTCTTGCAATGTTACACCTAGGGTTTCCAAGGGTGCCCCAACATGAACATCTACCACCAAAAGTGTTTGGTTGTGAAGTATTTGTTCTCATTCATCAACCAAATAGTGGAAAGCTGGATCCTAGAGCACAAAGATGTGTGTTCATAGGATACTCTAACACCCAAAAGGGTCACAAATGCTATCATCCTATATCTAGGAAAGTGTTCATCTCTAAAGATGTAACTTTCCATGATGAAGTATCTTACTTCAAGATTCAGGGGGAGCCTGTTCTCAAGAATCTTAATACTAATACTGAGTTTCTTGTGGATCTGAGAAGTTTTGACACTCAGGGTCCTTCAGAAACAACACTGATTCTGGAAATCCTGAAATGAATCATGAAGTAGAAACTAATAATGATGATTATGGGAATCTTGAAGGGGACCAACCATCTGTGCAGAAGGAAAAAACTCCCATTGTGTACACTAGAATGAAAAAGGGTACTAAGACTACTCAAAAAGGGCCTAATGAAGAGGATACTGATGTACCTCAAGAAAGTCATGATCTTGAGTAGACTACTGAAAATAGTAGTGAATCAGTGTCCTCACTTGATGAATACAATCCTGGAAGTTCTGATGAACTTGATACATATAGCAACACTGCTTTGAATGAACTTCCTATTGCTCTTAGAAAAAAGAAAAGGGAATACACCAAACATCCTATGAGAACCTTATTGTCTTACAAGAAGTGTTCGAAAAATCATAGAAAAATCTTCACAATGAAGGAATTCCCAAGGATTCTAATGAGTCACTTGCTGATGAAAAATGGGCAAGTGCCATGAAAGAAGAGATGAAAGCTCTGGAAAGAAACAAAACTTGGACCCTAGTTGATCTGCCTAAGGGGGAGAAAACTGTGGGGTGCAAATGGGTGTTTACCACCAAATACAAATCTTATGGAACAATTGAAAGACACAATGCTAGACTTGTGGCAAAGGGTATACTCAAACCCATGGCCTAGACTACTTTGAAACTTTTGCCCCAGTGGCAAAAATGAATACTGTCAGAATTTAACTTTCCCTGGCTGTGAACCTAGACTGGTCCTGACAGCAATTTGATGTCAAGAATGCCTTTTTACAAGGCAAGCTGAAGAGGTCATTTACATGGATGTTCCTCTAGGGTTCAAAAACTCAGAAGGCAAGGTGTGCAAGCTGCACAAGCTTGCACAGAGCCCTATATGGTCTGAAGCAGTCACCAAGGGCTTGGTTTGGGAGGTTTGCTCAATTTATGATACAGAAGGGGTATAGACAGAGCCAAGGAGACCACACATTGTTTGTTAAGATATCACAAATAGGGAAGAAGTCTATACTTCTTGTTTATGTTGATGACATTATTGTCACAGGGGATGATGTGATCACCAATGAACATCTCAAAGCTTCTATGGCAAGAGAATTTGATATTAAGAACCTAGGAAGACTCAAATACTTCCTAGGTATTGATGTTGCTCACTCAAGTCAGGGGATATTCATATCACAACAGAAGTATGTTCTTGATCTCCTATCTGAGACTGGGAAGCTGGGATGCAAACCAGCCAGCACTCCTGTGGAATATAATCATGGGTTAAATGAGTCACCAGAAGATGAATCTGTTGACAGATATGCCTATCAAAGGCTTATGGGAAAACTCATATATCTGGCACACACAAGGCCAGATATTGCCCTTGCTGTCAACATGGTCAGCAGGTTCATTAAAAATCCAAAGGTTTGTCATCAAAAAGCAGCTGAAAGGATACTAGAATATCTGAAGGGATGTCCAGGTAATCGAATATTGTTCAAGAAGGAAGGAAAAATAGAGCTCAAGGCTTACACAAACTCTGATTATGCAGGCTCTATAGATGATAGAAGATCTACTTCAGGTCACTGCCTATTCTTAGCTGGAAATCTTATGATCTGGAGAAGTAAAAAAACAATCCGTTGTCTCACTTTCAAGTGCAAAAGCAGAGTTCAAATCTATGGCAATAGGAATATGTGAACTCTTATGGCTCAAAATAATCCTAAATGACCTACAGGTTCAATGGATCTCTCTAATGAAATTGTTAAGTGACAACAAATCTGCCATCGAAATTGCTCACAACCCTGTGCAACATGACAGAACTAAGCACATTGAAGTTGATAGACACTTCATCAAAGAAAAGCTGGAGAGTGGTCTTATCTGCACTCAGTTCGTGACCTCTCAAAATCAAGTTGCAGGTCTGCTTACTAAAGGGCTTTCTGGAAAGATGTTTCAAGATAATGTTGGCAAGCTGGGAATGTTTGACATACACCAACCAGCTTGAGGAGGAGTGCTAGAATATGTTAAATCTAATGCTCCTCCTTATGTGTGTTTAGTGGTCTTAATTAAGTTAATTATGTTAGCTAATTAATTCCTCAAGATCTTTGTTTCTATCGGGTTAGAATAATGGACTGAAAGTCCTACTAGCCGTTGGACATGACAGCCCAACGGCTAGTTGCTTTTCTGCTTTTTTGGACTGTTTGTGTGTATATAAACAAACAACTCCTCTTCTTGTAACTTAAGCTTTTCTATTAATGAAATAACAATATTATTTCTTCTTCTGACTCAAAGCTTCCGCTCTTACAGTCTTGCAAGGAAATATAGCTAAATTAGAGGATCGCACTTGTAGCTGATCATAATTAGAGTTAATAAATTATAAACGAGGAAGATCAATTCATAATTGGGGGGAAGTTTAACAGCTCATAGCTAAGATTGATATCTCAAAGAAAACTAGTAAAAAAGGGTTAGTTTGTTGATTTTCATATTTTCCTTTTTTTCTTGAATTTTATTTGGTCCACGACCACTACTCGTTCTTAATCTTAATTTTACTTGGTATTCTTAATTGTGTCGAGTCTCTATATGATCGACATTGTCCTTGATTGAGCTATACTACGGCAGACCTAGTCGGCTTGGTAGTAGTGATTTTTGAGTGATCAAAACTTGTAGACCAAATCATATGTCACTATATCTTCATTCAGACTTTATAAAACCAAATCAAGTCTCACTGAATATTCATTGACATTTTATGAAGACTAAATGAGAAGATGCAGTAACAATGAAGTTGAAGCCGCGATAATAGAAGATGCAGTAACAGTGAAGTTAAAGATGCAGTGACATGTGAAGATGCACTTGAATACCAAATCATATGTCATTACATTTTCATTCACACTTTATAAATATCAAATCAACTGTCACGACATCTTCATTGACACTTTATGAAGACCAAATCAGAAAATGCAGTAACAGAAGATGCAATAACAATGATGTTGAAAATGCAATAACAGTGAAGATGAAGATGCGGTGGCATATGAAGATGAATTTGAATACCAAATCATGTGTCACTACATCTTCATTCACACTTTATAAAGATCAAATCAAGTGTTATAGCAGCTTTATTTACATTTTATGAAGATTAAATCAATTGTCACATCACCTTCTATTACACCTTTGAAGCACAAATCATGTGTCGCCACATCTTCCTCGACATTTATATAACCAAATTAGTTGTTATTGCGTATGCAGTGTCACTGCACTTAAGTGAAATTGCACATCTAGGGCGCTGAAAAATCGTTCCAAAACCAGCTTTTGTTCCCATCAATTTACAGCTCCATTTATCACTGATTTGCAGTTGTATAATGATGTCACAATGTCAACCAATATATAGCTCAAACCTTATAAAGTTCCATCTAATTGCAGGTCCAATCTGTGTGTTTTTGAAATTTAGTTGTAGTTCAATGTAGCAGTGAACACATTCAATATGAAGGTTCCATTCAAGCTCTAATCTCCCGGCCAAACTTCCTTACATTTTGATGAATTGTTGACAAAATTGACGTTTAAATATCATGATTTGCATCCTATTTAATATGAATACATAAATTCTGTCGCTAGTTACTTAAAATAGAAGATTGGTGTTACAATGAAACCGAAGATTGTAGCGGAAAGCAGATTTGTGACATATCATTTACGTGCCAGCGAGAGTTTATTGTGGGTGGCAATGGATACCAGGGCTTTGGCAGAAGGAAAAGGGAACTCTGATTCAACGGCGGGATATATATATATTTTTTTAAACAGAGTTATTTTGGGCACTAAAGAATAATTTTGTCCTTATAAAACTCAACTTTTATCTATGTCTAGAATGCTCAAATGAATCTCAAACTTTTCCTACTGTTTTTTCTCCTTCATCTTTTTGTCTTTCTATTTTCTCTCTCTCTCTTCCCTTGTATCTTTACATTTTATATTTAATGTCACGTTTGTTATGCATTAATAAAATAGAATGAAATAAAATCATATGAATGAAATTGAATAACCTAATTTCATTACTGCGTTTGGAATGTGAAAAATTAAATAATTGGTAATACGTGGAGTGATGAGTAGGGTATTGTAGTGGATTAAACATGTGTAGGGTGTGGTGGGGTAGGGTAGGGTTCGGTGCATAAGGTAGGATAGGGTGGAAATGGTAGGGTTAGGTAGGATGGGGTGGGGTAGCCCTACCCCACCACCCACTTTATCACACTGCACCCCACCATACCACTCTACCATACTACTCTAGCCACCCATCTTCACCTACTACTCACCTTACTAATCACCCTATCGCACTCTACCTCGTTACCCACCCTACCCTATGTCATCACCCCAACCTACCCTACCACCCACCTATCCAACCCTACCTCACCCTACCTTACCCCATTTTACCTTACCATCTTACCTTACCTTACTCTACCTAACCAAACCCACCTCACCCCACCCCATTCATCTTACCTTATCATCCACCACCTCGCCTCACCCTATATTACCACACCCCACCCCAACCTACCTCTTCACACTCCTACCCTATCTCACATCACCCTATCTTACCCTACACAACACTCATCATACCCTACCGTATCCAACACCTCTTCTACCATGCCATTTCTTACCCCCCACCACCTACCCAACTTCACACCACCCGACATCACCAACCACCTATGTTGCACCGACACTCCAATATGGGTAACGTGCGCCGTATCCGACACGCGTCCGACACGCGTCGACACGGTGTCGGACACGTGTCGGTTGATTTAAAATAGGGGGAACGAGGGAGAAGGACAGAAATATTTCATCAATTGAGTAGAATGACAGTTTTTTAAAACTTTTGCATAAAGGACAAAACTATTTATTCATCGTCGAAATTCACTTGTGTTCGAAATTCATTTGTTTAAATTCATTTGATTTAAATTCACTCGTCGAAATTCACTATTTTTCAAAATTCATCGTTAAATTCACTAATTTTGGGATTCATCGTCGAATTCACTATCGAAATTCACCGATTTCGGGATTCACTAGGGAGATTCATTTGATTTTAAAGGATTCACATTTGTTCTTCTCGCTATAAAATTATGCGATTGTCCTTCTCCCTATAAAAAATATGTAGTTGTCTCCATTCTTAAAAATATTTGATTGTATCGCTTTATCCCTAATTTTCCATTTAAAATAATGTTAAATTAAATTTTAAAACCGACACGCCAGGGACACGTCCGCGACACGCCAGGGACACGGCAAGGACACGGAGCGACACGTAGCGACACGCCCCGGACACGGGGGGACACGTTCGACACGGCGGCTATTTATATATTTTTAATATTTTTTTGTATTTTTGTATTTTTTTGTATTTATATATATATATATTTTGTATATATATATATACACCTACGTGTCGTGTGCCGTCGTGTCCCTATATTTTGAAAGTTGCCGTGTGTCGCGTGTAATCCGTGTATCGTGCAAGTGTCTCGTGTCGATTGTCCGTGCAACATAGCCAACCACCCAACCTCGCATTACTATACGGTTTGTCTATTTTTATTCAATTTTATCTAATTTTAGAGGTAATGAAAATGATCATTTTTCATTTCATGAGAATAAAATTTCATTATATTCAATTACCTTATAATCACACACAATCATTGTAATAGAATGATTATTCTTGCGTAGCAAACATGTCATAATAGTTTTAAAACACGAAAATACTTTATAGAAAAAGAGATTGTTTATTCCCTATAACTCAAAAGAAAAAAATAAAATAAAATAAAATAAAATAAAGAAATTGTTTAATTAAGAAAAGAAAATAATAAAGGAAAATCGTACTTGGGCACAGAAACACCCACGGATCAACCCGATTTTTACTGTATAGTCGGAGTGGGAAAATGGGCAAAAAGGGGAAAAAGAACGGAAACAACTCGGGAGAGTCGACTGCCACATCCTCGTCGCAAGATTTGCCAGCTTGCATTCGACCCGTTCCGCCCTCCTCCGTCGCCATCACCATTCACGCCAAGCCTGGCTCCAAGCTTGCCGCCATCACAGGTATGTCAGGACATCCTTTATTTCAATTATTTGCCGCCATCTTTTTTTTTTTTTTATTTTTGTTGTTGTTGAGAATCGGACCTTAATTGATGAAAACAAATAAAGCAGATATAAGCGACGAAGCATTAGGAGTCCAAATTGATGCACCAGCAAAAGACGGTGAAGCTAATGCTGCACTTCTCGATTACATCAGCTCCGTATGTTGTTCTCTTTTTATAGCTCCGTATGTTTTTCTGATTTTTTTTATTTTAGTTTAAATATCTCTTCTATAAACAATATGTCAGAAAGTCTGAAATCTTAATTTTGGTTTTTTATTATTTGTTGTGGCCCCAAGGGCATTACTCAATCGGTAAAGAGTCGTGGTGACAGTTTAGGCTAACTGAGTACGGGGTTTCGAATCATGTATAGAGCAACAAAAATGGAGTTTTAAAGGTACTGGAGTATGGGGTTTCGAATTATGCATAGAGCAACGAAAAAAGAGGTTTAAAGGTACTGGAGTATGGGGTTTCGAATTATGTATGGAGGCAGAGCGACGCAAAAAAAGAGAGGTTTAAAGGTACTGTGGGTATACTGAACCATTGAGGGATGCACTTAACATTCGATTTATATCATTCATCAATTGTAGGGACGGAGTGATGGGGTCCAACCCTTATATATTGTTGCTGCTGCTGTTATTATTGTTGCTTAAATCAAGATTTTGTATTATTTTCTTTGTTGGGATGTGTTTACATAGATTTTTGATTTATAAAGGCATGTGTTTCAATGAAAAATTGTTTTCTTTGGTTAGCAGATGGGTGTCTTTTGGATTCTGTAAACTCTTTCATCTCGTTATAATTTTGAAAGTGGCTGGAATCTTAATAGGAACTCTCCAGATAGCATTGATGAGATGTAGATGTAATTACGAGGACTTAATTAGATAGTTCGAATACTAGATGCTTTTGAATGTGGGCCAGAGGTATCCTCACCATGCATTTCATTTCCTCATATGACTCCAACATCATTATATTACTTAGGCTAAGTGAAAGCCGTCTGTGTTGTTCAAGATGACAATCATCTTGTTCTTCCATTTCTTGGATTGAAATGATTTGGGATTTTCTTGTCCTCGTCTATCTGGCTTGCCTGTCCCAAGATAGCGGATGAACACATTAGCATGTTTGGGCTGGGAATTAATCTGAAATCATGTTCTACTTGCTACATTTAGTACTACTCACTCGGGCTTGGCATTGCAATACATTTTATATTTGTGTAGATCCTTGGAAAAGGTGCACATGAACTAGAAACATAAGGAATTGAGGAAGAAAAGGGATAACAAGTACTTGAATAAAAAGACTGTAGCTGTTTTGTGAGATGTTCAATTTTTTACATTTAACCATTTCGTAAATGCCTTGGTTTCTATTGCTGCTAAAGATTATGTTAATGACTTCCTCTCTTTCTACATCATGCCTCAGGGGATTGGCTGTACTTTTGTCAAAACTCTCTAGTTTTTGCCCTTTATTTATGTTCTTCGAAACTCCATTCTAGAGAAAAGCGTCTCTGGTTAAATCCATTCACTAGGTGACTGAAACCCAAAATAAATGGTATTCGATTATCTCCATATTTTGAAGTCATAACTAGGTAATAATTAAGTTAACATTTTTTTAAGACAGAGCTCTGTGCTCTCTGTTTTTCTATTCAAGGAACAAGTCTTATTTGGTATTCTTACAATGAAGAATGCTTCATAAAAAGAGCATGAAGTTTTCGAATTTTGTCCTCCAATGTCTATGAAGTATTCTTAATTCCTTTGATACAGTTTTCTATTTGTTGTCTAGTTGATTGACAGTCGCTTTCGGAAAGGAAAGTTCAGTTCATCTAAGTACTCGATTTGTTTTTTATTCTTTATAAACAGGTAATCGGTGTCAAAAGAAGGCAAGTATCTATTGGTTCGGGTAGCAAATCAAGGGACAAGGTTGTAATTGTGGAGGAAGTAACTTCACAAAGTGTATTTAATGCGCTGGATAGAGCGCAGAAGAGCCAGTAAAAAATGGTTTATTGACGCCATTTTCATCCTTAATGCAGTAGTAAAATCTTCGCTTGTTTAAACGACTGTAGATGTTGCCTGGGAAAAAAAAAAAAAACTGCAGATGTGGCGATGATATTGGGAACGGATAAAGTAATGTCGTTGGGCAGGTTTTTGTACCTATATAATATAAACCCATTAAATTGCACTGAATACCTTCTGGGGATGATCTGTGTTTCACATTCTTCATGTAGGTAGAGAATGCCACTTGCTTTTCTGTAAATTTTTTTACCACTAGAAAAACATGGTAAAAGCGCAGGACAATCATTTATACCGCCTTTGACAGCTTATTGTATTTAGAATCTCCTTTGAAAATGTCATTAAGAAAGCTCCGTGTGATTTTGAAAACAATGGGGAGTGCTTCTCCAGTGATCACTTTATACCACCCACCGAATTTTCACCAGGAAACTGCGGAAAATATTGGCGGTTTTTATTTTTTATAATTATTTTTATTTTTTTTTTTAAAAGAGGCAGGATTGTGGTTGACGATGGAGGTTGAGGGTGGTGCAATGGCGGCAAGGTTGTGAGGAAGATGGTGGTTGACGAGGGAGTTAGGGTGGTTGAGTTAGAGCGGACGGAGATAGATGTGTTTGAGGGGTTGTGATGGTGGAGGGTGAAAATAGCTGGCGGCCGGTGGGGAGAAAGATGAAATGAGAATTAAGGTTGAGGTTAAAATGTACTGTAGCCGTTGGTGAGCAGATTACAAATGTAATATTCGAATGTATGAATCATGGGCGTGATTTTTCTCACTTGAACATATATTACTTTGATTCCAAATACTAAGAAAGGCACAACGTATGATGGATTTCTGCCGAATTGGCTTATCTAATTCAATTTGTAAGCCTTTGTCCAAAACTCGAGTGAACCGTTTGAAGCGAATTATCAGTTCCGTTATCTCCTCTTCGCAGTCTGCTTTCACTTCGGGATGTCTTATTATAGATAATGTTATTGCAGCTTTTGAGGTGTTTTTTTTCTATGAATTTGGGTAGGAGAGGATGCTCGATCTGTACATATGGCTTTAAAACTTGATATGACTCAAGCTGTCAATAGTGTGGAGTGAGGTTTTCTTTGCAAGGTTATGAAGGCTATGCATTTGCCCCCCTCCTATTATTGACGTGGTGATGGCTTGCATTTATGTATTTCCCCTTTCTATTATTGACGTGGTGATGGCTTGCGTTTCTTCCACGACCTTTCAGATACTTATAAATGGTCACCCTTCACCTATTATACAATCTAGCCGTGGGATTCGTGAAGGGGATCCTTTGTCGCCTTTCTTATTTATTTTATGCGTTGAGGGGTTTTCTGTAATGTAGAGAAAAGTTCAGATAGTTACCATAAAAGCCTTAATGCCCACCACATCTGGATAGAGAATTGCTATCAATTCATGCAGTTTGCCGCCAAGATGCGGCAGCCACCGAGATGCACAAATTTACCATTTAAGAAGGATTTTCAGCTGCAAAACACCATCTCCCCCTTCTCCAAACCCTAGCCTCATCGTACATGCTTCCACACACCATTAGAGAACCTTCGGAGAAGTCCCTCTTACATAAATATGATGTATATTAACGTGTATATTAGCTAGATAGTTCAAATCTCATGGAGATATATTCACTCTGAGGTTTAACTTTGCTCTATGAGTGTAACTTGACAAACTATACTTTGGAGAAGATGAAGTCAAAGAAATGTGTTTACGCTTTGTAATCTCTTATTTAGCTTATATTTATATTTTTGTTAGTCTAGTTAGATCAATACCCATATTCTTTATCTTCTTCGTTTGTGCGAAACCTATTTGGGGAATATGAAGATGAAGAAGTAGAAACCTCAACCAAGAATGTGATAAGTGATATTGTAGAAGTTGTGGTTAGTAAGAATGACTAGATCAATTCACTTATTACACTTATCGGTTTATTTTGTCCACTTATACTTAATCCTTGTAGTGGAGTAATTAACCATTATATGAACACACACACACACACGAACCTAATATGTTATCAAACTGAGGGGGACTGTGGGAAAATGGACGGTGGGAGCACCGGTATAACCGAGTAGAATTAGGATCGTGTTTTTGTTCAAAAGGGTATCCACAACGGGTGTGAGATCCACTTGGAGTAGGAAACTCATAAAGCTTCAACCTACCAAGACATTCAAATTCGGTAAAATGTCCGGACTGGTGAGAGAGGTCGATAGCATTGTCACGAATAGTGATCCGGCTAGATTAGGAGTTGTACCAATATAAACTATCACGAGACCACAAGAATACTTTATTATTTTGATCATTGTCTTGGCTAGCCTCTTTTTATTTTTTTAAGTGTAATTTGATAGTGAGCTGTGCAGTGACACCATGATTCACTCTTATGTTAAACCTCTTTTCCTTTTTGTTTACCTAAACCAAACGAGCTAGCTAGTGATTTCGGTACTTAATCGGCATCATCGCTCGATACAATCTTGCTGTCATTCTATACTACAATTGATCTGATACTCTGCCGGTGAGATTGCATCCTAGATTAAACGAACAAGCTATGCGTTCCTTGGATCAGAAGGTATCAGAGGATTGTTGGAAAACTTATATACTTATCTCATATTAGACAAGGCATATGTTGTGTGTCTAGTAAGTCAGTTCATGCATCAACGATGTAGTTCTGGTGAGGTTGGAGTCTTTTATCCCCGATATTCATTTGATTGTAGGTACCTCTGACAAAACATCATGGAAGCTCGGTCATAATGATATCTTCTCATCAGTTTGCCTCATAAAATTGTTGGAATTGGGTATTTTCAATGATACCTTTTCGGATTCAGACTTTACAATTGATTGGAATTCATTGCTTCCGTCGAAAGTCAATATCTACATGTGGAAAGTGGGTCTCAAACGAATTCCTACAAAGCTAAATCTTGCCTAAAGAGAGGTCGTTTTACAAGATGATGTGTGTCCACTTTGTTGGAACTTTATGGTATTTTAGCCCTGAAATGGGTTTAAGTGTAAGTGACGAACAGTCAACTTCAGGCCCGGATTTGAATGAGTTGTGGAATGAATTTCAGGGAGCTAAAAATGGTTTTGGAAACTACTAAGATAGTAGTTGATGTTAGGCTTTTAAATCACTTGATTCCGATATTGGGGTGAATGAGAAATTAATGCCTAAAGGTAGAGTGATATGTGTGAGCCGAAGCAGACATCAGTTCAGATCGAAATTGTTGAATCAATGCATCTGTTCGAATTATGCTTATGAACAGAATGACATCCGTTCAAAATTCGGTTATTTCCAACTAGTAACTTCCACTTCTGAACAGTTGCTTCCTCTACCAAAGGTTGTCGGAATGCCTATATAATCCCATTGTTCTGAATGAAAACTTAGACAGAAAATTCATTTGCATACTTCTAGAAAATCTACACAAACAATTTTCTGCATTCTTAACTTCTGAATAAGGCAAACAAACATTTCTGCAAAAACTCGTTTTGCATAGTCAGAGATATTCAAGGCCGGATCAGTTCGCCGCTTGTTCGCATTGAAGTTGTAACGCCCCGTTCCCGAATACCGAGTCCTTACCCGGAAATAGAACGTTCGGCACGAATAATATAAAATAAATTCTATATTATACGTAAGCCTCTACTACGTCGTATCGAGTTTCGCATTTACGGAAGCTAAAAGACTCGGGTGTATTTTTTTTTGTACAAGATAAGGATAGAAACTCAACCATACTAAAGATAGAAAGATATCTTACAACCATGAACTTCAAATCTTACAACCATACGATGTTTAAAGAAAGGAAAGAAATACAACAATTGTCTTACAAGAAAATGTCATAAAATGTCACATGTCTTGAAATGAAATTACAACATAAAACTTGAAGGGGAAGCAACATAGTCTAATAAAAAGAAATATGATAAAAGCATAGTATTTAGAAGCATCAAAGATCATCTTCAAAGTCCTCGTCAAACTCTTGTTCAACTCTGTTCATCTTCTCAACCCCAAACACAACAAACATGCATTTGAGGAAGTACACTCTCTGGCGAGGTTAAGCAGCGCTAGTGGAGTTCCAGCAAGATCAACTTTCAGTGTTTCACGCTTTCCTCAATCTGTTTGACTTCAAAAACAAACATGTATTTGAGATTGGAAGAGGTTTAAGGCAAGGATTTTTTCCTCTAACATCATCAAGAGCGAGATTCGACCCCAGCAAGAAACTTGAATACTCTTTTTCTCAATAATGTCCTTATAAAGGCAGATCCTTGACATCATTCCAGTGGGTGAGTTTCCAAGATATCTAGGTGTTGCCCATGCCCCTGACATGATTGGTTGAAGTATCGAGTTATGACAGATCTCCTTGCTCGCAGCTTTGAATCTGAGCTTCGGTTCAAGTCCCAGTACTCGAGGTATTGTCTTTCGTGAGTAAAAGATCCTCGGCATTATCCTTGCATTTCCTTTGCAAAGATCATTACATCATGCATGCTCTCCCATTAATCTCTTTTGTCATTGATCTTGCAGAATGGTCATGACTTGATTATTAGCGTATCCCATGCTTCAAATCTCGGGTCATCTTCGCTGAAAGAGGTGTTTGGGAGTCATATAAACAGTATCCCATCTTACCTTGTCCGTAGATGTACATTTCATGTGACTGACCACAGCAAATAGTTGTTGCCATCAAGGTACTTAGCAAGAAATGTGCTATTGCATTAACTAGATTTCACAAAGAAAGGTTTACATAGTTATTATGTTATATTTATTTGACCGACTCAATTCTAGGGTTCACTTCATGCTCATCAACATGTTGTGACTAAACGTTTCTAGCTTAACTCAAGTTTGTTACACCGGCATTCAAAGGCACTACGTGTGGTGCTACCCGCCACGAGGTATCGTTTGCAACCTATTAGTGGATCACACCAATAGCCACGGGTTAAGACCCGATAGTATACACGTTCGGCGAAGTCACTCTACCATTTAGCCGTTTATAGGCCAATAGAGTAATTCACTTTATCTGACCGCCCACACATCGCGATATAGACAAGTGCCTTACCAAGAATGTTACGATGTTTAGTCTTTTACTACACACTTACGTAAATTATTAATCATTAACTAGCCACCTAGGTGTTTTCAAGGTAAAAGCTCACTTAATAACTTTACTCCCTCTCTTAGACTCTAGACACAACACCCTAAACACGTACACAGACATTGATGAATACTAATTCATCAAAGCACAAGCCATTCATACCCTTCCGACGCTCCTGAACTTCAACTCTATGGAAGAGTACATTCGGTGCTGGAACTAAACGCATCAGAAACTTAATCAAGGCTTGTTCATGTTCATTTAGTGTTATTAGATCAAGGGGTAACATTTAGAACTCATCTCGTAGCTTAAAACACACAAAATAACACTTAAACAGTGTTGGGGGGCGCCAAAACTGCTTCAGAGACTTCATTAAACTCTCTGTTAAGGTCTGGGGGGCGCCAAAGTCTTTGGCGTGCGCCAAAATGCACCAGAAAGCTCACAGAACTCTCTGGAACAGGTTTGGGGCGCGCCAAAATGGTCCAGACTGCACAAAAATCAATTTTCTGCACTCTATCGATTTCTACTCAAACCCAACCAAGTTTAACATCATTCTAAACCTCATAAAAACAGAAAATATTTACTTTAACATCTCATATCATCAAGCAATTGCATGATAACATTTAAGCATGATTTTAACATCAAAACACCCCAAAACAAGGCCCTAACTTCACCAAATCATAACTAACACAATAGAGAAGATTTCCTTACTTGATCAAAGCACTACTCCAAGAAAAACTCCAGAAACTTTGCAGACACTTCTCAAACTCAAACAAAAACCTATTTAATCCACAACCAGTCCAAGAACTAGTTAGGATTAAGGTTTCTAACTACTCAAAACTACGAAATACACAACTTTCTTCAACCAAACATGATCAAAACGTGATGAATCCAAGATTAAGGCTATTTTCATACCTTGATGAAATATGGAAATCTTAGTATCAAAACGATCCTTGCCTTCTCACGATGCTCATGCTATAGATGAATCTGAAAACGGAGTAGTAATGAGCAATGAATTTGAAGAAGTCTCTTTTTCTTCTTCCTTTGATCTCAAACTCAGAATTAGAGCGTTTAAGTTTTTCGATAATTTTTCGATTTAGTGGGAGGTTATTTCCCAAATAAAACCTCCCACTAATTAATAGTCATTAAACACTCTAAATTCCCCTTATTTACAATTCATGCCCCAAGGAAGAATATATATATATATATATATATATATTCAAAATATATATATATAATTATATACTTATATTCAATTATAAACTTTAATTCCATAAAAAGATAAACATAATATTTCGTTCTCGCAAAATGACACGTCTGTCCTTCCCCGAGAATCGGAATATTACAGAAGTGCCGCAACCAGAACAAGGAAAAGACTATTGTATCTTGGGAGACTTCTTGCCATAACCGTGGGCATTTAATCGGGGCAATAAAGTCTTAAGGAAAGCGTTCTACGCGCCTCAGTCTAAACAATAAGTTTTCGTATTTATTTATGCTTTGTATCGTTCAATTTGCTGTGCATATTGTTGTGTTGTTGTGTGTATAAATGTTAAATTCAAGTTCAGAAAATTGCTTCATCTATGTTGTTCAACGTTGCTTTTTCTATTTGGAAAGTTTCTATAAACGATAAAAACAGATTACTATAAACGAAATCAGACAACTAATTTTTCCAACACACTTTGTTATAATTTTGAGGAATTAGTTAATCACCTCCTATTCGCTTGTGATGTTTCATACTTGATTTGGAGCCATGTGTTCAACTGGTGTAAAATCCAGTTCCCTCTCGCTTCTTCCTTTGATGGTTATGTAGATATAGGCCTATGATATATTCTAGTAAGCTTGTGGCTCAACTTTGGAGGGCAATTATTGGTGTCACAACATGGTCTATTTAGCTCTTTAGGAACAAAGTGGTCTTCATTCGTTTTGGATGCAGAAGCTATTTTTCGCGAGGTTCATTCGCTATCATACATGTGGTTATCTCATTATAAAAAAATGAAGAAGATGAGATGGGAAGAATGGAAGACAAGTCCTCTTAAAGCTGCGCTATAAAGATTTTCTAAGTTTGAATCGATATAATTTCGGAATGGTGATCATCGGGTGCTTGTTGTTACAAACTTTAGCTTGATATGCTTGCTTCATTTTATGGATTGGGCTTCAACCTTGGTGCGAATCGGATGAATTGTCTGTTTTTTTTTTTTGGGGAATGAGGGAGAAGGACAGAAATATTTCATCAATTGAGTAGAATGACAGTTTTTTGAAACTTTTGCATAAAGGACAAAACTATTTATTCACCGTCGAAATTCACTTGTGTTCAAATTCTTTGTTTAAATTCACCGACGAAATTCATCGTTTAAATTCACTAATTTTCAAAATTCATCGTCGAAATTCACTAATTTTTGGATTCACCGTCAAATTCACCGATTTCGGGATTCACCTGAGGAGATTCACCGATTTTGGGATTCACTGTTTGTCCTTCTCGCATTATAAAAATTATGCAGTTGTCCTTCTCCTATAAAAATATGGAAAATTAGGGATAAGACACAATCTGAAATATTTTTAAGTAACAGACATTTACATATTTTTATAGGAGAAGGACAATCGTATAATTTTTTAGCGGAGAATGACAAAGGTGAATCTCAAAATCGCTGAATCTCCCAGGTGAATCTCAAATCGATGAATTTGGATGATGAATTTTCGACAGATGAATCGAAAATTAGTGAATTTGACGATGAATTTTGAAAATTAGTGAATTTTGATGATTGAATTTTAAATCTGAATTAATTTAAGCAGTGAATTTGAACACAAGTGAATTTCGACGATGAATAAATAGTTTTGTTCTTTATGCAAAAGTTTCAAAAATCGTCTTCTACTCAATTGATGAAATATTTCGTCCTTCTCCTCATTCCCCTAAAAATATGTATTTGTCCTGTTACTTAAAAATATTTGATTGTGTCCTTATCCCTAATTTTCCATTTTTTTGGGGAATGAGGAGAAGGATGTAAATATTTCATCAATTGAGTAGGAAGGACAGCTTTTTTGAAACTTTTTGATAAAGGACAAAACTATTTATTCATCTGTTTAAATTCACTTGTGTTCAAATTCACTGTTTAAATTCATCGACGAAATTCATCATCGTAAATTCACTAATTTTCAAAATTCATCGTCGAAATTCACTAATTTTCGGGATTCATCGTCGAAATTCAACGATTTCGGGATTCATTGGGAGATTCACCGATTTTAGGGATTCACTGTTTGTCATTCTTCATTATAAAAATTACGCATTGTCTTCTCCTATAAAAATATGTAGTTGTGTCGTTACTTAAAAATATTTCAGATTATTGTCCCTTATCCCTAATTTTCCATTTTTTTTTTTGGTTTTTTTGTTTTTGTTGTAGGGTCTTTTTCTACTACTTATTTTTTTTTTAAAGTTGTTTGGCAATTGTAGACGATGCTTTTTGTTTCCTTGTATCACCTTCCTTCTTTTCTTTTTATCTTGCTTAGTTATAAATGGCATTAATATAAATTTATTTGTTGCTGTTAAAAAAAACGATGTAAAAAAAAATATTAATGGTGTTTAGAATTATTAGATACAAGACAAAAGTTGTACCACAATTATACTTTGTTTACTTAAAAGAATACTTAAGAATATGAACGAATTTTTTTTTTTTTTTGTACAAGGTAAGGTTATTTTTTATTAAACAAAATTACCTTCACAAAGAATGCAAAAAGAAGCATTAGATATTGAAAATGAAAGCATGAGAATAGAAATTGAAGAACAAGTTGCCAAGAATACTGAATTGAATTCAGAAGTACAGAAATTCCAGGAGTTGTAACAAATAGTGCAAATTTGGTTCATTCTATATTGCCTACTATTATTTAAATTTTAAATAATATTAATTTAATCAGCCGACGCGTGTCGTGTCGTGTTTTGTGTCCGACACGACGCACGAAGACCAGATTGAAATGTCGATAAATTCATAAGCATGCATGTAGCTAAGGTTTTGAAAATCGGCCTGAATCAATTTTTTTCCCCTTCATGCCTCAAACTATTTTTCATCCGTTATTCTTTTTTTTTTTTTTTTTTTTTTTTTTTTTTTTTTGTAAATTGTTGTTTCTTTTCTTTTTTTTTTTTCCCTTAAAAAAACGATCATTTATTATTAGACAAGCGAGTGTAAATCCACGAAATTACAGAGTCAAAAAATACAAGCCTAATGTAAATTATCTAAATTCCAAGATAATATAAGATTTCGAACGCGAGACTCTGACTTTGAAATCATCACATAGAGGGGAGGATGAGATTCGTGAGTTCCGTGGTGGATCGAATTACGTCAGTGCCAAATACTATAAAGCATATCTTTAAACTGGTAGGACCACTTTTTATGACTTCCTTTGACAGTCAAGAAAGCCCAAAGCCATTCTTGGGGGGTTGCCGGGGAGAAGAAGTCGATACATTCTTGTCTGGGTACAAGAGATTTCCAAACCTGCTTTGAAAACCTGCAATCCTTGAGAGCATGGAGGCAGGTTAAATTGTTGTTTCTTACTTTGCTTCCAATGATTCCTGAAATTCTTGTATGATAATTATAAATTAAAACACAGATTGGATAAATAAATTTTTAAAAAAACAATTATCCAATGGGGACATAATGAAAGTAGTTCATAACTAAAAGAAAGGTAACATAAAGAGTATAATTACCACACTGTTATACATTATGACAATACTATTCTAAGTGCAATAAAAAATCATGAGATATAATTAAGTTTTCTGATCATCATGTATAATTAACTCTTTTTCTTTTCTTTTTTCATTACTATTTTTGCGGTGATCATCGTACATACATAAAATCAAAAAGGCAAAATAGGCTTTCGGCGGGTACTGTTCAACACAACATCCGTGTAACTTGCCGGTATTTTAGGAATTATGATTAAGTATACACGCAAAATACACTCCTTAAAAATATAATAACTTAATACATGCCATAAAATTCTCTTGATGTGGGAATAAATAAAATAAATAAATAAAGGAAGTTGCCAAGCACCCTATAGTAAATGAAGATATCAAAATCGTCTTTTTTTTCGGAGAAAATATATATTTAGGTCACTGTAATATCCTTTATTTCATTTCAGGTCGGATCAGACCTGATATTTTTTTTAAGTTGTCCGTGAAATTTTCCTGCGTGTGGAAATTTCCCCCACCATGGAATTTCCATATCTTTGGAGGAAAATTCAACCGGATCGAGGAAAATTTCCACCGGCCTGAGGAAATTTCACGGGCGAGGAGAAAATTTCCACGGGCAACTTAAAAAAATGTCGATATATACACAAACGAAATAAAATAAAGGATATGCTATGATGATCTAAATTTATATTTTCTTTTTTTTTCATACCTTACGGAGGGACTACCGACTCCCATGACTTTGCTTGCTATTATATTATATATGTCGAGTCTATCCCCATACACCCTCTGCTCTACTCCTATCATACACGGTTTGTCAAAAACCAACAACCACACTGTTTGCAAGCTATTTATTTTGATTTCCTAGCAAAATTTTTGTTTAATTAATATTAGAAATATTAAACATCCCCTAACAATTAATAATATTAATATCAGAGCATTTGCAACTGTTAAATTTTCATGCATCTAGTGAATTGATTGTCTTTTTGGTTAAACCAAGTCAATTTGTTCGGGTTAACGATTGGTATATTTGGTAGGTCATTGCAGGATTACATGTTGACCAAGCCATCGAGATGTGACATGTGGACAGTGTGAGCGTGTCTTTTGACTGCTAGAAGCATATCTTTGAAGCAAACGAGTTAAAACGGATCAAGAGTCTTAGATGTGATATCACAACCTAACTTCAAGTGATCCACATTAATGGCACATTTTGGACCAGACATTTTCACGAGAGTTGTATGCCTTTGAATAAGATTTACAACAGACTATGAATCACTCAAATCGAATGTATACACGCAAAGTAGTACCCAATTTACTGAGACTTGCTTCAAAAGACTTAAACAAAGAGTGATGCTTGTAGACATGTTTGGGCATTACAAATTAAGTAGACTTAAACAAATTAAGAGTGATGCTTGTATTCGTCTTTAATTAATCTTCGGTGGAAGAAATTCTCATCTTCATGGTGTGTGGATTCCATTGAAGTTAGTGCAAGCTCCAGTCTTTGAGGTGTTTTATTTATTGTTTGGTATTTCTTTTATTTGTAGTTCTGTTTTAGCTTGTGTAGCTATGGAACCCATTACCGGTATCTCGGGTTCTATAGTCATGAAATATTGAATCATTGTCAAGTTAAGAATATGTAAAGTTTAGCTAGAGTGCTATGTTTTATGGTAGAACGAGAGTTACGGGTCGATCTGTATTTCAAGCACTTTGTGAGTTTGATTCTCTTGTTCTTAATTCATGTGTTAAATCGATCAATTGACACATGATTACAAAAACTGCTCAGTATAAGCGAATCTTCGGATGATTTCGAAATACTTCATATGGGTTCGATGTACTTTTATCTTCAACAAGTGGACCAGCATTCAATGCGGGTCGAAGCTCCTCTCCTTTCAGTCTTATAACCTTGCCCGAAGGTACGTTATCACAGTGTAAATAGCGGTAGTTTATGGTGGATATCTGGCTATTAAAGTGAGTGTTTGCCAGTGGTGCACGGCGGTGATATGTATTTGCGGTGGACGGAAAATAAAGAATGCAAGAGTGGAGAATTTGGCAGAGTTTGCCTGTGTTTTCTCTCTTTTTGACCCTGTATATAAATTACATAATACCTCTATATATAGGCGAGCTACTAATTAGGGTTAAGCTAATGAAATGAGACATAATTAAGTACAATTCGAAGTTAATTAAACTAGCTGGCTGCTTGGCCGTCCGGAGTATGGTGGTGCCTATGTTTTCTCTTTTTGACCCTGTATATAAATTATATGGAACCTCTATATATATAGGCGAGCTACTAATTAGAGTTAAGCTAATGAAAATGAGACATAATTAAGTACAATTCGACGTTAATTAAACTAGCTGGCTGCTTGGCTGTTCGGAGTATGGTGGACCCAATACACTTGGCCATTTGTCCCAACACCTCTTCAAGTGTGGGCAATCTGTCCCAACACTTGCACACATTTTTGTTTTAAATGTACCAACCAGGGTTCGATCACATGACATCTGGCTCTGATACCATGTTAAGATCAAGCGCTTACCATTCGACTAAAACCAATTGGTGCCAGTAAAGGCGCTACTATATTTCTTATACATTAAGAGTGTCTCAACACCATTGCTAGGTCCTCGTCTTGTCATCCTCTTGTAGTAGCTCGCTCACCAGATATTGTGGGCTCGGGTCGGTGTCGGACTTGGCGGTCTGAGGGCCATGTAGGCTGGCCCCCTGGCTTCGCTCCGAGCCGTGAAAGGCAATCCGAAGGCTCTATGGTGGGTTCAATCATGCCCGGCGCCCTCGATCCGTCTTATATAAATGCGGACTCCACCGGCCGGGGGTTCTACCCACTGTTGAGGCCATTGGACGAACCCGAATAAGGATCCGCGGGCTGATTTACGGCTTAGGTGTATCACTTTCTAAGATGTTAGTGCAAAAAAAATGGTGATGGGACAGGCAGTCTAACCGACTAGAAATAGAATTTGGTTACTTAAATTGGGTTTTACTAGTGGACGACGTGTACCGATTGAGATTCGGCGGTGTTAGCTAGGCGTCCCATAAAGCATAACTCGTACCAAGACATTTAGACCTTAACAAAAGGTCTGTGAGGGAATGGAGTGTGGCTATATCCGGGAGAGTAGTCTACTAGATACGTAACAACACTGATACATCTTCCATAATTTGGCGATATGTTTGCGTGTCAAGCTCTGATTCGAGTGATTTAAGTTCCGTTGCAAAGAACATTCTATTTTCTACGACATTCATGTATATGTCCAATCCAGGAAATGCCTCCCAGGTGGGTCGAGCTGCAGATGAAGTGATAATAGGGTGAAAACACCAAAAGAAATTGATTCGCTTTAACTCTTCAACCCCAGACATATGCATCTATCTTTCAAAATCGACTGGTCATCAACAACGTAACTCCTCATAGGATCATAATCAACATATATCGTACAAATATGAACACCAATGCTGTGTATAACTCCCGGAAGATAAGATAGAGAACAAAATATGCATTAACTTACCTATAATAATGAGATATTCAGACTAAATCGTAGTGTGTGCCACGATGAAAATGTATCATAACTCAACCAATAATTCCTCAAATCATGCTAAACATATCATAAATAGCAAAATTGACTTTAATATAAAATATCTCGGTTTCACATATTGATTAGAAAATGAATATGTCAATTTAAGGTTTGGAATGGAAGTGGCCGTGTTGGGTTATAGCAAAATTGACCTTAATAATAAATCTTGGTTCTAACGTATATTGATTAGAAAATGAATATGCCAATTTAAGGTTTGAAAATGGAAGTGGCCGTGTTGGGTCTCTTCATTTATTTTTTCTTCTTTATATCCGCATTAGAATTGATATTTGAGCCTACAAAATTTGTTAATCTTTTACACACTCGTATGTGATAAGTGCAAACCAAACTATTCTTTCGTATTTTACTAAAGACATCTACGGAATACAAAATTTATGTTGCATTTTCATTCATATGTATTTTGCATCGCAAACTCAATGTTACAAAAATAATAAATATCACTTGTATTAAGTATATCCGTGTGCACGGAGGGAGGAACAAACACTAAAAAAATCAAAGTGTATTATTAATGATAACATAGTCAATCTATTCGAACATCATATTTTAAAAACATTCGACTATACCAGAATCAAAGTTTTTTGTTTTTTATTTTCCTTTAACAAAATTCGAATTTAAGGAAATCGAATATCATTGTGAAATTGATCGACTATGGTATTAATAAAAGTATCCAAAATGCCAAACCTTATTTTGGCAGTTATAATATAAATTGTGACCAATATCTCACCTAACAATACAGATCATAAAGCTTGACATAACCCCGCCAGCCATTTACTTGTTTTTTTTTTTTTTTTTCCTTCTTCTTTTTGTACTCCTTTCGTTTTCTTTCTTTTTGTTAATACTATTTGTCAAACCCCAAGAAACATGAAAGCAACCTTCGACGTTATCTGCTTCTTCTGTTCAACCCTTATTTACTGTTTCTTCCTTTTCCCCTTTTCGCTCTCTTTTTCTCTTTAAATAAGTCACAAGGTTGCTTGAGTGGGGGACATTTGATTTTATGAAATCCTCTTGCCAGAGAGTTAATCCAATAATTGTATAATACTATTTCTTCGTCTCGTAGCTATAGGTATTAGTTAGGAGGCTAAGCCCTTTACATTTTAATATCTGGTATAATTCGCGCGGTTTAACTCATCAAGACATCTTAACCTAGCCCACCCTATATCATCCTAATATAATTCACTAGTTTATCTGAATCTAAATTCCTAACTTTGTCCTTTTCTTTAAAGTGTTTATATGTTTTTTGGATTGTAGGTCAAAATACACGAAAATAGACGTATAAAACTTTACCGTCATATTTTAAGTGTTCGCAGGCATTTTCTTAGATAGTTTGGTCACAATAAATAACAGTAGACAAATGAAGCTCGCTTGAGCCCATAAATGGACCTCTACGTCTTACAAACCTTATGCGCATTATCAGAGGTGAAACCTTGAGGCTACATCGTATGCACATCCTTAGTCGGATTCCCACTAAGGGATGTTGTTTTCGCATCTATATGTCATATCTAAAAATCATGGTATGCAGCCTGTATAACTATCATCTCTCCAGAAAACTCAAGTTGATTATGAGGTAGATATATAATTAACATTTGATATATTTCAACACGCCTCTTCAAGTGTGAGCCGGGTCTATTATAATTTTTTTACTTAAAGCCTCCGGTATTCGGAGCCAACTGACCCGACTAATCCGGAGTTCGGCCCTATTCATGCATGCAGAGTCTGACTTTTATTCAAGAGTAAAGCCCTATTATAATTTTCGAGAACACACTTATTCTAGGATCCGGAGTTTATATTTCCCTATGAATTTAATTTTCTCGATTGTTATTCTTAAGACGAAGCTTGATACAATTTCATCTTATCTGTTAGATTAGTGAAACCGATTAGCATTGTATTGGTTTTTTCTTTGGTAAAAAAAAGTAGTTCTCATGTAAAAAAAAAATTCCTTTACAAAATAGACCTTATGTTGTGAGATAAAAAAGGGTTATTATGTTGCAAAGATGTTTTTTTTATAAGTTTTAGCCTAGTAGTATGTTCTAGCTCTTTTTTCGTGGGGCAAAAAGAAAATTTATTGATTCAAATCAGCAAAACATGCCAAAAGTATATTGAAAGGCGGTCTCGTACTCCATTGTTTGTGACCGACAAGAGATAAGCATTTATTTACCAGAAGTTGGTCTGGAAGTTGCCCTCTCTATTGACAAACGAGGAACGATAATTGACAAAAACACGAATAAGACTTTACAATCATCGATAATAAAGCCTAAGTGGGATAAATCCTCCTCATGCGACAAAAGCTTTTTGTGGACCGTCTACGATTTGCCTTTGAATATGACATTAAAGTAGCCCCATGTGATTGCAAAGACCATAGCTTGGTGAATAGTTAAGGCTTCAACTATGACAACAACAAAGCCTCCAACAAGATTTAGAGAGAAGCTATGAAGGATGTTACCCGGACTATTTCTGACCAGGCATCCAACTGTCACCTCAGACCCTTTCACTGCTGCATCCACATTAAAGTTTACTAAGGTTTCCCTTGGTGGCTCCTATTAATTCTTAACACTCGGAGGTTTAGGAATGTATGCCCTCAATAAGTGACCTTGAAGATACCTTTGTGCTTCTATATATGACTGCATTAGAATCTTATCTAGATGAGGCTCATGTTTCTCATAGATCAAACTGCACCTATTTTTCCAAATCCATCAAAGGGTATTGATAACTTTGGTTGCGGATTCCTTATGTTCCTTTTCCAGCAATAATTCAAAGAGATCAAGGTTAGAGTGGACATATAAGACCAAACCGATTTAGCTATAGAATAATTAAAGAAACAATGTTGCGTCGTTTCTTAAGATTTTTAGCAAACAAGGCAAATACCATCACCAATACCTCTAGAAAGCAACCTCATAGCAGTTGGCAGTGAATTAGTAAAAGTTCCAACAAAAGCTAGCAATTTGTAGTGTCACTTTCAATCCCTAGACAAAACGTCAATTTTTTTTTTTTTTTTTTTTTTTATAAATTTGAGAAGAGGAAGCCATGCCCATTTCCCATTCACGTGTCTTATGTTGAAGGGAAATGTAATAACCGGACTTAATTGAGTAAATATTATTATTTCTGTAATGCCAAATTAATTTATCCTCCACATTCCTTGAAGACAAAGGAATCGACAAAATGATGTCCGCATCATAGGGGCAAGAGATTGATCTAATCATCGTTTGATTCCATTGTCGAGTGAAAGAGAATTAAATTACTGATCTTTTTGATTTGGCTTTGTGTCGCCAAGAGGTGGGGCTTGAAACTCGGAGCATGGGAGAGCCAAGGGTCCAATTCCGTGTCAACTTTTGTAATATTAGTGATGCGCCATCTGAGGCCCCAGAAAAGAAGGTATCGGCCATGCAAAATGCGCCTCCATATTGCTGAAAGTCTGAAAGTATTTGAAGCTTTATCGAAATCTTTTTTTGCAAAATATTTGGCTTTGAGGACTTGTAAAGATAGAGCACTTGGGTCGTTGAGAATTCGTCATGCTTGTTTTGCATGTAAGGCCAAGTTAAAACATTACAAGTCTCTGAAGCCCAATCCACCCTCGGATTTCGGTTTACAGCAATGAGGCCAAGATTTCAAAAGGATTTTTTTATCTCCATCCGAGTTACCCCAGGCAAAGCACATTTTCATACTTTCCAATTCATTGATAATTTTTCTATGGAGGCGAAAATATTGTATTATATACAATGAGAGGGCTTGAATGACTGATTTTATAAGAATCTCCTTTCGGCCGGGGAAAGCAATTTTACTTTCCATCCTGTCAATTTTTTCTTGACTCTTTCCTTTACATAGGAGAATATGTCGTTTTTATAATAATGAGTAAGGTCAAGAATAAGAATCGAGCTCTTTTTACGCCCGAGGACAAAAGTAAGATCGAGGTATTTCCCAGAATCCTCTACCAACGAGATATTTAGGATTGAGAAGAGCTCTACACGAAGATCACTATCCAACCCGATTTGTGTAAATTTATTTTCTGGCCTAAGCGCTTTTCATAGGACTCTAAGAGAGACAATATAGAGTGACAAGCTTCAGGAGTAGCTTCAAAAAAATTAGAGTGTAATCCGTGAACATAAGGTGATAGATCTCAAATTGACTGCCTATCTTGATACCCTTCAGGGATCTCATATCAACTGTTTGACGCAAAAGGGCTAAAAACCTTTGGCACAAATGAGGAACAAAAATGGGGAAAGAGGGTCCCATTGCCGAATCCCTATACTATATATGAGGTATAACTGAAGTTTGATGCCCATTTATCAAAAAATGATAAGTAGTTGTGGATATGCACCTTAAGACTATATCAATGATCGATTGTGGGAAGTCCATAGCTTGCACAACCTTCTCCAAGAACCCACACTCTACCCTATAAAAGGATTTTATCATGTCTAACTTAAAGGCCATACAAGAGTTGCAGCCTCTACTGCCAATCCTCATGTTATAGAAGGTTTCAAAAGTTGTAATGACATTGTCTGTTATTAGCCACCCTTTAAGGAATGCAGCTTGGTTTGGGGATGTAACATTCTTCATAATGGACTTCAACCGGTTAACCAAGGTTCTAGTATGAAGCTTATATATAATATTGCACAAGCTAAAAGGACAAAAATCTGTCATTCTAGTTGGATTCTTCACTTTCAGGGTCAAGACAATGAAGGTTTTATTCATGTAAGCAAAATCACGGCCTTCATTCAAGCAGCTCAATATCATATTGATAATTTGTTCACCAACAACTAAGCCGCCCCTGATTGTTTAGAGGCTCTAAGCCAATTTATTAAAACGGAGTCTTTCGAAAAGAACGAACGGTTTATAAAAGATATGTCATGGGTTAAACTAATAAACTCATTGATTCAAAAGAAAAAATTAAGGCCCTAAAATTTTATCATTTTTCAGACCATCGTCTTCTTAGAGGCCCTAGACCATCGTCAAATTTTTTTATAAAAATATCATGTGCATCCTGTTCGGACTCGGCGATTTCTTGGCATTTGTTTAAGAGCAATACCCATTTCATTACTTGTGGAAGCTGCTGACAACTTGGTAATTAATTACCTCGTCGGGGAGCTGTTGAAAGAAAAGATCAGCCGGCAGCTCCAATTTTTTCACCATTGGATTTATTGATTTCCTTGCGTAAAAGAGTTTTTCATATCATCAAACTTAAAATATGCATGACTTGTCCAATATTACATCCGGTCTAAAATATAAGTCATTCTAGAATTTTCACATTGATTAAGAAAGTAAATGTAATTAATGTATGAATAAAATGTCTAATACGCCTCTTGACAATCATAAATACAACAATTGTAGAGTAAATAAAAGTGGTTGGATTGATATAAATTAATAGTAAGATTAGAAAAATTATTCATTAACGCTCTATTTGTATTATAAATAACTTATATTATGAAACTAAAATAAAACAAAATTAATGATTTATATTTTGAAGTAGAGGTATTATATAAAGCAAGAGACGACTGGTAAATAAATGTGAGTCAACAACCACTTTCCTCAAAATCATCAGCCTAAAATTGGGAGCCATGCCGTAGGTAGGCTTTCCCACTGTAGGTATTCGATCCAGGAACAGTGGTCGCTGCCTCCTCTTAAAACAAACGATAAATGCACATATAGTATAATAATAATCTCTAACCTTTTTTAAAAAATAAAAAATTACAAGTAGTATAATAATCTTTAACATTTTCCGAAAGAAAACATATTATTTTCATCCCAAAATGAAATGTTTATTACCTCAATCATACAAATATTTGTCTATTATTTTAAAAATAAAATTTGTCCTACAAATAGTGTCAGCTTAGATAACAAATTTATTATTTAATATAATTTTTTTTTCAAAACATACTATATATTAACATTTAATGTTTATATGTTAATTTCATATTCAAATAAAAACATTTATTATACAATAGGAGTATATACATCTCTTAGTAGTTAAAATACAACATATTAAATTTTTTTTTTAATTTGTTTACCAAACAAAAATTGAACATTTTTTATGAAACGAAGATGATAGTTTTTTCTGTCCTTTAAAGACACCCAATTAGTTTTTCTCCCAAAAAAATCAAATATTTAAAGTTTTATTTACACTTTTACATAAAATAATAACGTGTTATAAGACACTTTAAACAAAAATGCAATAATTTATTTTGAAATAATGAAAAATATATATATATATAATGCTTATTATCATAACGTGGGTAAAAAATAAAAAAAAAACTTATATAATGAGAGCATTATATAATGGGACGGGGAATATAATACTATCTCCGTTTGTAAATGATAAAGCTTTTACAACCTTCATCATGAAAGTTAACAATTAAGACTTCTTGTACTATTTTATTAAGACAAAAACATCCTTCTTTTGTAAATACCGATTTTAACATAAGTCATTCTAATATATTTTATTTGTCTTTTATTTCATGTCGTTGTATAATAACGATATAATATTTATTTCCTTTTTCATCATTTACCCATAATTATCTATCCAGCCAATTATTATTTTATAATTATTGCCTCTGTTATAGTCTAATTGTGTATATTCTGAAATTTATATCAATCGTATGAAAACCTTAAAATGATTCACTCAGTATATATTAATATTAATCCTTCATAAAAAAATATATATTTATTATTAATATACTAGGATTTTCCACCGACTCACCGCTCAATATGGATAGTTCACTGATCATTTTCCCATAAAAAGCGGTTTTCCTGTATTATAATGAGTGTATGGATAGTGTGGGTTGCGGTTTCCTTTTACAATAATAAGTGACAAATAGTCGTGGGTTGCAAAATAACTATTCAATCTTATATTCTAAGTTTCTATTTTCAATTTTTCATTTTCATTTCTTATGCATTTATTTAGTATTTAACGGGAATGAGGTTGCGGACACAACATATTTTTATAACTTTCATTATTGTTGGCCTATTTGATAATCAAAAGACATACATTATAAACAAAATGTGAAAATATGTATTGTGTCATTCATTGTAATACAACAATTGTGACCACAACGTTTCTCAACTGAAACATGAGGTAAAGACATGAGGTGGGGAGGTATCCGATTGCACTTGTTGTACCAATTTTTCACCTGCTTTTGTTAAGAAAATGCGCAGGAGCATTTATCATCTGCTATAAGAGCACTTGCAGTGGATACTGTAAATCCCTTAAAACTATATTCTAAATATTTTTAAATTCGGAAATAGAAAAAATAATACTGCAACAGATACTCTACTTTTTACCAGTAAAATACAGATTCTGTCAATTTTCTTATACATCTACCCCATTCATCTAAATTCTGTAAATTTTTCTTTATATCTAAAAGATTTAAGGAAAATAATTTGAATATTATTCACACTTTTTGTCAAGAGTATATATAGTAACTATACAGAGATTCCGGATTAATCTATAATTATGGGGATACAATCAAGGGGATACAATCAATGAAATAATACAATAAATACAAGAATAATTATAATAAATATTATAACTCTTATTACCACCCCTCAAGTTGGTCGAGGGAGAAGACCTAATTACTTGGTACGTTGATGTTGAAAAGCCGGGCGATGAAGAGACTTAGTGAGGCAATCAGCAAGCTAGTCTTGGGCATTCACATGAACACTACGAAGAGTACCACGTTGTACTTGGTCACGAATGAAGTAATAATCGATAGCAACATGTTTCATACGGGAGTGGAACACTGGTTGGAGCAGAATTGAGTTGTTCCAAGATTGTCACAATATATAACCGGATGTTGGGAAGTGGGTAAACCAAGATCAGTGAAGAGAAAAGTGATCCAGTTAAGTTCAGCAGTATTAGCATCAACCGAACTGTATTCTGCTTCAGTGGAGGACCGAGCAATGGTAGTTTGTTTCTTAGAGCTCCAGGAGATAGCATTGCGACCAAGGTAGACGACATAGGCACTAGTGGAAGCATAAGCATCCTTATTGCCACCCCAGTCCGCGTAAGAGAAGGCATGTAATGTGAATGGAGAATGACGATGTAACTGAATACCGTACTCAACTGTGCCAGCAAGATAACGTAATAAGTGTTTGACATGGGCCCAGTGAACATCTGTCGGACAATGCATGAATTAGGACAACTTACTGAAAGCAAAGGCAAGATCAGGGGAGCTTTGTCAAAATACCATTTTTGAGAAATGTCGTTTGTTGGACTACCACTCCATTGTCAAAATACCACTCCGCGTTTCCGGCGTTTTTCGCGTCTCCATTGTTTCTGGTAGCCTTTTAAACCCTAATTGGAAAGGGGAACCCCAATAGGGGATTTGTGTACCCTAAGATCGTGCACATTCATGTGGCAGGGGTGAAGATCTGCGTTTTTCCGGCGAGAACCAAAATTGCCTTAAAGTGGTATATTGACAAATAACACATAGAATGGGTGGTATATTGAAAAAAATCCCCAAGACCAGGACCAGTGAAAATTAGATACTGCAGACTGCCAACATCCATTCGATATTGTGTAGGATTATCCAAAAGATGGCCGGACTTAGCAGTCAAAGTAGAGATGCCAGCAGGTAAGGGTGTGGAAACTGCATTGGCATGATCCATTTGGAGTTTGGCAAGCAACTCAGAAGCATAACGACGTTGAGAGAGAATAAACCCAGCCGAGTTAGGGACAACTTCAATACCAAGAAAACAAGTGAGAGTGCCAAGATCCTTGAGAGCAAACCGAGCTCCAAGTGTAGTAATGAAGGAGTCCGCTGTAGAAGAATTATTTCATGTAACAATCAAATCATCCACATAGACTAGTACATACAATACAGTGCCACCAGAATTATAAATAAAAAGAGAAGTGTTAGCTTGAGAATTTTTAAAATGACAGAAGAGCATAAATCTCTTAAGTTCGTCATATCAATCCTGTGAGGCTTGTTTTAAACCATAGATAGCTTTACATAGATGACAAATATGTTGAGGATAGTCAGTATTCATAAAGCCAGTTGGGTGCGATAAATAGACTGCTTCCTGCAAATGACCCTGTAAAAGCGCATTGTTGATGTAAAGTTGTCGTAGTGACCACCCCTACGTAAGTGCAATGGAAAGCACATAGTGGGAGGTTTGACAACTGGGTTGAAAGTTCATGGTAGTGGATTCCGGGTCGTTGGGCAAACCCCTTAGCAACAAGTCGAGCTTTGTGACGATCAATGGAGCCATCAGGCTTGTACTTTAACTGAAAAATCCACTTAGGCCCAATAACATTGTAGGAAGGATCAAGAGGAACCAGGTCCCAAGTATTATTACGCATCAAGGCATCATATTCATCTTGCATTGCATTTCTCAACTGAGGGAGTTTAAGGGCCTGAGGGACGGTGGTAGGTTCAGCAATGAGTGTACAGGAAAGAGAGGTGTGTAGGTTCGATTTTTGAATAGAGTTGTGGATATTGTTTGGAGATCGAGTGTGCATGAAATGACTAGGAGATGGAGAAGGGGACGGCGGTGGAGGTGGTGGGGAAGGGGAAGGCGAGGGGAAGGGGGAAACGATAAGGAAGGATGTGGGGGTGAAGAAGCATGAGGAGGTGTGAGAACATGAGGTGGGGCAGGGATCCAGTCAGAGAGAGGAAGAGAAGGAGGCGGGGAAGAGGGAGTAGATGAGAGAAAGGGAAATACTGATTCTACAAATTTGACATGATGTGAGACATACATACGGGAGTCACTAGGGTCAAAAACAATAATATGCATGTTGGTTGAGGGCATAGCCTAGGAAGATACAGGGCTTAGAGCTAGGTTGGAGTTTGTAATCGGTATAAGGACGTAGCCATGGATAACAGAGGCACCTAAAGACGCACAGTATATGGGATACAATTATGGGGATACAATCAAGGGATACGATCATGGGATTACAATCAATGAAAGGAAATTTTACAATAATACAAGAATAATTATAATAAATATTATAACTCCTATTAATATCTACCCACTGTGTAAAATAGAGAATCTGATGCGTTTCATCTTGGATAGAGATTTTGTAAACTAGAAAAATATATATTTAAAACAGTAAAATAAAGAATTCGCTAAAGATATGACGGATAAACCAGGGATCAAAACACGTCAGTCCTCTATAATGCCTCTCATCGGTAAAAAAAAATCATCTTCCTTCGATTAATTTGAGCTTTTGAATAATCGTCGGTGAATCTCCTTTGAAAAAGCTCTAAATTAGTGCAAAAATCATAGCATGATAGATAACAAAAGCTTCACCAATAATAACGTCAAAGCCTCCCTCGAATCCCCTAGAGTAGATGGAGTAGATGGAGCCATCGCTATTACTAACATTAAAAAGAAACATAAAAAGAACATTAAATAGGAAACCTAATCTGAAATTCTTCTTTTGAAAATTACCTAATCTGAAATTCTATGTGGACATATTTCTATATATATTTAATGTCATGAGATCTTTTATAGCATATAGCGATGCATTAATCATCTTGTGTAATTTGTTATTTTTGATTTAAACATTTTGGTAATTAACCAAAGGCATACAACAAATATTTTTTTCTTAAAACCTTCGGTATTTGGGATCAACTGACCCGATTAATTCGGAATTTGGCCTAAATCGTATTTGCACAGTCTCGATATTTTTTAACAAGAGTCTGAATCTCTTTTTTATATATATATATATTAACTAATAAATATTATTAAAAAAAATCACATCACTACAATATAAATTGAAATCAGCAGCAATGCAGTTTGGGTGTCGGCATTATTATTTTTTAAATGTTGAAAAGCTTAAATAAAAATAAAAATAAAAATGCTTTCTTTGGGTCTATTAAGCTTTGAACCAATCTCTTTTCAACTATCTGTCTTACCCAACACGCACAAACACACACACCCACTTTTCACTCTATCAGAGACATTCTGCTGACTGTAGCTGTAGCTCTTCTCAATCTTCATAAAAAAATCAAGAAATTAACAAAAAAAACTTTTCCAATTGTGTAGAGTCCCGTGTTTCTGTCTTAGTTGATTTGTTGAAAAAAAAGGATGTTTCTTTATTACAAAAGATGTTCAAATCTACTTGTCAGGTTGGTGATGATCTTCATCGTTATCACAGGCGGCCGCCATTGCCATGGCTCAAGAAGCAGCAGCACTCAAGTGTTCAAATTCGACCCGAATTCTCAGCCATCTCACTACTTCTTCAACTTCATGCCTAAAAGATTTCATATCCCTGCTTCTGCCCCTTCAAGAAAACACAATCAAATCGGGTTGCAAAGTAGCTGGCGACTGCCCTGATCATGATTCATGACCCATACATAATCAAGAAAAAGTATATCTATTTTTGCTGACATCTCTCAACTTGTTTTTGCTTTTGATAGAGATTGCACATGGGGCTTGTTAAATTAATTATACTTGTTTAATTTAGCTTTTTGTTTGTTGGTTAATCCACATCTGACATCTCCATTTCCATTTGTCTCCCACTCTATCAATCACTACTCTGTCCTCATACATTTATGTACAATATGTTTGAGGGATCGTCTCAAGACGGCATGGTTCGAGTAGGAGAAATGGAGAAATATGATGTCCTCTTTCCCGATACTGAATCCTTATAAAGATAATGATTCATTATCCGGAGAGGGTCGTCACAAGAAATGTCTAATTTCCTTTAATTACCACAATGATACTGTTATTATGGGGTGTTAAAGCATTTTCTCAATGCACATTAGTAAACTAATATGGGTTAATTTGCTGCATCTATGTCACTGTATTAAATACTCTGTAGTACAAATGTTATCATCATTTTTTTTTCTCTTAAAGCAACCCCAAGTGTTTATCTTTGTATCTTGACCTCAGGGAGCGGATCCCCTACGGTACACATGGTAAGGTGTAAGGTGCTGTGCATCGTTTTCGACGGATCCGTCGAAATTTTTAGAGGAGCACCATATATATATATACATACTAGCCAATAACCCGTGCATTATGCACGGGATGATTTGAGTGTTAAAAAAAATAGAAAACGTTAAAAATTTCCATTTTTCATCAGCATTTGGCATTCAGGTGTCATTATTTTGTGGATATTAAGGTTAAAAAGTTTATTTTATTGACAATATTATCCATTTACGTACTTAGACAATTCCCATGGATCCCCCCATAATAATACTCAGCCTAGCACAAACAGGAAACATAAATCCAAGAAAATCCTGAATATATAGAATAAATTTTCCATTCAGATGTTCTCTTCAAGTGAGACAAATAATTACTTTTGGTATACTAATTTAGTACTACCTTCATGTAAAAATATAAGTTTATTCAGATGTTTCACATGATTAAGAAAGTAGTTGAATGTTATAGATTTGAAGGTTAAAAGTCTAAAATACCCCTTCACTATCATTAATGCAATAGTGGTTAAGTAATGAAATGTGGTTGGATTTATAATAAATTAGGGGTAAGATAGAGAAAGGAACAATAAATGTTGAATTGGTAGTGTATAATGACTTATATTGTGGATAAATTAAAAGTGTAGAATGACTTATATTCTGTGATGGAGATAGTAATACTTCGTCACACACTCAAATTTCAATTACAAAACACGATAAAGATGAAATCATTTGTATCAACTCTAGCCGAGGCTCTGGACCTAAGATGGCGAGTAATTCTTCCATAGTCACTCCATTTGCACCTTCTACACGTGTGGATGATTCTGGACTAAACAATTTGAATTTGAGTTGAACTGTGTGGTCCAAATTCATCCTTATGTTTTACTCCTCAAATGTACTCACCATAGAAGACTGTTGCATGCAATTGTCAATTGTCAGTAGGTGGAGAGAGGGTCATAATGCAATCTGAGGCAATGATAATAATATCTTGCAATAATTTCCACCGTAGCATCCAATAACTCCATGTAATTGCCCATTATCTCCTCATATTAAGGCCAGGGACTTAATTGACATCCGAATGGAAAAAAACCATGGAAAATAAGAACTCTATTCTTATTTAACATTGAACAATATGCATCACTTGATACGTTGCAAACCTCATTTCGATTCAATTCCATGGCAAGACGTCTCCTTTCAATGTTCTTCAAGAAAAACATCACTCAATCCTCTAAAAGCATGTCAGAATCAATAAAAGATGCAATTCCTTTCCAATGTCAATAATTAGCCTTGATAAAAAAATTAAATACAATACTTCAAAGAAACAAAAACGCAAAACAACATACAACAGCACCTCAAATACAACAGAGAGCAAAAAAAGTACACACCGATTTATCTACCTAGCCACCAAAATCATCAGGATAGAGAAAAAGAGAAGCAAGCAACGATCTAGCATGTGTGAAGTCATCAAATCATGACCAACAACAATAATGCTCCTAAAAACCCAAGGCAAACGCTATCCAACAAAAGAAGATAGCAACCCCTTTTTACAGAAGAGAAATGTATACGAAATATCATATTCGCATTTACTCAATGCTATAAAATATCATTATCTGCCGCTTAGCATTCAAAGAAGGTTCCTCGGATGGAAAATCCTTAGGATAATATGCAACTCCAACCAAATATCAAACTTCAATGCCAAGATAGAAGACTAAGGTGCAATTTGATGTTCGGAGGATTTGAAATAAAAAACATGCTTGATTACTTAATCTGAAGCTTAGTCAAGGATGACCAAATCTACTTGGTCTTCTACTTGCTAAGATTTTTTTCAGTGGCTTTTGACATGAGCATGTGGCTTTTGACATTACACCAAAATCAATAAGTTAGTAGCAAACTGCAAAAAGATAAAAAGCACCAAACTGAAAATGTTCATCTAAGATTCGGGTTCATTACTAAAATAAAAAAAACAGAGCTAGATATTGAAGTATCAAAAGAAAATGTCGTAAAATGGGGGCAAAAATCCGGAAAAAACACACAGAAAACAAAGACGACTAAAAAATATCACCTATATTCCAAATATTGACAAATTTCGATTATCTCAGCGTAAATGAATGATACGACAGAACGATAAATGTGGAGTGACATTCAGCACCCTGAAAAGAAAACGAAAAACTATTCAGATCCTACATCAAGAAGTCATCACAAAATTAACGAAACATGCGTTAACGCGAGTTGAGGATTTAAAGAGATAGAGTTGTAGAAGATAAGGTTTCAAATTTGTTTGATAACTGAAAAGAGATCTTCAGTTGTTGTGGTTTGAATTTGAAATGACCATGGATAATAAATCAGTTGGCCAGAGATTGACGGAGTCTGTTAATATTGCTGTTGAGATCACCATTTTTTTTTTTCATAGACATATCAGGTTATCGAATCAAAAAAAAAAAAATTATTAAATATATGAGATAACGGGTTTCCTGGATATGATTTTTTTTTTTAACAATGGGGATCAGAATCCTTTTGAAAACATAAATTATAATATAATAAACTTGTTTTTGTCTACAATTAAAAAATAAATAAATAAATAAACTTGTTTTAGACGGGTTTAATTTCCGGGTTTGGGCGTAAATCATGAGTAATCGGGCTAAATCTTACTTTCAAATATATATAGATATAGATATTTTAATTTGCTTCACTCTCTTCCCGTCGAAATTTCAACGGATCCGTCGAAAATTCCGACAAAAACGGTGCACAGCTCTTTGCACCTTATCATGTGTACCGTAGGGGATCCGCTCCCCTTGACCTCATAAGTGTTTTAGTTTTATTTCTGTTCCGGTTACAATTTTAATCTCGTAACTTGATTTTTTTTTTTCCTGAAATTTAGTCCTATGTCAGAGGAGGAAGTTGAATTTGAGGGTGTATTTGAATTTTGGCATGATAATTCATTCACGTGTCGCTGACAAGACAAATAATCAAGAAATTGTATAGAGCTAGTCATATCTTAACAACACCACTCAAACTAAATGGTGTTGGGGAACATTGAGTTTGCCTCTAAACATATTGAACTGATGTGAAAATGTGGCATTTGTAAGACAGTTTGCAATTTGATCCGAAGAAGGAATGTAGTTAGCATATAGCTTTTTTCCCTAGGACCTGAATCCTGACATAATGGACATCTGTCTCTATACGTTTATTTCTGACATGATAGACACGATTCTAAGCTAACACGGTTGCACTTGTGTTGTCACACCAAGTTGTTGGTGTTTTGGAAAATTGTATCCCTAGCTCTGAAAACAAATGCTTGATACATTGTATCTCAACTGATAAATTTGATAGAGCCCTATACTCTACCCATGTACTTGATCTTGGTACTACATGTTTCTTTGAGCTGTAATGTTGTAGGACACAAGAGATTCTCCCAAATAAAACACATTACCTTGCAACACACTTCATGCCATGTGGTGAACATCCCCGAGCTGCATCTGAGAAGCCAATGATGTGAATGACCGGGCCTAGCCTTCTGGTTACCGGGCCTAGCCTTCGGGTTACAAGGCCTAGCCTTCGGTTTACCGGGCCTAGCCTTCAGTTTACCGGGCCTAGCCTTCGGGTTACCGGGCCTACTTTTCCTCTCTTTCTTCAGCAGGCTTCTTCTTGGACTTAAATCACTTGGCCCAATGTACATCTTTCGGTTCAGATCCATTCTCCAATGCTCCAGATCTGGTACATCCTATAAAACTTGCAAAACGAGACAAAACAGTACCAAATCTATGAGAAAATAGCATAGATGCAGAATTACGATCCTGGAAACACTCACATAGCATGTAACATATATTCCGTATATAACGAGCCTATTTATCCTCTCTTGAGTAGAATTCGGGGTGAATATAAGTAAAATTATTGGTACCATTTAGAGCGTTATCAGCTCTTCCTTCTGTAAATTTAAAAGAGGTCACGGAGGATGAGGCTCTCCTCCATTGTGCCGTTCTTGACCTGCGGGTGAACATTGATTGGGGAATTTTGATCCACCGTGAGGCTATGAAGTTTGCTGCTGCTATGGACCCTAGCTGCCGCATTCCATTTGGTTGGGCGATTTCCCTCCTCTGTACTGATATTTCTAGGGTTTATTCTCAGGATCGGTACCACCTTTAGGGGTCTTTGTGCTGATCGTATATCACTGTAGTTTTAATGTTTTTCTATTATGCACTTGTAACCTTCCCTTTTATGAATGACATTTTGTATTTGCTTCTTTATTTTTGATTGAAAGTGTGTTTGCTTCCTTCCGGTTTCGCCCTGAACCACAAATGCATCGTAGCCGCCTGAGAGGCTCTTTTTTGTTGTTGGATAATTCGTAATTATCCTCTGGCGGCTCGAAACTCTTATAGGCGGCCCTGTTTCCCGTTGGTGAATTAACCGTGAGACGGAGTTTCTGGCTTCACCGCGTTTGCCTCATGGTCTGAGGCTTTATTTGGTCAAAGCGTGTTAATCTCGATAGCGCTCTGTTGACCCCTCGGTGACCGTGTAACCCGTATTGCATTGATAATCATGGGGTAATCAATGCTACTCTTGGACAGTCCATTCCCCTTTATAAAAAGGGAACTTTCTTCTCTTTTCTCTTCATCTCCCACTTTCCTCTCTTTTCTCTCTTTTCTCTTTCAATCATGTCTTCTAACTCCTCCACTGGATCAAATGTCGACTCGGGCATGTCTCATTTATTTCAAACAGCCTCTCCGGTTGCCAAAGCCAATTATTGGGCATACTTCAATACGCAGCAACATTTGACGGAGAGAGGCTTGAATTTGAAGAAGATCCACGAGCATTTTTCCATATTTCGGGTGGAATTTGGTGGCTGGGGGATTTTACCGCAGCACCCATAGGGAGGTATAATCTTACGATGGTGAGTGAGTTTTACTCGGTCTTATCAGAGACAGCCTCTATCGCCAGCACGTACCACCCTTGTTTCCGTCTGGGGAGTCATTGTTGCTTTTACGCCGGAAGTCATTAACGAGTTCTACCACCTCCAAGTGTTTGATCCAGCCGTCAACTTTGAGTTGGCTTGGGAGCTTGATGATGAGTAGTCCTTTTATTCCCGTTTGGATAAGGCACATAGGCATTTGTTCCGTGGTGGACATGTCCCTGCTCTTGAGAATGCCGCTTCGGCACTGTCTAGGGGGGATCGAGCGTGGAAACGGTTCATTAATTACCGCGCCTTTCCATCTAACAACTTTTAAAGGTTCACTGATGACGAGGCTATTATCCTTCACGCTATCGTCATCCTGCGACTCAATGTCAATTGGTGAAAAATAATCCATCGCGAGGCCGTTGACTTTGCGACCTCGATTGAGGCTGGTCGCACGATGCATTTTGCTTGGATGATCTCCAATCTCTGTAGCAGCACGTCTGGAATGCCTTTCACCCCTAGGGATGTGTATTATAGCTTTGATTGATTTTGTATTTGATGTCTTACCTTCTTTTGCGTTTTACGGATATATTTTGTAATGACTTTCGGCTTGGCCTTATTTTATTCGAATCTTAATCACCCTCGAAGACGTTTATGGGGAATCTTTTTCTATGAATCCTCTGAGTTGTTTGCCCGCCCCTTATATATATGCGGGCTCGCCAAAAACAGTGGCCGGGCATATCATTTGCACAACTCCTCTGAACGCTCAAAAACAAATATTTCATTCGATGATTTCATATAAGTGGCTCGAGGCCTTTTACAAAGACCTCTATGGGGAATCGCTTTTACATGTAATATCTCTTTAAGTTGTCTACATGCCAGGGTCGATTAAGCTCACGGCCCTCCTTGTCTTTCAAAACATATGTCCCTTTCTTGACTATTCTCGACACTTGCCAGGGGCCTTCCAAATTCTCTGCCAGTTTTCCTTTGTCAGTTTGCTCTGTTGCCTGTCTTTTGCGCAAAACGAAATCTCTCACTGCAAAGGAGTGATCGCGGATTCGCTTATCGTGGTGTCCTTTTGTGGCTTGCTATAATTAACCAACCGGGCACGGGCTTTCAAACGCCTTTCCTCTGCGAGGTCCAGCTCGATATGCCGATTGATTATGTTGCTGGCCTCATTAAAATGAGACACCCTTATGCTTGGCAGCTCCATTTCGACAGGTGCCATGGCCTCTGAGCCATAGGTTAGGGCGAATGGCGTCTCCCTCATTGTTACTTTCCGGGTTGTCCGGAGCGACCACAGGGCCTTGGGGAGATAATTAACCCATTTCCCAGCCTTCTTATCTAAGCTTTTCTTCAACACCTTTAGACCTGTTTGTTGGTATTTTCTGCTTGGTCGTTCCCTTACGGGTAGCAGACTGAGGTTTGCCAGTGTTTAACATTGTGATCCTTGCAGAATGCGTCAAACTCATCTCTAAATTGTGGCCCGTGATCGGATACTATCACCCGAAGGACCCCGAACCGAGTCCAAACCTGATCCAGCAAAAAGTAGATTATGTCTTTGGCGAAAATCTTCACCAGTGCTTTTGCCTCAATACATTTCGTAAAGTAATCTACTGCGACTACAACGTATTTGCATCCTGTCGCTCTTTTTTAAGTGGTCCGATGAGATCGATCTCCCACATGTCGAAAGGCCATACGGTGACAACGATACTTTGCTCTACTGAGGGCAGCCTGGGTATGTCGGCAAAGAGTTGACATATGTCACAGCTCTTGGCGTACCTTTCGGAGTCCTTAGCTAGTTTAGGCCAATAGTATACTGCTAATAAGGCCTTTTGGGCTAATAAGGTGCGGCTGGAGGGATGGCCCCCACATACTCCCTCATGCAGCTCTGTCAGTATTCCTTAGACCTTATCGGGTCGTACACACCGCTACAATGGCTTCGAAAAAGATTTCCGATACAAAATTCTATTTATGACAGTGTAACGCGCTGCTATCTTTCTTAAAGCTTGAGCTTCCTTCGGGTCCTCTAGTAGTGTTCCGTTCTCAATGTATGCTTTAATTTCTCTTATCCAACATGGAGCCGAAGGCTGGATATCCATAATTTATGCTCGACATACAGCGGGCTCTTCAAGATACTCGAACATGATTGAGAGATCACTGAACTCATCTTTAGTGATCAGCATGGATAAATAATCCGCTCGTTAGTATTGATCGCATGGTATGTTTCGGAACTCGCAATATTTGAAATTTCCCCTTAGCGATTTCACAAGGTGTATGTATCTTTTTAACACCTCATCCCTCGCCTCGAACATGTCGTTGACTTGGCATACTACGACCTTCGAATCGCAACAGATTTCCGAATTCTCCACATTCATAGACTTGGCGAGCTCCAAGCCCGCTATGACTGCTTCATATTCAGCTTGGTTGTTAGAGGTAGTGAAGTTGAATCTCAACGCCTTTTCAATCTCATCAGACGAGCCTGGCTCCAAGAGTGTTATTCCGGCTCCACAGACATTTCGGCTCGCTGCTCCATCAACACACATCTGCCAAAAGTGACTCAGTCTTTGCGGCATCATCACTGTCGGGGTGTTCGATTTGTTGATGTTCGGCGAGCTAGGCTGCCCGGCGGGTTCTTCCTCATTGAAGCTTGTCTCGACTATAAAGAATACCAGAGATTGCGCTTTGATTACTTTTCTGGGATGGTATCGAACGTCGAATTCGGTCAGCTCGATAACCCATCGTAACAAACGGCCTGAAAGGTCCAGTTTGTGCAGCAGTTGCCGAAGCGGACTATTAGTCAGCACGATGATTGTATGCGAAGAAAAATAAGCCCTTAGTTTTCAGGCGGCAACAACGAGCGAGTAAGCTAACTTTTCTGCATTGAAGTAGCGGCTCTCAAAGGGACTGAGAGCCTTGGAAACATAAAAAACGGGATTTTGGAGGGAACCGTCCTCCTTGACAAAAACTGCGGCTACAGCCCGGTCTGATGCCGCCAAATACAGATAAAGCTCATCTCCTATTGAAGGACTAACCAGAAGTGGTGGAGTTTCTAGATATGTTTTCAAAGCATTGAAAGCCTTAGAGCACTCTTCAGTCCACTCGAACCCTTTGTTTTTTTTCAGCACCTTGAAGAAGGGTAGGCATTTGTCAACAGATTTGGAAATGAATCTTCCGAGGGTGATGGTTCTACCATTCAACCTTTGCACTTCTTTGATGGTTTTCAGCTCTTCCATGTTGAAGAGAGCTTGAATCTTCTCGGGGTTCGCCTCTATGCCCCGCTGGGTGACCATAAACCCTAGAAATTTCCCATCCTGGACCCCAAACGTATATTTTGCCGGATTCAGCTTCATGGAGTGCCTTCTTATGTTTTCAAAGGTTTCTTGTAAGTCTGCAAGATGGCCGTCGGCGCTAGACTTTACGACCATTTCATCGATGTAAGCCTCCATGTTTTTTTTCCAATTTGTGAGCTAAAAACCTTATTCACCATCCTGTGATAAGTTGATCCATCATTCATTAATCTCGAACGGCATCATTTCATAATAGTACATCCCTCCTGCGGCCCTGAAGTCCGTCATCTCCTTTTTTTCGTTAGCCATCTTCACTTGGTGGTTGCCCGAATAGGCATCCAGGAAACTCAGTCTTTGAAAACCAGCAATTCGATTGACCATGTTATTTATCCTTGGTAGCTCATATGGGTCTGTCGGGCAGGCCTTGTTGAGATCTGTGAAGTCAATGCACATGCGCCACTTGCCATTCTGCTTCGTTACCATAACGACGTTAGCCAACCAGGTGGGGTATTACAGTTCTCTGATGATCGCGGCTTGGACTAACGTCTCCACTTCAATCTTAATAGCCACTTCATTTTCTTTGGAAAATTGTCGAGCCTTTTGTTGGATAGGCCTGTAGTTGGGGTCAACGTTCAGATAATGCAGCGCCACCTCGGACTCAACTCCTCTCATGTCTGTTACCACCCATGAGAACGCGTCCAGGTTATCCCTCAGTAATGCTACCAGCTCTTCTTTTTCTTTCTCATCTAATTGACCCATTATTTTGATTTTTTCTGTTCGGGGTGAGCTTCATTGATGACTAGCTCGATGATGACGTGGTCAATCAGGTTATAATATACTTGACCACCATAAACCAATACTAGCAAGAGGACTAGGCCCATCGTAGTATAGCTATAGTGAATCAAGGTCGATCCCACAGGGAACCAATTGTGGATCACCTTATATACAAACAATTAATTAAACATGTCAAGGACATAGAGGCGGTCTACAACCAACATAAGACAAGAAAAGTAAAGACACGACTCGACACAACGTAATTAACCTCCCCAATTATAGTCTTTATCGTTTGGACCTAGATAATTTATATAATAAAATCGAACTTATTAATCGTCAATCCGTTTGCATCTATCTTAGATTGGCTACGGGAGTCATCCTCTTTAACTTGACTTAGCACCGGTAAGTCACTAAATCACTGTGATATTGTTACGTGACTTCGCCTTTTAGTGCCTCCATCTCATATAACTAACTCACACGCTTACGACTCTAATGATGCCGATATTGACCGTACACCTCGTCTAGGCAACATTCTTATGGTTAGGCGTACTTCCTAAACGATCACTCAAGCTCTCGTCCAACTAGCAATTACCAAGTTATAGTCTCATGCTAATCCACGACGACGACGTATAATCAGTGCATGCAATTCCCAAATATAAACCTACCTAGATAATCTTTGAACGTCCGTGAAGATCAATTCATAAGCCTACCTAAGAGTTTTATATTGGTATTTCCTTTTTACACGTTTTAATTAAACTAAGCGAGTAACGTAGCCATAGCCATACCTACTGAGATAATAAATTCAACTAGGTTAACCTAACCATAAAGACGTGGCGTAATTAACAGATGAAACAGGGCTCGGTCGACCGAGTGACTAGGCTCGGTCGACCGAATGAACTTATTCAGTCACCCGAATCGATTTCGTCCCCAGATTACATCTCTGAACATATCTCTCAGCGTTTCTCATACAATACGGACTAAATAGCAATTCGTCAAGCAATTATATAAATTAACATAGATGCACGGTAATTAAACAACATAGATTCATACATAGACTCTAGGTAGAGGACGTAGGGTATGTGATCCTCATAGACAAGGCATCGCCACCTCCCTAACGTCATAGCCTAGATCTACATCATCTAACTATGAACAATTAACTCAAATGATAAAACATAATTGGGGGGGACTAATTACTTAAAAGAAAAGAAAAAGAAAATAAGAGCTTACATATTTGCAGCCCTTAAATTGCTGGAAACCCTCAAATTATTCTACATTGTATCAAAGCTATAAAATTGAAGAAAGAATGAAGGGATATGTTGGTGTGTATTACAATTCTCGTAGCTGCTTGCTTATATAGAGGTTTTTGCCGACTTAGGGTGGTTCTAGAAGATAGGCACGACAAAAGCCCTAAACCGCCCCTAAAAAGCGACACTCGGTCAACCGAGAGTCGACACTTGGTCGATCAAGCACTAGGCTCGGTCGACCGAACCTAAACTTGGCATATTTAACACGTTTTCTTCGCTAGCTTGTTCCCCACTTGCACGCTTGCATGTTGATCCGATTAATCTTCCACTTAATGCTCCGATTTTCTTCCTTCCTTATCTTGAGATAATTGATTGAATGACATTAATCCTCTCGATTTGTTGTGATCTGCAAAATCAATAATTATCGCACAATAAATCGGCTTTTAATAATGAAAACGGCTAAATACCAAATATCATATTAATAATCACTTAACATTAAATAATAAATATAAACAAGTGATTTAATATGAAATATACATTATTAATCTCGATTTAAGGTCAACGTTGATGACTTTTACGGGTATAATTTGACCGTCATCAACTACCCCACTTAGACTTTGATCGTTCGAACAAAGCATCAATAAGTCATTTCCCAAGACAACATTTCCCATGGTCAGTCATACTTACGCAAGAAGCTCAAGTCAACTCATACTAGTCATGCTCATAAGATATCCATTATTCACTACTCACTATGAATCGAAGTGATGTGTGCATGTGCATTTAGTTTTATATATTCGTAGCAAGATTAGAGTTTATGCCAACTTCGTAATCTCAACCTACCAACCTCAGCATTCATACTTCTCAAGCCTTTAAATTTTTGAAGCACTAGAGCAATAAGCAAGAGCGTATCTATAGGGTTTTTGGACTTGGAGACCGAGTACTACTCAAAGCCTCTTAAAGAGTTGAATATTATTTTTCATATCTTCATATTTTTCAAATACTATCAATCTCAAGGAAGAAAACTTTTTAAAGTATCCCCCTATCTTAGATCAAATATAGCATTGAATATTACCACAAGCGCAAGGCTACTTTGGTAATTTACTACAAGCCCAGTGTTTAACGTTTTGCTAAAACACAGGTACGTCTCAAGCTTATTATTCCGCTTTTGTTGGCAAGAATATCAGAATACATCAGCAGATAGATATTGACACTAAGTTTACATAACCAATCATCTATGCAATGTACACAATATTTCTTCAATTATTATGATTTGCGCGGTATACTCGATTCACAGATTGAGTAATTGAATAATAAATAACTACTTGCAAAAACGGGCATGAATATCCTTAAATTAACTTAACATAAGTATAAAATGATCACGTACTCATGAAACTTGGTTTATTTCCTATCAATTCTTAGCTAGGGACTCACAATTCTAAGGGTACGAGATACATAATATGGTATTTATTCAAATTTTCAAATTTTCAATTTTTCCGTTTCATCAAATTTTTCAATCATAACATAGCTAAGTCTCCTACCCCCTACTTAAACATGGCATTGTCCTCAATGACAAAAATAAATGAGAATTTAAGAAAAAGACTTAGCTCTGGAAACGGCTCTCAAGTAAAGGAAAAAGATCGGAGTAAAGTTCAGCACGTTGTGGAGAAGCAAGTGAAAACCTGTATAAGCAGACAAACTCCACGAAACCGTTAATAACACCATGTCTATGGAAGTTATAGAATAATGTGGCAGGAATTAGGTATAAATACCGAAAAACATTTTAAGCCACTTTATTTTATACAACCAAGGACAAGAAAAATACTAAATAGAAAGAAAAATAAACAAGCAACTAAAGATGGTGGTCTTCATCTACAACCTCCACCGCCTAAATATTCTTAAAACCGGGTGGAGAAGACAAAGATCAAAAAGCATTACCCGGCGTGGGAAAACACGAGGGTGACTCGATCGAAAAGGTATTCAATCCAGGAGAAGAGAAACTTGGTAAGGTATAACAGATTGAATGCGACCTATGGGCTATAGATAAAATCAAATACTTAATGCAGAAACTTCTCGCTTGCATTGGATATCAACAACTTAGGGAGATGTAGCTACTCCCAATGTATCACGTAAAAGTCATAACCGTCATCAACATGGTCGGATTGGTGTGATAGTTCAGAACAAAACTTATCATCTAGAAATGCCGGAATAAACGGAAAAAAATGTGAAATTGAAAACTTCCGGTAGAAAGATAAGTTGTACTTTGATCGAACCAAAAAACCTTTACAATCTAGCTAGGGTCAGAGCTACACTTACCCCAACTAGGATCATGAAAATCAAAACGCTAAAATATAATCATTAAAGCTTAGCAATATTCAAATTCCGCAACACAAAGGTATTTTGTAAACAAAATGGAGGTTTAGAATGTGTCGGGTTTAGAAAAAGATACACGTAAGGTTGGGAAGAAAAGATAAAGGGTGGGTAAGAAATTGTGTTTATGGGTGGGTTGAAAATGGTTAAGGCATTGAGATTGGGTGGGAGGGTGAAACGGATGGAAAGAAAGAGAGGCGATGAAAGAATGGATAGAAATGTGAACTGTTGGGGCAGATTGGTGAGAGGATCGAAAAGTTTGAAGGTGAAAAAGTGTAAAGGGAAAGATAAGTATAGTTGTAGAATGAATTGCGCACCACTTTGAATTTTCACTTGGATCACCATTCTAAAAGATTTTGGAAGTTGACCAAAATTGTTCTTGTTCGCACCAATCATTCTCTGTTACATTTTCAGTAATTCTCAAGCTCTCTTAATGCTTCCATCTTAAGATTGATTGCTAAATTTCCTTTTCTTTAGCAATTTCTTGACTCTCCTACGGAACTCTATTTCACGCGGCCTATATTGAGTAAAATTTTTTTGCACATCCTTAGCCCAATGACCATCAGAACACGGCAAAATAAAAAACTTCAACATATGTCACGTTACTTTTATTTGACTCAAAGAAAACAAAACCTAAAATCCTAAAAAGAAATCCTAAGGGTTTTAAAGAAGTAGTTCTGAGTTTAGAGTCCTCAGCTCAACTTTCCAAAAGTTATCCTTGTCAATTATCATTCTTGGATCGCCAGACTTTGACCTTTCTGAGCACTATAAGAGGTGGGTTTGTTGCTTTTGCGGATTAATACCCTTCCCTTGGTTGTGAGACCTAGGAAACGACATTTATCCATACCATTTATCCAAAGCTCTTACCTCGGCTCTCGTTTTAGGAATTAGTGAATTCTAAGAAACTCGGTTAAAATTACGGTTTTGGCCTTGACAATAAGAAACGATGAATCAAAGTACTCCGAATAAGGTCGGTTATGTAGGCAAGCTTCACGCCGCCTTATTCGTTGGAACATATGTGATGATTCAGGCCAATCCGTCAAGATTAAGCCCCGTTTAGCCCGAAGGCTTATCGGCTATGCTAAGTCTTGTTGAATCGCTCAGAACGCACATCACACGTGGAGGGGAGTCGATTGAGCCGAAGCTCGGTTGAACTCGCCACCATGGTTAAACCATTTCGAACCTATGTACAAAGATTCTTCGATTTCTAAATTGTCACCCAAAGCGTAATCTCGTTTTTGTTTAAGGTGGGTTCACCGAGAAGCCATCACCATAAAACTCAACGAAAGCAGAAGATGGTGTTCTCTCAAAACTCAACGTCTTCTTTAGATTGTGAATGCTTAAACTACACAATTTGTTGCTCCCCTGGCAAGTAGAAGCAATCTCATGCATAGGACAATGAGATTTTAATAGAACTACGAGGAACTCTTTTTTCACTGCTTCCTTTCAACGACTACATGTTTTCTTACACCCTCTAGATGAGACAGATTTGGGGTAGAACCTCCGGCACTAATAAAATTAATCTTACAAACCAACTCCGGGCTAAGATTCATTCTAAGGTTCATGTATAGGCTAACTTATGCTCAAAAAAACAAAAGGTAGTAAAACATAAGCAAAAAAAAAAGGGTAGTACCTTGCCTTCAACATTGTACCACGAAGAATTTAAGCCTTTAAATTTATTTATTTTTTGGAGCCATCTTGGTGCTTTAATGGTATTGCCTCCATCGCTTTTCCCATCGTAGAGCAGTAATTCCGCATGTTTGCTGGGTTATTTTCTCAGCGCCCTTGAAAAATTACTGACTCAGATTATTGCTTCCCTGGTTTCTGCAAACAAAAGAAAAACAAACAGACCGTAGACTGGTTTTAACATGGTTTCCCATGCTTCTATCAGACATACGGATTAAACATACGGGGATAAACAGACACGCGAAGTCCCAGAAAATAGAACCAGGCTTCTTTGGCAACGAGAGGCGATCTCATTTGGGAGCGAAACCAAATTATTCAGATTCGGAATTTTTACACATATGAGATAACCGGAGGGACTAAAAACAGACTCAAAAGCAGTAAAACTCGACATGAATAAGAAAATTATTTATATATAAAATTGACCGTTGATTCCCCGGCAACGGCGCCAAACACTTGATGACGTTGTCAATCAGGTTATAATATACTTGACCACCATAAACCAATACTAGCAAGAGGACTAGGCCCATCGTAGTATAGCTATAGTGAATCAAGGTCGATCCCACAGGAACCAATTGTGGATCACCTTATATACAAACAATTAATTAAACATGTCAAGGACATGAGGCGGCTCACGACCAACATAAGACAAGAAAAGTAAAGACACGACTCGACACAACGTAATTAACCTCCCCAATTATAGTCTTTATCGCTTGGACCTAGATAATTTATATAATAAATCGAACTTATTAGCTGTCAATCCGTTTGTATCTATCTTAGATTGGCTACGGAGTCATCCTCTTTAACTTGACTTAGCACCGGTAAGTCACTAAATCACCGTGATATTGTTACGTGACTTCGCCTTTTAGTGCCTCCATCTCATATAACTCACACGCTACGACTCTAAGGATGCCGATATTGACCGCACACCTCGCCCAGGCAACATTCCTATGGTTAGCGCATTTCCTAAACGATCACTCAAGCTCTCGTCCAACTAGCAATTACCAAGTTATAGTCTCATGCTAATCTACGACGTACGTATAATCATGTGCATGCAATTCCCAAATATAAACCTACCTAGATAATGCTGAACGTCCGTGAAGATCAATTCATAAGCCTACCTAAGAGTTTTATATTGGTATTTCCTTTTTACACGTTTTAATTAAACTAAGCGAGTAACGTAGCCATAGCCATACCTACTGAGATAATAAATTCAACTAGGTTAACCTAACCATAAAGACGTGGCGTAATTAACAGATGAAACAGGGCTCGGTCGACCGAGTGACTAGGCTCGGTCGACCGAATGAACTTATTCAGTCACCCGAATCGATTTCGTCCCCAGATTACATCTCTGAACATATCTCTCAGCGTTTCTCATACAATACGGACTAAATAGCAATTCGTCAAGCAATTATATAAATTAACATAGATGCACGGTAATTAAACAACATAGATTCATACATAGACTCTAGGTAGAGGACATAGGGTATGTGATCCTCATAGACAAGGCATCGCCACCTCCCTAACGTCATAGCCTAGATCTACATCATCTAACTATGAACAATTAACTCTAACGATAAAACATAATTGGGGGGGACTAATTACTTAAAAGAAAATAAACAGAAAATAAGAGCTTACATATTTGCAGCCCTTAAATTGCTGGAAACCCTCAAATTATTCTACATTGTATCAAAGCTATAAAATTGAAGAAAGAATGAAGGGATATGTTGGTGTGTATTACAATTCTCGTAGCTGCTTGCTTATATAGAGGTTTTTGCCGACTTAGGGTGGTTCTAGAAGATAGGCACGACAAAAGCCCTAAACCGCCCCAAAGATGACACTCGGTCAACCGAGAGCTGACACTCGGTTGACCGAAGCACTAGGCTCGGTCGACCGAACCTAAACTTGGCATATTTAACACGTTTTCTTCGCCTAGCTTGTTCCCCACTGCACGCTTGCATGTTGATCCGATTAATCTTCCACTTAATGCTCCGATTTTCTTCCTTCCTTATCTTGAGATAATTGATTGAATGACATTAATCCTCTCGATTTGTTGTGATCTGCAAAATCAATAATTATCGCACAATAAATCGGCTTTTAATAATGAAAACGGCTAAATACCAAATATCATATTAATAATCACTTAACATTAAATAATAAATATAAACGAGTGATTTAATATGAAATATACATTATTAATCTCGATTTAAGGTCAACGTTGATGACTTTTACGGGTATAATTTGACCGTCATCACTCGATGAGCTCATTTTGGGCGGTGAAGTCCGGTTCGTCTCCCACTTGGAGGGTGTCACAGACGACCTTCTTAGGTCCGACGCTTCCAATCTGGGTGTTTTTTTTCCATCCCCTTCGTCACACTTAACCTCCCCGACAGCGTCTACACGCGCTCGTCGGGAAGATGACTCGAGTGCTTGCATCTGAGGCCTCTTGTATGCTCTTCTCACTGGGTGATCACCTCAATTTACAGTTACGTGATCGAGCAGGAGCTTGGGACGACTAACAATAGTTTCAATTCCTTCGTCGGTGTAAAATTTAGCCCTCTGGTGGGGCGTGGAAACAACCATCTGGAACTTCCGTTGAGACGGGATCCCCAGGATAGCCGTGTAATGAGAATGCAAATCAACAACCATGAAATCGACATTTTCTTTTCGTTATGGCGGGTGGTCTCTGATTTCAACATCCAGATCAATGACCCCCATAATTGTCATTCTATCATTCAAAAATCCTTCTAGCATTCCAAGATAGGGCTTTAGCCTTGAAGATCCAATCTTCAACTGTCTAAGAGTCTCCGAGTAGATGATATCTCGGGCGGCACCATATCCAAAAAGACACGATTGACGCCGAAATTGTTAATTCTGACTTGCACCACAATCGGTAGCTCCATTGCCCCGGGTGGTCGCGCTAATTCGCTTCGAGTGAACGTTATGGGTTGATCATTCAGAGCTAGTATAACTGCTTCTCTCTTCCTCTGATGTTGATTGCGTTTATCTGACTCTTAAGTTGATGGTTGCTGGGGAATTCCTATAAGATCACTTTGATCTCATTTGGATATTTGCAAGGACCCCTGTCATTTCTAATTCCTCCTCCGTGTTTTCTATATTTGTCTAGCTCTCCATCCTTAATCATCCTATCAATGATTCGTCTCAGAGTGATATATTCGTCGTGGTCCTCATGGAAGTCGCATTATTTTGTCTCATCACGTGCCTTGGAATCACACCTCAGGGGTCTCGGTCTTACGATCCGATCACGGATCTCATAGAGTATTTCGGACAGACTGGCGTTAATCGGGATGAACTCTGATTCATCAAACTTGATTGGTTTCCTGACCTCCCTGTCGCGATCATTTTCTTTTCGTCGATCGTCTTTCCGATCTTCCCTGCGCTCTTCCCTTTTTTCTTCTTTTGAGGTTCGAGATTCGCTTCGACTCTTTTCTTTTCCTGAGGCTGAAGAAGCCGCCTCAGTCAGGCCGATTATATGAGCTTGATTGAAAAGGTCATGCGGATTTGCAGGAGAGTGCATGGCGAAGTGTGTTTTCATCGCTCCTTGGTGATTCCGTTCAGAAAACATCTTTGAACCTCATTCTCAGGTAGGTTTTTTTTCTGTTCGCATACTCTCATAAATCTATCGAAATAACTTTTGCACGATTCCCCTTCACCTTGACAGGCCTCATACAGATCTTCGATGGACTTCTTTGGCCGCTTAGCTATCTCAAATTATTTCAAAAAACCGGTTTATCAGTTCTTCCCAACTTTTAATCGACCCGCGCGGCAGAATGCGGAGCTAGGCTGCGGCCCGCTCTTGCATGCTTCCCACAAAAGTAACGCAGCAAGCAGATTTGTTTTTGGTGGCCAGGAGCGTACAGCTTTGAAATGCAACTATCCACTCAATGGGCCAGGTGGTTCCTTTATAGTAGACATACTATGAGTATTGAACACCTTTGGATGGTAGTGAATCCAGTATCTCGTCCGAAAGGACGTCAATTCCCTGAGTCGGCTCAGGCTTCCCATCTTGTTGCTTTTTTCAGTTCTAGAATTTCCCTTTCCATTTTCACCAAACTATCATCCTTTACGGGCTCAGCATTCTTAACAGGAACCATCTTTTTCTGGATGACGTCCTCTGAGTCCGCATAATACACTGACTCGACATCTTGCTCAGTTTTTTTCTCATTCAAAAACTGACACGCGTCATGAAGGTCTTTGCCCTCACGGCACGGAGTGACGTTCCTCTCAGAATGGACAGGGGCCATGCGCTGTTGAAGAGTTCTCTTTTCGGGGTGGCCCAACCGTTCTAGGGCCGATCTCCTTTCTAAACTTTTCTTAGGGAGGTGCTTTCTCCTTTGTCCCGCTAATGAGTACTCACTCCCTTCTATTTTGATTCTTGTCTGATCGTGCATGAGTGCTGGCAGGCCCTTAGGCGGAGCCGCAGCCTCAAGCTCGGAAGGAGTGGGGAGCTGCTCATCAATCGGCATGAGAGGCAGATTACATGCGGCTATGCGCAAGTTAGCTGTATACATCTGCTTAACATATTCCGCATAGGCTATTGCTACTTTTGCTTCAGGGGTCTTAGCCTCAAGAATCTCTTCTACCCCTGGAATCCTTTATGGGGCCGTCTTTCACTTTTCATTCTGTTTCGAGGCCCCTTCGATTACTTTCCCGCGGGCATGAGCAGTGCGGGCTAGCTGAGTTCGCAGCGTATTCTCTAAACTGGATCTTCTTTGATTCAAGATAGTCCTAACATCGACATTAAGCCTCGATCTGTCTTCCGGCATTATCCCACCCTGCGGTGGGGTTTTCATGCGTGATCTCCAAGTTATCTTGGTGGAGAGGATCTCGTGTTGACCCCTTTCCTGTGGTGTGTGGTACGAGTGCAATGTCTTTTGTTCCTGCCATGTGTCAAACGCTGATATGCTGCCTGCGCAAAATGACAAAAGTACTCTGATTTTTCCCAACTGTTCTGACAGTCACCAACCTTGCACTGTCTGAACGTCCAGACGGCGTTTTAGGAGTGTTGCCGAAAGTGACTTATCCGGCAGGTCTAACGGCGATGACGATGTACGGATACCGGAATTTGGGGAGAAATTGTGATTTCTCAAGCGTGAAGCCCCAAAAATGCCAACACCCTACCGATTTCGACGTGGTCTTGTCCCAAATCCAAAGGGGAAAACAGTATATCCCAAATACAAAACTCTACTTTGATGTAGCACCCAGAAAATTTGAATGAAAACAACGATAGCAACCAAAACAACGGGACGATAGCAACCAAAATAACGGAAATGACCAAAGCTCTTTTCTTAATGTAAAAATGTTGAGAGTGTCGATTTCTCAAGAGCAAACTCAACAAAATCACATGTTCTTGGTTCTTTTCAGGGGTGAGCAGCTCTAACAATGAATCAAAAAAACCTTGAAATGAAGTTTCCGGCCAGGAAACGTGTGATGCCAACTCTCCGATGATTTCCTTTGTGCAAAAATTCACGAGAAAGGTGATGATTCAAACGCAGACTCGTGATTCTGAACAAGGAATCATGGAGGTTATCTTATTTCGAGATTGTTTTGGCATTGAGTTGAAGATTCGGACGTGAGCAAGCGTGAGCTGAGAGCTTTTGTCGAAAATACCGTGGGAACGGCCTGGAGAAGATGGAGCTCTTCCTGGGACCGTCGTAAAATCTAGGCCACCGTGGTGGAGCCGTACACCAGAAACGAGCTGGAAGTCTTTGATTTTCCCGGTAACGGAGCCAACTGATAATACTGAAATTATCTAGGGTGTTCAGCGGTGGATTCGTGGTGGATATCTAGCTATAAAAGTGATGTAAAGGTTGTGGCACATGGTGGTGCCATGGGATTTGTGGTGGTGAATGTGGCGGTGCAAGATAAGTAGAGAGAGTAGTCAATTGGGCAGAGCTTTTATTAATTATCAAACCATATCTATGAATTTATAGGGTGAGAACCGACTAAGTTCAACATAATTACAATTAAGGACAAATAGTACGACTAAGCCTAAGATCGATTGTCGAATCGCGAGGAATCAGAGGCGGCGCGGACCCATAAGCTTGTGATGTACGTCCTTAATTGGCTAACCATGTCGTCGGTCTCTATCTCCAAGCGTAGAGGAGGAGATCCCCAGCGGATCCGAGAATCTTGTGTTTGAGCGTCCACTTTGCTGGCTCTTGTTGCGGACTCGTTTAGGAGGCCCATTGTGGGAATGGGAACGTGCCTTGTGTATGGTCCTTTCCACCTGTGGGCTTTCCGGCCGCCGTTCCAATCATATTTATGGATCCGACAGGATCCGAATGCGGATACATGAGCCGTGTTAAGACCAAGCGCTTACCGTTGTACTAAAACCAATAGGTGTTAGTAAATGTGCTACTATATTTCCTTATACGTCACTCAAGTGTGGGCCTATAAGAGGGGAGAAAGGCCTAACACTTGATTTTAGAAGAGAGAGGTCCAACACTTGGTTTTTTTGTTTTAATTATGCTAGAAGCGGGGTTCGAACTCAGGATTTTCTACTCCGATACCATGTTAAAATCAAGCGCTTACTGTGTGTGTGGGTATATATATATCGAGAAAAGTTATTATATATCCGAATACAGCCGTGTGTGTGTGTATATATATATAGAGTTCCGTAAAAGTTGAAAAGATGGCTGGAGGTTTTCACTTCAAAAATAGTTTGAACATCAAATCAAATGTTTTAAATGAATAATTCAAAGCTACGATTTCATAGAGTCGAGATCAAATCATATATATATTTCATTAGAGATGGGTTTTAAATAAAATATGTCATAATAGATGTAGTAATAAAATGTGAGCTTAATTATTATTAGCTTTTGAGAATTCATTCTTCTTATCGATACAAAATTGAAGCTAAATATTTCTACAGAAAAACTGAATTAACTCATTAGCTTGGACGGATGAAATACTGTAACTCAGCCAAAATAAAAAATAAAAAATAAATTACTGTAACTGAAATCCATTTTATCAGCATTACATGTTTGAGTTCAAATTACAGTAAATTCACAACTAGTGGAAAACAAACTTTTGTTCATGTCATGAATATAGTTTTACGTGGGCAATTATCAATTTCTTTCTTTTACAAAGTATTATCATCTCACCGTAAGATCATAATTTTTTTTGTCAGAGTTTGAATGATTAATTTCTACCTAATGCAAAAATTCAAGTGCCTTAACATACATCATCATACCCATGAGCGACTTTTTCATCATTTACAAGAGGATGATGAAAACCATAACGTGTGGATTTTGTCAAAAAAGCAGAATTAGTATATCGTGAGTTGGCAATGTAAAAATCATTATGGACCCATGACATTTATTATACGTATGATATAATCGCATATTAATGTATGATGCAGTTGTGCACGTATTGTTTTGATTTCGTAGTTATAATACTTAAAAGGAACCGAAAATTCATGAGTGATCATCCGGCCAAGTATAAGTTTTCTTTGTACATGGCGTGAGTACTCATTCATATGCTCGGATTGTAGGACTAAGATGTGTAATATGTAATATTTATGGTATAAATAATATGTAATATGTTAAGGTTAGTGAGCCAAAGCCCAATTGTGAAAGTTGTCAATTTGCTTTTATCCCACATCGGCAATATGTGATGAAGGTGCCGACTTTGTTTAGTATTTAATAGGTTTAGCCTATTGGTTTTAAGTTCTATCAAAGTGCAATTTGTATGTCAATTTGTGTACCAATCAAGATAAACTTTCAATTGCCTTAGCTATTTTGGCTATTGTTTTAGGCGTCAGGAGAGTTGTATTTTTTGTATTTTTCCTCCTTAGTAATTTCTCTCTTTTGCCCGTGGATTAGTCGGCATATTGCCGGAAACCATGTAAATTTGGTGTTTTGTCTTTTTTCCTTCCGTTTGTTATTTTGTGTTACCGTCGTTAAGGGTTATTGCTCGGGTCGTTTTTCCTAACAAACTGGTATCAGAGCCGTGGTTTTTTGAGCCGACGTTTTCCGAGCTTTTTGAAAAAAATTAGCCACCAAGACGGTAACTAAGTATTATTTTGAGAAGTTCGACAGAAACGTCAACTTCGGGATGTGGCAGTTGAAGATTGAGGCTATGCTGATTCAGGAGGGCTTCGATATTGCGCTGCTTAGGAAGGAGAAAAAGCCGGAGAAAATGTCAGATGAGGAGTTTGATGGTCTCGACAAGAAGGCCAGGTCAGGTATCATCTTGTGTCTTTCTGATGAGGTTTTAAGAGAGGTAGCCACCGAGGTTACTGCTAATGATTTGTGGGAAAAATTAAAATCCTTATATAGAAAGAAAACCGCTATTTAAAGCAAAGTTTGTATATGCTTCGTATGTCTGAAGGGTCATCTATATTATCGCACTTAGATAAATTTGATTCACTGCTGATGGATTTGAGTAATATAGATGCTAAGATTGATGATGAGGATCAGGCCCTGTTGTTATTGTGTTCGCTTCCCCAGTCGTTTAAGCATTTTAGGGAAACGATGCTTTATGGTAAGGAAACTATTTCTTACAAAGAAATTAAGTCGATTTTGAAATCGAAAGAGCAAATTGATAAAGATATAACTGGGGGAAGTTAAGTCGATTTACGTTTTCCTAGCACATGGTAAAAGGATCAATGACTACTAAGTCCATGTCCCACAATGCCTAAACAACTCCTTCCGGTACTCTCACCTTCTCCCCGTAGAGAGTCTTAGTTGTGGTGCTATGTTTAGGCTACCAGAAGTCGATGTTAGACATTGTCAAGTATCAAATAATGCCCTCAAAGGCATGCACGACATCAGAATTAGAACGTAAGCACAAATGCACGTACAAAACATACTGTATCATCCTGTTCCCTACCAGATCCTGAATGCGCGTGCTTCGCATCATGTGCATGCATCGGACGAACAACAGCAGGTCCCAAGTTTCTGGGTTGTTAATGAGTGCGCATTGCACGATAGCGCGCGCATTAACGGCCTGAAACTTGCGATCAACCCTTTTTCGACCACGATTCACCCCATATCTCCAACCAAAGGTTTCCAACTTTATTCCACCTCAAAACCTGCAATTTTATCAGCATTACACATCATCAAACACACACACAAACTCCGTTTTAGACCACCCCCTTACCTTTGATATTTCGAAAGCGAATTTGAAAGCGGAATTTGAAAGTAAACGCAACTCCTTCACTTCTACGAACAATCCTACGATCATAAACCATTACACTATGATTAGTCAACCTTTCTATTCCATATAAACTCAGTCTTTAACTCAAGAACGTACGAATCTAGATTTAGGGCTAAAAAGAGAAATCTTACCGAATAGAAAATGGCTAGTATAGAAACGATCGCTTCCTCGTGATCAATTTCTTATACTATCGTCTGCACCGAAAATCAACCGATTAGCCTTGCGAATAAAAGTTTCGTTCTCCCTTTTCCTTGATCAAAACCGTCGGCCTCTTCTTCAATTTTCAGAAAAAGCAACGTGAAAGATTAATGAGTAAATTAGGTAATAATACCCTTTCATACTCATTAATTAAAACATTAAGTAAAATCCTTATAATTAAACCTTTTAATTATTATTCTAAGTTAGGAATAAAATAGGAAAATATTACATATTTCCCTTTTTTTCTTTTACCCTTCTTCAATTTTTGGGATATTACATCCTCTCTCCTTAAGAAAAGTTTCATCCTCGAAACTAAACATAATTGGGAGAAGCTTGAAGTCTGGAAACTCGTCAACCATGTCCTCCTCTATCTCCCATCTTGCTTCTTCCGGTGTTTGGTTACTCCATTGAACCAACACTAGTTGAACGTCTTCATCTTTGAACTTCTTTTCTTTCCATTCCAAGATACACACCGGTTCTTCTCTGTGGGTTAGGTTATCTTCAACCATTTCAATATCAACATTTGCTTCCACGTCAATGTCCGTTAAGCATGCACTGACACATGAAGGACGTTGTGGACTCTTGAAAAGGATTCTGGCAACTCCAAACGATAAGCTAAAGGTCCTACTTTAGCTAAGATCACAAATGGTCCTACATATCTGGGGCTCAACTTGCCCTTCTATACAAACCGTCTCACTCCTCTCATCGGTGGCGCTTTGAGGTACACTTTATCGCCGACCTCAAACTCCAACGGTCTTCTTCTCACATCTGCCCAACTCTTCTGCCTGTCTTGAGCCACTTTAGATTCCGACGAACTACCTCAATCTTTTCTTTTGCCTGCTGAATCAACTTTGGCCCAGTAATCTTTCTCTACCCAACTTCATCCCAAAACACTGGTATTCTACACTTTCTTCCATACAAAGCCTCAAATGGTGGCATCTTGATACTCACATGGTAACTATAGTTGTATGCGAACTCTTCCACTGAAAGGTACTCATCCCATGAGCCTCCTACTTCTAAGGCAAGTGCTCTCAATATGTCCTCGAGTGTCTGAATAGTCCTTTCTGATTTCCCGTTTGTTTGGGGATGAAACGCCGTACTCAAATCCAACTTAGTCCCAAACTGTTTTTGAAGACTCATCCAAAACCTACTGACGAGCCGATTATCCATGTCTGAAACGATCGTAACTGGAACCCCAAGAAGCTTTACTATGTTGTCGATGTAAAGGGTAGCTAACTTCTTCAACGGCATAATCTCCTTAACTGGCAAGAAGTGTGCTGACTTAGTCAACCAATCAACAATCACCCGAACCTTATCATAACCCGTCTTAGTCTTCGGTAACCCGCTAATGAAATCCATGGTGATCTTTTCCCATTTTCATTCTGGAATCTCTAAAGGCTTTAGTAAACCTACCGGCCTCTTATGCTCTGCCTTTACCCTCTGACAAGTATCACACCTTGACACGAAGTCGGCTATCTCTGCTTTCATTTAAGGCCACCAATAGTAGTCCTTCAATTCTATGTACATCTTATTTGCCCCTGGATGAACCGAAAAAGCTTTCACACAACACTGTCTTCTTCAGATCTCCAACATCTGCAACACAAAGACAATTTTGATATCAAACTTGTCCATCAGCATTTAACTCATAACCACTATTCGGCTTCATCCTAGCCACTCGCTTATAATCAACAATCACCGGATCTTCATCTTGCTTCTTCATAGTCTCGTCCATAAGTTCGGACCTCACGATCAACGGCGCAACATATTGTACTTGTTCTTGTTGCCTCATATCATGAACACTTAATCCCTTAAACAGTTCTGCAATTTTCGCCGCATCAAGGAGTGCACTAACATGCCTCATGCTTAAGGCATCTGCCACTACGTTTGGCTTTCCTGGGTGATGTTGTATCTCCAAATCATAATCCTTAACGTACTCCAACCATCGTCTATGTCTCATATTCAACTGTTGCTGCTTAATTAAGTGCTTAAGGATATGATGGTCCATGAAAATCCGTGCTTTAACTCAATTCAAGTGATGCCTCCAAGTCTTCAAGGCAAACACAACTGCTGCTAACTCAAGATCATGCGTAAGGTAGTTCTTCTCATGCGGTCTCAACTGTCTGGAAGCATACGTAATCACTTTACCATTCTGCATCAGAACACAACCAAGTCATTGACCTGAGGCATCCGTGTACACATCGTAATTATCAAAGACCTTAGGTAAGGTCAAAACCCGTGACGTAGTCAACCTCTCCTTAAGAGTCTGGAAGGCATTCACGCACTCTTGACTCCACTCATATATCACACTTTTCTGGTGAGTCGTGTGAGGTGTGAAGATATCTTTGAAAAGTCCTTGACAAACCGTCTGTAGTAGCCTTCCGAACCCAAGAAACTCTTGATCTCTGAAACTGAATTCGGTCTAGGCCACTTAGTTACTGCCTCAATATTTGATGGATCAACTTTAACTCCTTCCCCTGAGATAACATGACCTAAGAAGTTTACTTGGTCCAACCAAAACTCACACTTGCTATGATTTCCGTACAATCTGTTCTCCCTGAGTGTCTGCAACGCTATCCTCAAGTGTTCTTCGTGTTCATCCTCGTCCTTTGAGTGGATCAAGATATCATCAATGAACACAATCACAAACTTATCTAGATATGGCATGAAGATCCTTTGCATATGGTCTATAAATGTTGAGGGTGCATTTGTGAGACCAAATGGCTTGACTATGAACTCATAATGCACAGTGTTGAACGCTTTCTTCAAAATATCATTCTCATTGACCTTTAACCGGTGATAACCTAACCTCAAATCTATCTTAGAAAAACTTTCTTTCCTTGTAGTTGATTAAACAGGTCATCTATCATTGGGAGTGGATACTTATTCTTGATAGTCAATTTGTTCAACTCTCTGTAATCTATGAACATCCTCATACTTCCATCCTTCTTTTTAACAAATAACACTGGAGCTCCCCAAGGTGAAGTACTGGGCCTTATGATCTTCTTCTCTAACATGTCTGCCAACTGCTCTTTCAACTAAACTAACTCTGTTGGGGCCATCTTGTATGATGCTTTAGCTACTGGCTTTGCTCCAGGAACTAAGTCTATCGTGAAGTCAATCACCATATCCGGCATATCTCCCGGTAACTCTTCTGGAAACATGTCAGGATACTTATTTACTATTAGGATATCCTTTAGTTCCGGAACCTCTTTAGCTGTATCTACCTCGAAGAGCAACAACGCATCGCATCCTTCTTGTACATCCTTAGCTACCCTAAAGGCAAAAATGGTGAGATAACGTCGTACCTTAAAATACTTAACATTCCCCTGATAGGTAATATAGGCCCTTTTTAGCGTCCTGAAGATCACTTTCTTATCCTTGCAATCTAAGTGAACATGATTTCCTGCTAACCAGTCTATTCCCAGGATAACATCAAACCCTAAGAAATCCAAAACTACCAAGTCTGACTCACACTTGTACATACCGACTTGAATCTTACAACGAGGGATCATTTTATCAACCTTAGAAGTTTCTTCTAGCGTGTCATGATTGAAAGAGGTTTCCTTAACTTTCTGAAAGGCATCTTAAGTTGCTCAGCTAGTTTTACTAACACAAACGTGTTTGAAGCGCCGGTGTCAAATAAGGAGATACAGGTAAACCTCCTACTAGTATAGTATCTATCAGGACTCCGTCCTCAGTATCATAAACAGCTGCATCAACAGAGAATACTTTGCTCGAACCGCTTACTTTGCCTTTTTCCCGTCGGGGGTCTAAATGTTGTTGGTGTTGAACTCTGGTTGTCCCTTCTTTACGGGCATTCCATGTCCATATGTGTGGTACATCCGCACAAATAACAAGCCCTGGTGCCCCAATGGAACACTCTTGTATGTGGTCTGCTACACTTAAGGCAATTGGGCGGTGGTGCCCTACCTGAGACCAGTGCAGTCCTCATGAGTCTCTAGGGTAGTCCCTGCCTTTGCCCCTGACTAGTACTGAAGGGTCTCTTCACTACTCTCTCTGAAGGCTTTGCATTGTGCTCGTCAATCTTTAAACACTTGTTCAACAACTTCTTCATTGATTTTGGCTTGTTCCCCACTAGATGATCTATGATGTCCTTAGACAACCCCTGCATAAACCATGATACTTTGTCTGGATCTGTTGCTATGGCTATAGGCATGTACTTTCCTAGATCGTGAAAACGCCTCTGGTATTCCATAATATTATTCCTTCCTGGTGGAGGCGGTAAAACTCTTTCTCCTTTGCCGACCTCTGCGTTGTCGGGAAAAACTCATACATTTGAATTCATCCCAGTCTGTAATCTTACCTTGCGTGTTATCGATCATATCCACCCACTCCTGGGCCGCTCCTGTCAGCAAAGAACTCACCAAGTTTCCTCATTTATCCGTAGATATTCTCATCTGACTGAAGTTCCTCAGCATCATCCTCAACCAACTATCTGCCTCAGTGGTAAAGGTACTTCTATTGAAGTGTTCTATCCCTACTTTCTTGACTTCTAAGAAATGCCTGACCTCGTCACGCTCTTCTTCAACAGTAAGGGTGGCAGCTTGTGGTACATGGTGTGGGGTATGTCCTCTAGGCATAGGAATGGACTGTGGTACTAGAGGCGGCGCTGGTGGGATAATTTGTGGTGGATGAGAGAAAGCTCTCGTTTGGTGTGGCGGTTTCTGGGGTACTGGATAGGCCGTGTGTGGTAGGGTTGGTTCATTTATAAGCGGCGGAGGGTAGGACGTCTGTGTAGAATAACCGTAGGGTGGCGGTTGGGGATATTACTGTGGCTGCGGTGAGTAGTATTGGGGTGGTTGGGGATAGTATTACGGTTGTTGTGGGTAGTATTGTGGCAACTGTGGGTACATCTGGTAAAAGGAAGGAACAACAGATGGTTGTGGTAATTCAGTGGTGGGAAAAAGGTAGGGTGTGGCATTTGTGATGACGGATGGGTGGACATGACTGTAGATGCGTTCAGGGATATAGGAGGTCGAGGTGGTAAGGATACAGAAATCTCACCTATGGTGATGGTAATAGTGGTGACTGCTGATGAGGGTAACGTGATTGTACATTTCGAAGTAGTGGTAGCATCAACCAAAAGGATCTCCTCCCCTGAAGTCTGCTCTGGTAACCCATGACCATCATTAACCTCCAACAAACATGTGTCCACTTGAGTCAATCCTTGGCCCCTCAGTCGAAGCCCCAGCTCTGATACTCATCATAGTCTTCTTAACCATCTGTCACAAAGAGAGGGTCATCTAAGTTGCTAGATTAACTTATCAAATTCAACTTAAGCTACGAACATAGACATAAGATAGGAACTTTCACTCTCACACCAACTGTGACGCTCCCTCCCGGAAACTGAGTCTTTCTGCGGAAAGAACGCCCGGCAAGCATATATTAACATTTTAAATCGTCAAAAGTAATATATAAATAAGCCTCATAACAATTAATCAGAGTAAAAGAGGAATAAATTAAAAACTAAATATAACTCGGAAAAAGGATGTCCAGCGACAAACAACGGATCACCAAGTCCCAAAATCTACGTCTAAAAGACTGAAAAGACAAAACAACGAAATAAATGTTGTTTAATTATTACATCCCAAATTGAATGGAAAAGATACTAAAGTATATCTCTCAAACTGAAAATAAAATGCATAATAATAAAGTGCATCATCATAACTCTTGAGCTTAAACCTCAGCTCCATCAACTCCATCGTCATCACCATAATCATCATCGTCCTAACAATCACCTTCTCGGGGTGGGGACAAAAGAGAGAGAAGGAGTAAGTACTTACGTACTTAGTAAAGGGTAGAAGAAACGGTTACATACAGTATGCAACATATCATACATCAAGGTAAAGTCTACAATCGCTACCATATATGTTGTAATTGAGACCACTCTCTCCCTTTACTAGATCACATAGTATATCCTCACTCACATACGTTTGTTACATCAATACCAAAGGACACTGTGCATTGTGAGAATGCATCGAGACATATTAAGCACCTCTCTAGGGGCATGGACTCATGTTCCTTGTGGGAGTTACACGTTGGCCCTTGACACACACCACCTGATTCATTCACATAAAGGCTTCTTAGGGACTTCTAGTCCTAGACAACTCTTTATGTTACCTATCACATTGTAAAAGGATCAATGACTGCAAAATAAATGTCCCATAAGACCTAAACAACTCCTTCCGGTGCTCCCACCATCTCCCCGTAGAAGGTCTCAGTTGTGGTGTTGAGCTAAGGCTACCATAAGTCGATGTTAGACATTGTCAAGTATCAATTAATTCCTTAAAATGCATGCACGACATTCGGAATCAGAACATACACACAAAATCATCAAAACACACAATACAGGGACAATGCGCATGCTTTACCCCTTCAATGCGCATGTATTACCTCCAGCTCCCCAGTGTGCACGCTTGCACTCTAATGCGCATGCACAAAACATCCTGTATCATCTCGTTCCCTATCAGAGCCTGAATGTACGCGCTTCGTGCCCTAATGTGCGCGTATAGGATGAACAACAGTAGGTCCCAAGTTTCTGGGTTGTTAATGCGTGCGTATTGCACACATAGTGCGCGCATTAACGGCCTAAAATTTGCGATCAGCCCTATTTCGACCTCGATTCACCCCGTATCTCCAACCAAACGTTTCAAACCTTATTCCACCTCAAAACCTTCAATTTTATCAGCATTACACAGCATCAACACACACACAAACACCATTTTAGAACACCCCATTACCTTTGATATTTCGAAAGCAAATTTGAAAGCAGAATTTGAAAGTAAACACAACTCCTTCACTTTTACGAACAATCATACGATCATAAACCTCTACACTGCGGTTAGGCAACCTTTCTATTCCATAAAGACATAGTCTTTAACTCAAGAACATATGAATCTAGATTTAGGGCTGAAAAGAGAATCTTACTAAATAGAAAACGGCTAGTATAGAAACGATTGCCTCCTCGCGGTGATCAATTTCTTCTACTATATCGTCTGCACCGCAAATCAACCGATTAGCCTTGCGAATCGAAGTTTCGTTCTCCCTTTTCCTTGATCAAAACCGCCGTCCACTTCTTCAATTTTCAGAAAAAGCAACGTGAAAGATTAATGAGTAAATTAGGTAATAATAACCTTGCATACTCATTAATTAAAACATTAAGTAAAATCCTTCTAATTAAACCTTTTAATTATTATTCTAGGTTAGGAATAAAATAGGAAAATAATACATAATTTCCCATTTTACTCTTTTACACTTCTTAAATTTTCAGGATATTACAATATGAAACTTTCATCTCATACGGCTCAAGCAAAAACACCCCAATACATCCTAATTGCAACGGATATATACATAATGAAAGTTTGAAACCTTTTTATTTTAAAGGAATGTGAGTAGTAAATGGTGTAAATGATTAAGGGTACTGTATTTGAAAAAAGAGTATCAAATGATATATTTTATAAATTATTATTTAATTATTAGGTGATAATACCATTTCAATGGAACCCCAACTTAGTGAAGCGAGAATTTTGAATGCCCGGGCCAAGATATCTTTATCCATCCCACTTGATCATCCTAACAATGTCTATATATTAACCCACCGAATACAAAATTTTGGCTCCATCTTTGGTCATGATATAAATGTGTGTTGTCTCACTCGTCTTAGTAATTTTGTTATGCCACTGGTGTTTTACTAAATAAATGTCGGGATGTCCTATTCTCATATCATAATATGACAATTGTTTTGTCAGATCGATTGATTATGACAATAACATTAATGTAAATCCAAAGAAAAATAAGCATATATACATGCAAGGTGGTACCTTAAGAGGAGGAAGAAATGGGTTATAAAGGCGAACTCGTGCATTGATCGCGTGTAAGTCACTAACGTCGATATTACTAGCAAGAATACTAGGTACATCACAGTATAGTAAATGCGAGTCAAGGTCGATCCCACAGAGACAATGCAACTTATACATATGAACGATTCTAACCTAATTAAGAAGCAACGTAAGGGCGGTCATTGACCAACAATAACATAAACAGAAAACAAACATGGTATACCTCTCCCTCTCCTCACCGATCTACTAACTTGGTTTAGTTAATCATTATGTTTACTTCCCCACATAATTTCCTTAGATTAATCGTGAGCGTTTTATCATATTTATCATCTACGGGTGCAATTCCTACTCCTATCTACTCCGACAATGGCAGTAGACAATCTATACACAAGCTACCCTCCTTAATTGGTCCGTAATAGCCCATACGCATAAAGAACTATAACTGCCGATATTGAGCGTTACCTCATACCGCTAACCCACCTAGACAGCTATCGACACTGACCAGCACGTTCCTAGAGTCCATCAAGACTATAATCTAATTAACACTTCACTTGCGGTCCTTCATGTTAATTTACAAATTACGAATACTAGATTGGCCAGACCTATTACTCGTTTTAATTATTACTGCCAATCAACGTAGCTGTAGTGAATCCCAGTTTAGGTTTTCTAAAATATGCCTCGGTAAACCGGTATAGACCGCCGGGTTACCGAGGGCGGCTTTTCCTAATTTCTGGATCTACATTGCTCAATTCGATTAAAATAAGTAAATTATGGGGTTGTTAAACATGCAGATTAACTAAAACACATAAATACGAACAAATCTACCATATTGAAGACAATAAAGGAACGTTCAAAGCTTCATACCTTCAACAATGGAGATCTAGCTCGATCTACTCAAGCTAGAGATGATGGAAGAAGGGAGGAAACCAAATACAACTCTCCAAAGCTCAAGAAAACTTTATTTCATCAAAATATATAATGTATTTGTAATACTAATAAATCATATGAAGAACTCTGTTAATGCGGCCTTATATAGATACAATGACCGACTTAAGACTCTCTAAAACCCTAACCGACTAAGACAATGCGGCAGAATTAATTTTGTGTTGCATCAGTCACCGGTTTACCGGGCCTCACCCTCGGATTACCGGGCCTTCTATTCTTCTTTTTCTTCAGCAGGCTTCTTCTTGGACTTCAATCACTCAGTCCAATGCATTCTTTTGATCCAGATCCATTCTCCAATGCTCATGATTTGGTACATCCTATAAAATACAAAAAAACGAGACAAAACAGTACCAAAACATCGGGAAAATAGCATAGATACAGAATTACGATCCTGGAAACACTCACATAGCATTTAACACATATTCTAAGCAATAACGAGCCTATCTATCCTCTCTTGAGCAGAATTCGGGATGAATATAGGTATAATTATTGGTACCATTTAGAGTGTCATCAACTACCCCCCACTTAGCTTTTGATCGTCCCGAGCAAAAAGGCGAAAAGAAAATAACACTCTGATCAATACACAAGTTAATTAAAAAAACTATGCCTTACATGGTCAAGATCAAAATCATGCCACTCGTATCCATCAGTAACATATTAAACACTATTCACGTCATGAGCCAATGTGTGTGTGCAATAACTATCACAGCCGCTTAGAAATGCAGACAATTCCATATTACGTCAACCCATAGTCGAACTAACCAGTCTCGAACATGTATTTGTTAATTAATTGAGATGGCAAGGCGGATCGAGAACCGAGCATATATTACTCTTAGGCTCACGTTTATCGGTCTATGCAATAGTCGTGCGTCTTACGCTCCATCGACTAAGATATTGCCAAAGAGAATATAGATGTATATATTTCAATGCACTTCTCTTTCTTGGCGGGTGAACTCTCATTGATTTAACTATCCTCACGGTCCCACTCATGATAAACTACCGAATCTAAAATTCCTTTGCCTTTCTAACGTAAGTGGAACATGATTCGTGATAAATCCAGAGTCAACTCTAGTCAAAGAAATATGCTATCGACTACACACCAAGGGTAGTGAGTTATACGTGCTTAAAATGGTGGCTCATAACAGAATATGCGCTTAATACGCCACTACTTCAGAAGTGGACACTTTCTCTTACTTGTACAAAGTAAAACAAAGATGAAGTCAATTAACTCAAAAAGATCAAAAGATATCATAATTTTTCGAAATTCTGTCGAAATGAATCAAAGTCTAAGTGGTGAATCGTGCATCAAAGAGAATCAAGACAATCACGCAATTCATGGAATATCATGCTAAAAAGCTAAGTGACGTTCTTCTACCCCCCCCACTTAATCGAAACATTGTCCCCAATGTGCAAGATAAGAAATAAAAACAAAAAAGAACTTAGCTTCGGTTAAGCGTGGAACCAAAGAAGAAACGGATCATCGGATAAATCATCGAGAAATGTAAGTAGTCCATGAAGAATCTGCGCTAAATATCTCAAGAAAAACCAAGAAGAATAGTGGTGACAAGAAACTGTATAATAAAAGTGCGGCAGTAAAAGAGAAAATAAATAACTCCAAAACAAATTAAGCCGACAAAATCATTATATTAATCTTATTCTGCTACATTAACTAAAAAGGAAAAGAATAAATAAAATAAAAACAACAAAATAAAAGAAATAAAAGCTAGTCTTCATCAGAATCACCCTCCCAGTCGACTCCATGCTCAAAACCGGGAGGTGGTGCAGAACTTGAGGCGGCGGCGGCGGAACATGATGCTCAACGATGTGGACCAGTCCTAGGAGGCGGGGTAGAGGAAGGAATGCCAAAGAAGTCAATGATCCTATCCATCTTGCTATGTAGACTCGCAATTTCTCGCGAGTGCTCCTCAAGTAAGGCTTTCTGAGTCTTCGGTGCACCATGCACCAGAGTACGCTCCCTCTCAGCTCTAACCCGTCTTTGTACTCTCGGCGATCGTGTGGCGAGGTGTGACTCAGGATCTTCCCACTCATCACTGACAAGCATCTTCACCTCGGCCTCTAGAGCAAACATATCAATCATCGGCCCGTATGGTAGCAGCTCTCACTCAGAAGTGGCGGCAAGCTCATGAATACGGCTATGCATCAACAGACCGATGTTGATTGGGGCACCCGTCTCTAGATAGAACATCAACTCTGCCCTCGAAGTGGTGACAAAGACCGTGTGCTTCGTCGGAAGAAGGCGAGCACAAACAAATCGATTGACCATCTTCCGGTCCCAAGATAAATCGTTCTCTAGGAAGATGGTGGGGGCTCCAGCAGGATTACGTTTTCATTGCACCCCTAAGAAATCAGCAACCATATCCATCCTCTCGAAATCGGCAATGTTGCTCGAGGATGTGTACTCATCCGGGCCCACCGGTGGATTTCTAACCCCAAAATGAGCGTTGATCCGCTCAATCGAAAAATAAACCTTAACGCCGTGAACCATAGCAAATATGGCTCCGGGGTTATGCGAAACATTGGCATAGAATTCTCTTACCACCGTGGTGTTGAACCTTGCCGGTGCCTCAACCATGTCCAGTAAATCTTGTGCTTGTAGGGCCTCCGGCAATATCGACCTGCAGTCGGCTAAATCTACCCCTCGTTCTCGAAAAACCAGCCTTTCATTCCAATGGCCTCGGAACGACTCGTAAATCTCTAAAGAATGGAATTGCTCAACCCTGTCTATTAAGGGATTAGCATCTCCATACACACTCTGATAACCACTAGGCCGAACTGCTGAACATTGACGCTTAGGACCCATCCTGAACGAGTACAGAAACTGATACAGAAGCTTTTTTCTGGAAAATAACCCTCGGTAGACCGGAGGTTTGCTTCGGTTTACCGGCCTGAATGTTTCTTATTTTCTTTTAGGAATGTGCCTCTGATGATAGAAGAAGAATTTTGGGCACTTCACCGTTGCAGCAGCACTTCAGAACAGCAACAGGGTTGAAGGAGGTGGTGTTTAGGGTTTGGAAAAATGAAAGGAAATTGGTTTGGTTATGGTGGCTGTTTGGTGGTGATGTGGTGGTGATGGTGGTCGGAATATATGAAAAAGAAGAAATATGAGAGGTTTGGTGATTGGAAATGATAAGAATGGTAAGAATGATGATAATGGTGATGAAAGGGTGGTTTAAATAGGAAGAATGGAATGAATGTGGATGGTTTAGTGGGATTGTGGTAGAGAAGTTATTAGGGTGAGGGATTTGAGGAGGTGATTGATGGGATTGAGGTGGAGTTATGGTGGAGTGTGGGAAAGGATGAAAAATTTGAAAAGAGGGGAACTGGTTCGGTTTCTGCTGACTGACTGTATCTGGAGCAACGTGTGTCCTCCACGTGTCTCTAAAAATTCAGCTTTATGCACTGACGTTCAGGAATCTGAAAACCAAGCCTCGGTAACCCGGAGATTACCCTCGAGATACCGGGGGTATCTTTTCCCCAGATTTTTTGATCTGCCTTTGCTGCACTTCTTACTCAATGTTTCTGCTCAATTCTGACCTCAAACGACTACCCTCCACTCTTCAATTGTTATTTCCAACTCAAAACCTAACCTACTTCACTAGAATCCGCAACGAGGTAATAAAAAACATTTCCACAACCATTCGGTTTCAAGCCTAAGTTTGTGGCAGGATGAAAAAAAGGCTCGTCCCTTCATCTGGCTGCTTTTATTCAATCCTAAACTACCTAAGGGTTTGAAGAGATAGTTCTGAGTTTATAGTCGCCAGCTCGACTTTCTTCATATCTCTGATCAATCAAGGGTTGGAGCCTTTTCTCGCCAAACTTTCGCTCGAGAGGTTTTCACTTTCAAAGAACCTTTTTGAGCTCTCTTCCTAGCACGTCTCTCCCTTTTAGCTTGCGTGCTAGGTCTGCCTCTGCGTCGAGATTAGACCTTAAACTCAAGGACTCCACGTTTCCATTTTCAGCTCGACTCGTTCACTACGCAACACGGAAGGACTAGCTTCCGTGAGCATCCTGTCGTGGACCTTATCTTCTTTCTCTCTCAACATTAATCTCATAAACTCTTGCTCAACGGTTTCGATGACAACCTCTCTATTCTCATGCCCCTCAATCTCTAAAATCTCTACCTTCCCTGAAGCATATGTCATCTTACAACTCTCCGGTCGGTTTTCTAGGGGTTCTAGGATCTTAAAAGATACAGCGTCATTATTTATCCTAACAGTGATCTCCTTCTTTTCAAAATCCATAACCGCCCTACTCATCTCTAAGAAAGGTCGTCCTAAGAGAACTAGGGCACTAGGATCTTCAGGTACATCTATGACCGTAAAGTCGATAGGATACGTGAATCCTCCTGTCTTAATTGTACACTTTCTAAGCAGACTAGCAGGAATATCTCTGGTTCTATCTACGAAGGTCATGGTCCTGGTTTGATTCATCACGACCGGAAGTTTGATCTTTTGACATAGGGAAAAAAGAAGAATATTGCAACTCAATCCAGAGTCGCAGAGACCTAATCCTTCGGATATTCCATTAACAGAAATTGGGAGTCTGAACGTGCCAGGGTCTCCTAACTTCACCACGGTGTCTGAGTCTGGGTAATCCTCAGGCTCAGAATACATCGTGTCGGGATCCTCTTCAGGATCATCAGAATCGTAATCTGAAGATGATATATCTATTAATTCATAAGGAAACTCACCCGGACGATACGTGATGTACTCCTTCAGGCCATCTTCAGGCTCTTGCTTGATTGCTTTCTCTTCTTTCTCCAACCGTTTCTTTATAGTCTTTTAGTGCTCTCGTGCTTCAGTTCCGGGATACATGGAAATTGGTGTGATGTTCAAGATTGTTCTAGGCATATTGTTTGGCTTGTGTGTGCTTTTCAACTCTGAATCGATCAAATTTCTAAAGTGTTCTGATCAAACTGCAAAAAGACAAAATAAAACAAAGAAAAGGTTAGCAACTTCCGCTTCAGCTGGGTGTGATCCTAACCGTTGCGGACCTACTAACTAAAATCAACAGGGAATAACACAGAATAACAGGAACTGCTCAGAAACCGATTTTCCAGGCCTCGGTAACTTGGAGGTTACCTTAGGGATACCGGCCCTGAATTTTCTAATTCTGGCAGTTTTACATGTGCAGGATTGATACAGAATGACTCAAGACTCAAAATAAAATAAAATAAAATAAAAAACGACTTCTTAATTAGAATTAAAATGTTTATATATAGAAATTGGCCATTGTCCCCGGCAACGGCGCCAAAAATCTTGATCGCGTGTAAGTCACTAACGTCGATATTACTAGCAAGAATACTAGGTACATCACAGTATAGTAAATGCGAGTCAAGGTAGATTCCACAGAAACAATGCAACTTATACATATGAATGATTCTAACCTAATTAGGAAGCAACATAAGGGCGGTCATTGACCAACAATAACATAAAAAGAAAACAAGCATGGTATACCTCTCTCTCTCCTCACCGATCTACTAACTTGGTTTAGTTAATCGTTATGTTTACTTCCCCACAATTTCCTTAGATTAATCGTGAACGTTTTATCATATTTGTAAGCTACGGGTGCAATTCCTACTCCTATCTACTCCGACAATGGCAGTAGACAATCTATACACACGCTACCCTCCTTAATTGGTCCGTAATAGCCCATACGCATAAAGAACTAGAACTGCAGATATTGAGCGTTACCTCATATCGCTAACCCGCCTAGACAGCTGTCGACACTGACCAGCACGTTCCTAGGGTCCATCAAGACTATGTCCTTATTAACACTTCACTTGCGGTCCTTCATGTTAATTTACAAATTACGAATACTAGATTGGCCAGACTTATTACTCGTTTTAATTATTACTGCCGATCAAGGTAGCAGTAGTGAATCCCAATTTAGGTTTTCTAAAATATGCCTCGGTAAAACCTATTACTCTTTTTTATATCTTCATTAAAACACTCACACAAGAGTATGCACGATGACCGCGCGCACAGAGCACACAACACACACGATACTTGCCCGCCCGTATGTATTTAACACCATGACTCGTCGGCCCCTCAGTCGAAGCCCCAGCACTAGTACTCCGCGTAGTCTTCTTAACCATCTGTCACAAAGAGAGGGTCAGCTAAGATGCTAGAGTAACTTATAAAATTCAACTTAAGTAACTTATTATTCTTATGTCGTCACAACATGCTTTTACATAATTGATAGAGTGATCAGTGCAAATCACTCATATATTTAGGTCAAGTTTGAGACTTGGCGCTTATTTTTAGATTTGACAATTTTGCCACCTATCTTGTGTATATTTTACAACAAACACTCATTTTCAAATTCGACGTTAAGTCAAACATAAATGAAAACACTCTTTTTCAAGATATCTTACCGGGAAAAAAATAAGCCAAAATATTTTATATAATTTGACATATCATATATCAAGATATATTTATCCAGCCCACCTGATCATCCTAACAAGGTCTATATATTAACCCACCGAATACAAAATTTTGGCTCCATCTTTGGTCATGATATAAATGTGTGTTGTTTCACTAGTCTTAGTAATTTTGTTATGCCACCAGCTTTTTTACAAAATAAATGTCGGGATGTCCTACTCTCATATCGTATTATGACAATTGTTGTGTCAGATTGATTGATTATGACAATAACATTAATGTAAAGCCAAAGAAAAATAAGCATATATACATGCAAGGCGGTACCTTAGGAGGAGGAAGAAATGTGTTATAAAGGCGAACTCGTGCATGATCCTAGATATTTTGATGCCGTTAGGAGCTCTATTCTTGTAGAAAACCAAGATCTTTCTCATTCCAACAATGGCTTTCGTAATAGGGTCCACAATGATTCGGTCTTTGCCGGTGGCCTTCCAATAGCCGGTTGCCGTCGCTCTATTGGCCTAGAACCCAGTGGCGTACTTGTGATCGCGAAAGCTGAAGAAGATCCACTTGCTTGTATTCAGCTTCGCCGCCTTTGCACCATGAGATTAATTAAAACTATTGTTATAACGAAATGTCACAAGAACATAACAATTTATCTCACGAAACCACGGGAACATAGCACGTTATGTATGTATGTATGTATGTAATATTTACATCTTCTTTAAAACACTCACACACAAGTACGCACGACGAACGCACGCACAATACTTGCCCGACCGTACGTTGTATGCAAGTATTCCGGCCCTCCCGTCCTCCCGCTTCGCCGATCTCTTTTAAGCCCAATTTTTCTTTCTTTTTTTGAATTGCTTTATGTTTTGTGGGAAAATAGCTAAAGCTAAGAAGCAGCTGTCAAAAATTTATAGTTCTAAAAAGTATAAAGAAGATTCATTCATACGTCTAAGGATAATGATATGCAATGATATAGAGATAATGATAATAATGTTGCTATAGAGTACTATTTTGAATACTATAATTGTAAAATATAAACATGCATCACTAAAATAAGTATCAATAAAAGTTTTTCACTTAATTAGAGATACACAATTCACAAGCGTATGCAAAATATAAGGTTACATATGAGGTTGATTTAATATGTATGATTAAAAATATAAAGAAGCGATATATTTTATTTCAAGTATTAATATATTGATATTGTCAAATATATTGTTGAAAATAAATAAAGTTGTGTAAAGTGAAAATGTTCCTTATTTGGCCACAAGCTTAGTAATTTTGTTCCTTATTTAGTTGTGTGTTAGTAATTTTGTTATGCCACTAGCTTTTTAACTAAATAAATGTCGGGATATTCTACTCTCATTTCATATTATTAGTGTCAGATCGATTGATTATGGCAATAACATTACCGTAGAGCTAAAGAAAAATCAGCATATATACATGCAAAGTGTTACCTTAGGAGGAGGAAGAAGTGGGTTTTAAAGGTGAACTTGTGCATGATCCAAGAAATTTTGATGACGTTAGGAGCTCTATTCTTGTAGAAAATCAAGATCTTTCTCATTCCAACAATGGCTTTCGTAATAGGGTCCACTATGGTTGGGTCTTTGCCGGTGGCCTTTCAATAGTCGGTTGTCATCGCTCTATTGGCCTAGAACCCTGTGGCGTACTTGTGATCACGAAAGCTGAAGAAGTACCACTCGCTTGTATTCAGCTTTGCCACCTCTGCACCATGAGATTAATTAAAACTATTGTCATAACGAAATATCACAAGAACACAACAAATTATCTCAAGAAACCTCAGGAACATAGCATAAAATGTTCGATGTTTCGTTATACTTTATTATACAATATGCAAAACAATGTATATTTTGGAAAGACAATGTTTGTAAAAATATTTGACATTGTGACTTTGTGCTCTGATACCATATTTGATATATATAACACATTTACCCCAAAACCTAAAACCCGTTGGCAAAGCTTCTCCGATCTCTTTTAATCCCGTTTTTTTCTTTCTTCTTTTGATTTGTTTTGCTATATGTTTTTCTAGGAAAAATAGCTAAAGCTAAGCAGCTGTCACATACCATTCAATGGAACCCCAACTCAGTGAAGCGAGAATTTAGAATGCCCGGGCCAATGACGAATCGGGACGGGGAAGCATCCTCCCTTTAAGAGCTAGCACGGGCTAGAAGGTATCCGGTTTTTTGACATAAACGAATTGGGCATAGGCCTAATTATGGGAGGGGACTTTTTCATTTATCTTGGTCTCTCTTTTTCAGCAAATGTGTTAATCCGGGCCGATTTTATCTAGAGACAATGATCAAGATCCTAAAAGCTTGTGAGCAATATGAAATGGGGGGTGTTGGTTTGTGATTTAGACTGGGCCCGAGAATTCTTATTCTCAAGTTGCCTACGTATCCTGGGATGATTCAGGAATCAAGTCTGCCGTAGTTCTAAAGATATTTATATAGGGAACATTTGTGCCCCAGGTTAGGATTGTGTCGTGTCCTTCAAGGACTCTAGTTTGTAACTGACTGCGGATATGTACGAGTTAATCTCAGTGATTTTAGGAGATAATTACGCTATCATAAATAATAGGATCAGAGTTGTAATGATTGGGGATTCTTCTCATATTTATCATACTACCTCCGGTCCAAAATATAAGTCTTCCTACCTTTTTTACTTTAATCTCATAATATAAGTCATTCACAATACCAATAGAGCATTAATGAACATTTTTCCTTATCTTACCCCTAATTTATATCAATCCAACCACATTTATTTACTCCACAATTGTTGCATTTATGATAGTCAAGGGGTGTATTAGACATTTTATCTATACATTATTTACATTTAACTACTTCTTAATTAATGTGAAAATTCTAGGATGACTTATATTTTGGACCGGATGTAGTATATGTTACCCACGTGGGATAAGATCGTGATCAGCTTTATCCGACCTGCGGAGAGCTTCAAACCATGCCTTGGTCCGAGCCGCGCTGCTCTGGCTCTAGTGTGCCCTGACCGACATGCGGTGGACTATAAATGGTGCTCGACAGACTAGGTAGACCTCCCTCATAGGGTGAAGGTCTTTTCAGTGAGTATTAGCTAGGGTTCCTAGCCCCTGTATGTTCTTCTTCTTTCTCCTTATTTATTACCAAGGACGGAAGCAAATGGTGGGCTTAGGGTTGCTAAGCCCACCCGGTTGTTATTTTTTGTACACAAAAAAATTTGATATAATACAGCTCACCCGACTATATATAGATAGTCCACTAGCCTACCAAAAAATAAATTTATGGCTCCGTCATTGTTTATTACTTTGCTATTTATAGGATGACACATGGCCGATGCTATTCCGACCTCCGTCAATAGTCAAGGGGTATTTTAGATTTTTTTTAAAGGTATTTTAGACATTTAACTTTTAAATTAATGACATTCAACATTTTTTTTAATCGGTATGAAAACTTTTAAAATGATTTATATTTTTAAAAGATGTAGTAAGAATTAAAAATAGACAAGCTCGAAAGTGGGTTTAATAAATAAAAGAATAGATATAATTGAATGTGGTTGGACATGACGCGGTATATTGACTATGTTTCTCTTCTGTTCTCATTCATTCATTCATTTTTGTTTTTCTAGTGCTAAAAAAAATTGATTAGGAATACACAATATTCAACTCTCACAAAAGTGATTCTCACAAAATATTTTATCGATAATACAATCTGGTCCCAAAATTTTAACTTTTTCAATCTGTCCTATAATATAAATATTATTACAATATCAATGACACATTTATGATACGTTTTTCTCTTTTTACTCTTGATTTATTATACATTCATTTATTTTATAACTATTATATTAATTAATGAGAGTTAAAGGGTATTATAGACTTTTATAATTAAAATTAATGACACGTAATAATTTTCTTAATGTTTATAAAAGGGAGTGTTTGTAAAAAAGAAGGAAAAAATGAGTGTTTATACTTGCATTTTGGGGAGGTACTAGTTGAAATATGTTATATACGCATCAACCATTTCCACATTAGGCATTTTACAATAAAATAAATATGAACATGAACATATTTAATCAAAAGTTGGAGTAAACATGATTTTAAACGTATTTCATTATAATTAATGAAATCGAAAAATTACTTCGATCAAAAAATATAAATCATAATTATCAAAATTGCATCGGACCGACGGTCGGACCGGTAAAACCGATGATCGACCGGTCCGGTTAAGTCATTCGACCGGTTAAGGAGGCCGACCGCTCAAAACCGCTCAAAACCACCGGTTGAACCGTTCAACCGTGACCCGGCCAATTACTGGTCGAACCAGTTTTTTAGTAATTCGATGGGAATTAACTTTAAAAAATAAAATTAAAAAAATGTTTTTTTCTTTTTATAATCACAACCAAATGCAAAAACCTTACTTCACTCATCAATTATTAGCCTTTTTATTCTTTCAGGCTATCTCTATTTAGAAATAAATCCTGTAGAAATTCACTATTCATTATCAAGATCTTTTCTTTTCTATGTTCTTTTTCTTCTCTTTCATTGGATTAATTATGAAAACCGATAAGTTTCCGGCTTTCAATTTTTTTATTATGAATTTGTTACTAGTTGGAAAATTACGGACTAATATGGTTATGTTATTTTATAATATGCAAAATTTACAAACTATATTTCTAATTCGGAACATTTGTGGGTTTTCACTAGTATTGTAGTGTTTCTTTATAATTTGCATATTTCATTTGTGTCTTGAAAGTAATTTGGATGTTGGAATATTTTGGAAATGATTTTGGATGTAATATTATAATTTTTTCTTATGTCTTTAATATATTATTATATTTTAAATTATATGTAGTGACCGAACAGTAGAACCAATGACCCGTTGGTTAAACCGGTGACCCGGTGTCTTTTCCGGTTGAATGTCCGGTCCGGTTCTGATAACTATGATATAAATCACTTTCAGATCAGCTTAACAACATGGATTAATGTCTTACATTTTGAATGAAAATATGTAAAACATGACTTGACTATCATTAACAATATAAGCGTAAAGTAATGTAGAGCGGTTGACCTGATAATAAATTAAGGATAACTAGAATGAAAAAGTAATAAATATTATATATGGTGTACTTGACACATGACTTTTAGAATGGTGTGCTCGACACATGACTTTTACAATGAATTATAAAACTCACGTAAGCCAATAAGATTAACAGCAGAAAAAAGGTGGCAGCAACAAACATGTTGAGACTCGAAAAACAGACTCTCAGGGTCTGGTACATTTCGCGGCAACAAAACATGGCTTAATGTACGCGTAATGAAAGAGCATGGAAGTATAAAAACACATCAAAAGAGAACGAATATTGTCACAAACTTATAAAATCAAACAGAACTACAAAATCCACATTTACAAAATATCCACAAGAAAGAACTAATAGACATGAACTTGACACACATGACTACAAAAATCGAGGAAAGCAATTAGACAACTACATAAACCATAATGGAACTGCAAACAATACATCTTACTCCTGTTGATCTTAGATATTAACCCGATTCTTAAAAACCTGAAATACCTTCTCAACTCCTTCAAGTAAAAATATTAAAAAAAATAAACTCTTCTCTACCAAAAAAGAAAGTAGTGAGCATTCCGGACTTTCCAGTATGGAGTAAAAAAAACAAAAAAGAAATATTCATGTTTTTAATAATCCGAAAGACGTTACTTTATCCGGTTTGCAAGAAATTAAAGAATAAAGATTAAATTGTAAAGAAACTACTTCAAAAACATATTCTCAATAGTACATAGAAACATGTACATTACCACTACTTGCTAGTTGCTATGCACGTTCTTGTTAAGCTTCTTAAATTACTTACACACATGCGTAGCATATCTTGTGTTCTTGTCCTATCGATTCGCACATAATACAAACACCGCCAAACACTCAAGGGTGCAACAAATGCTACCGACTACCTGGATGACCTACTATAAATTCTCTTATTAAAAACATATGAAATTTCAATAATAAATTAAGTGTGGTGTGCCAACGACACATTTTTTTTAAAGTTGGTAATAATCACCGTGATCAATAAACACTACTCAGTGAATGAATTATGTAAAACGATGATAATTAACCATCGTAAAATTTAAAATATCTTGTGTGGTGTAGTTTGTGTTTTAATTTTTTTTTTTTAAATTTTGTTCAAAATTCAGTAGATGGTTTCACAATGCCATAAGATACCAAAACAAAAGAGCATTAAGCATAGAGAATCACAAAAGGGAAAAGAAAGAAAGAAAAAGTATTCAACACCCGAGTGCGTCACTCTTTGACTATTCCTCAACCCCATCAAATCAAACATTAAATTCCACTAGTCTCCCAATTCTCCCACCTTCATTCTTTTCTGTTCTTTAATTCATCTGCAATCTTCTCTCTCCATACTTTCTCTTCGCTGAGCAAAATTTCCGGTGGAAGGAAAGATAGCTTCAAAATGGGAGGGACGATCTCTGCATAACAATCCCGAGTTTTTTCAGGTGCCCGATTTCACTAGACGTTATGAAATCCCCGGTGAGCTTGTCGACTGGAGTCACCTACGACCGCGCCAGTATCCAACGGTGGCTGGACTGCGGCAACAACACTTGTCCGGCCACCATGCAAATCCTTTCCAGCAAAGAATTTGTCCCGAATCACACCGTCCAACGGCTAATTCAGATCTGGTCTGACTCGGTCAAGACCAGGCCGGCCACCACCGATTCCACTCCTAACTCAGTCACAGAATCAGAAGCGAAATCCCTCGTTCAGCAACTCAAATCCATTTTCACTGCAACGCCACCTTACCCTCTTATTATCGTATCTCAAATTTTCAGTAAATTAATTCTCTTTGCCAAATTTTCCGAGGAGAACTCTACTTTTCTGTCCATGGATTCGGAGCTTTTGAGGTTGATTCTATCTAAATTTAGTCTATTTTCAAACAACGTTCAGCTAACGGACAAATTGTTACAGCTTCTCTTCTTGATGCTTAAGAGTTTCAATGGCGAAAATGAATTAATTGTTATTAAAGGCGATGAATTGGTGAAGTCCCTGACAGTAAATCTCATGGATGGAACATTAGAGTCGAGAATAACAGCCATGAGAGTATTGAAATCACTTGCAGATTTCCGGGCCGAGCTAAAAGCTCTTATGGGCGAAAGCTACGCCCTTTATGCTGGATTGTTGAGTTTAATCAGCTATTCTGAAGTAAGCGACCAAGATCTTGAACATTGTTTGCAATGTTTAATCTCAATTGCAATGCCTAAAAGGAACAGAGTCAAATTAGTACGCGCAGGGGCAGTCCCCGTGCTGGCCAAGGCCTTAGAAGGTGAAGTGAATCATGTATTGACAGAGAAAATACTGAAGCTAATAGAATTAATGTCGACTTGTAAAGAAGGGAGAATTGAAATCTCTGGAGATGAGATATGTGTGCTTGCAGTTTTGAAGAAAATGTTGAAGGTATCAAATTTAGCAACAGAGCATACTGTGACAATATTGTGGAGTTTGTGTTGTTTGTTTAGTGATAAAAGAGCTCAAGAAGCAGTATCAAAGAGTAATGGGATGGCAAAGATATTGTTGCTTTTGCAAAGTAATGTTTCACCAGCTGTTAGGCAAATGTGTACTGATTTGCTTAAGGTTTTTAGGGTTAGCTCAAAGAGTTCTTGTTTATCAAGTTATGATACCAAAACTACTCATATCATGCCCTTTTGATGGTAGTAATAGTGGGTTTGTTTTCTTTTCTTTGGTGTGTGTGTGTGTGTGGGTGGGTGGGTTTTTTTTGGGGTTGTAGGGGGGTTGGTGAAGTATTGAAGAAATGGCCATCTGGCTGCAATCATTTTGTAAATGAAATACAATTTTGGTGACATATACTGAATAGAGATTCTTTTGACTTTTATCTGTTGTGTTGTTGTTGATGGTCTTCTTATCTTATTTTGAGATGTGCAATGGCCGAAACTTGAAAGTTAATACTTTGAAAAGACTGCTCATGGTATTTGATTTGTCTTCTTTTGCACTCATTCTCACAAAAACAATTTACCTTAAGAAACTGGTAGAATGTCTGAATCATCGAAACTGGTAGGTGACATTGCAGTAAAACGGCAGCAAATGGCAGGACTCAAAATTTGGTGGGGTGTTTTCAAAAAAAAAATTGGTGGGGTGGTTGGGTTGCAAATTTGGATTGATGGGTGAATGTTCATCATGCTTTCAAGTTACACTTTTCATAGGCATATGATATAAGTCATAAAAAAAGTTACCAACATTTGGCTAACAATATTGACGGAGGTCAGACTTATGCTCGCCAATGTTATCTTCTGATTGGCTGAATATTAAATGAAAATAGAGAAATAAAATGTTAAGGGCCACGAGCTCACTTCGTGCCTAATAGCAGATCTAAGCCCCAGGTGGGAGATATGTCTTGTTTTCTCCTTAGACCACCGCAGTCGGATCGGTCGTTACGGAGGTTGGGCCAACACAGTTCGAGCCGGACTGGCCTAGGGGGCTCGACGCAGGTCGGCCAGAGCCTCCCTTATCTGAAGTATGTACATGTTTCAAATATAAGATAAACATGATGGAATCATTTATCTCATGAGACTCTTATCTTATCCAAATATTCAACCTACTCATAATTATCTCCTAATTTTTAGATGGATTAACACAAAGTAATCCTCATTGATTACGACACAAGGCAATCCAGACGAGATGTCCTCTATATAAACAATCTCAAGGAACTACGAGAGACATGATTCCTGACAAAAGCTCATGATACGTAGGCAACTTGGAATACATTGTTCCAAACTCAGTCTAAAAATAATCAAACACCCTTCGAATTTTAGGGTTCTCTTCTTGTGTATTGTCACTAGGGTAAATTTGGCCCGTATTTCCCTCTAAAGACCTTGAGGGGTTCGGATAACTAAGTGTTGTTAAACGAATATAGCCGCTCGTGAACAAACCGGTGTTCATCTCGATAGTGTTTGTGATTCCTCAGTCGTGTAGCTTAATGAACAAAGCTTGAATAAGATTATAAGCTTGTTTTCTAAACGAACGAACGCAAGCTTACTCGTTAATGTTCGATTATGTTCGTGAACATGCTTATATAAGGAAATCAATGTACATATGTGGTCTTATCTAACACAAAAGATGAAAAGTCATTTATTAATCCAATAGATACTCAAGAATAATTTTATAGAATATTTATTTAGTTCTTCTAATCTTTTGGTACTATGATATTTAAACAGTACTTTGTACTTAGTTATTCATGCATTTGGACTTGATATTTACACCATAAAGAGCCAAACTTGAGCCGAGATCGAGCTGAAAGACTAAAATATGTTTATCGAGCCACTCAAACACGAGTTCAAATAAATTTTCTTTACAAATGAGCCAAACTTGAGTATAATATTTTGTCGTTTATCAAAGAAACGATCGTGAACAAACTCGTGATCTAAACGAACCAAGCTTGAACATATTTTTTGTTCGTTTATAAATCAAACGATCACGAACAAGCTCGTAACCTAAACAAACACAAGCTTGAACAATAGATACTATGCTCGGCTTGGCTCGTTAACACATCGAAGGATAACATGCCTAAACCATAGTCGAGACTTTGCTCGTTATTGATGGAGAGCATCACAATCATACAAACCAGGCATCTGAGACCTTGTGTTAAGGGTGATTTTATACGTTTTATAAGGATATATTTTATATCAATTTTCCCCATATGTGGATGTTTTCCATAGAAATCGAGCTTTATATTGAAATATTGAGCAAATGAGTTTTAGAAGTATTAAAGTGCAAAATCGGGTTAATTATGTGATTTTATTGGATAAATATCTTTAGATGTAAGATGTTACATTTTGCATGTTTTTATCGTGATGTAGGTACGCTTGCATGAGGTGAAAGGAGCTTAAAAGATGTTCAAGTGATGATTTGCATGGAAGGGAAGAGATAGAGATGAAGTTGGAATGAAGATCAAGATGAATTTGGAAGGAAAAGAGCTGAACGCACGTCCAGGTCCCGTCCAGAGTGGACTGGCGTCCAGAATATTGGATCAAGGCCCAGGAGGAAAGGCTGAGCGAGAGAGTTTAGACGCTGAAGCAAACGGGCGTCCATCTGCGTCCAAAGAGAATGAACGAGCGTCCAGTTGAGTGGACGGGCGTCCTTCGACCGACTTAGCAGCAGCCGACTTTGTTATCTATAAATACAGCGCGACTTCTACCCTAATAGACACACAATTCGATCCCTCTTGACACACAAACATTAGAGAGGAGCCCTAGGCGCCCCAGCCCCCTTTTGGGAGGCTGGGGTGGCGATTAGTTAGGTTTTTGTTTTCGTTTTCTATTCTTGTTCGATTCATGGTGCTGTCTTGAAGCTGTGAACTTGGAGCAGCCATGGGAAACTTTTCCAGCAGCGTTTTTATTCTTTCTTTGGATGATCTCGTGAGTTTAATTTAAAGTTTGTTTCTTTCCTTTGTTTATTTGTTATGCAATCGATATCGGAAGATGTATTGCTATTTGATGTTTACCGTATGATGGAAATCGGTGTAAACCTTAGATCACCATAGGAAAGATTAGACTTTTAACCTTGACATAACGGAAGTTGATAGGTTAGATTTCTAGGTTGTTAGATCTAATAAATCTTGCACCTTGTTTTGAGAGTGTTAATCTCTATAGATCGGAAGATGATGAGATTGATAGACGGATTACTTACGGAAGTAGGAATTCATACCTTTGATTAGGTGAACCACAACTTTGATTGAATCATCATAAGATAATCTAGGGAAGAATTAAGGGTTGCGGGATGGTGGATCATGTTTGTTCTATATTGATTTGCTTCAGTCATTATCATGATAGTTAGTTTTATTGTTTTCTTAGTTGTAGTTTTATTTTATTTGCTTTTGTTCGCAACGATATTTTCCTGGCTTTGGACTGACAATCCTCTGTCCAGTTTATTTTCCGTTTTAGTTTAGGTTTAGGAATAATTGTATCAACCTTAGGAGAATTAATGAACTAGATACCCCGATTCCCTGTGACCGACTCCGGTATTAGTCGCTATACTACGATCCCTACACTTGGGGAATACCGGATTTATAAATTTTATTACTTGTTTGCTTTGTTAGATAAAATCCGTGACACCTTGAGCATGTATTAGGCTCGGCATGCACACGATTATTGATTTGGAGGCTCTCTCAAGACCGTGGACAGGTTTTGAGCTCGGCATGCGCTCGGTTTTTTATTTGGAGGCTCGCACGAGACCATGGACAGGTATTAGGCTTGCCTTATACTTAATAGCATCTTTGAATTCCTTGAGACCACGAGCAAGGGCTCGAGGAAGATGGTTATTTTCTCACAATGATTACACCTTGCACGTTGGCTTTACATATGCAACAGTTATGGAGCAACCCATTGTCATTTACACTAAGACTGTAATCCTGGTGCAGGTTCCCTTTACATTCTCTTGTTGACATTAGTCATTCATGACTGCAACATGATCATACCACCCCACCACTATAAACCTCTGTGATTATTCATTATTCGATACATTATCTTTTTAAAAACAAAAGTAGTATTGATAACTTTCTGATCTTATAAGCATCTAGAGGTTTCCTAGGGGGAAATCTCCCCATGTTGGTAGCCTTGCATTGCAAATGAAGGCTCGAAGAATCTTAGATCAAGCCAGCGAAATTTGATTATCATTGAGGATACGCCAATATCCATCAATCAACACCAGAGTGAGGGCCCTAAAAAGCTCTTCTAACAAGCTATTCCACGAATTGCACTGATATTATTTTGACGCAATAATAATGTCTCAAACTACAAGGCAATCACGAAGTTCCTGTGCCACTGTTGGTCTTATTGACAACCAGGTTCAATAGAAGGTAACGACTAAAAACCATGTTAAGACTTTCCTTGGGCCGACTAAGGCATGACCATCCCGGATTCAAGGAAAATTTACAATGGCTACCCAAAAGGCCATTCTAGTGGTCCTTATAGAAAACAGTGAAATTTTAGGGTGGTCCAGGTGCAAGTTTTGGACCACCAAGTCAGCAATCTCAAAATGATACATTGGTGGAAAGTTTTTACAGGTAGTGGCCCATTTTAGAATGTTGGATTCTTATTGGTTTTGGTGCACCAACTAGGATTTGCACCAGGACCAACATAAAATTTGTGTAGAAAACATACTATGTCATCTCTATGACTGGCTATGACCTTGCCCCGAATGGTAAATATATAACAACTTGAAGATTGGATGCTCAAGAACTTCTATTTGTTGAAGGACATATTGGCCAAAACATAAGACTCTACACCTGAACAGATACATATTGTTAAGATCCTTCTATCCCTTGCAACTATGTTTAACTGGAATCTACAGCAGTTTGATGTGAAAAATGCTTTCTTGCAAGGAGATTTGAAGGAAGCCATTTTTATGCAACCTCCTCCAGGTTTTTCAGTAGAAAAAGGGAAAATGTGCAAGATGAATAAGGCTTTGTATGGTCTTAAACAATCAACAGAGCTTGGTTTGGAAAATATGTAAGCATTATGTAGAAGCTTGGGAATTGTCAGAGTCAAGGGAATCACACTTTGTTCATTAAACACTCATCCAGCAACCGTGTTTCCATTCTTTTGGTCTATGTGGATGATATCATTGTAACCGATAATGATACTAAAGAAATTCAGAGGTTACAGAAAAGTATGTTTAAGGAATTTGACATCAAGTTTATTGGAAGACTAAAGTATTTCCTCGGAATTGAGGTGGCCCACTCAAAAGGAAGGATTATTTATTTCTCGAAATAAATATATGCTAGATCGTTTGGAAGAAACAGGGAAACTAGGGTGCAAACCAGTGGCTAGTACTACTGATTTTAATCATAGGATTTCAGATGCTTCGGAAGAAGAACCAGTTGGAAGGCTAATATACCTCACTCACACTAGACCTGACATGGCTTTTGTTAATATGGTGAGTAGGTTCATGCAGAATCCTAAGAAGATTCATCCTGCAGCTGCTCACGGGACTCTACATTTCCTTAAAATATGCCATGGGAAAGGAATAATGTTCAGATGGGGATGAAGTGTTCAAGTTGAAGCCTATAATGTTAGGAAATCTACGCGGGAACGCAGCAGAATTCAAAATTTTATTTCTTTCTAACCCAAGATCGACTTCATTTAAGCAACAAACATATAAAGTTAGTAGACGGTGGTTACCTTACTTGATCTAAAAGATCGACGCTTTGACCGTCTACGGAGAGTAGTAGTGCGCGAGCTGCCCAAGTGTTCGGCCTCTACCAGTGATCCACACGAACAGCCCACGGAATCCCATCATAGATTGCTACCAGAAAAACTCGGTTGCTAGACCGACCTTTTCTCTCTCTCAAAACCTCTCTAAGATGCTCTTTTATTTTTCACAAGAACTATTATTCTCTTGGAATTATGATGATACAAAAGAGCTAGCCAATCCCTCTCTTAAATAGAGTGAGTGGCGCCCCTATGTCTCTCAATCTGATTGGAAGAAGCTTCCTAGTAGGACTGAGGAGAAAGAAAACATTTTCCTAATAAAATAAGGAAAAATATATTTGATTGATTTATCTCATTTAATTTAATATCTCATATTAAATATTTTCAAGATATTGTCAATATCTAATATTTATTATCTTTATCTCATTACCATAAATCTATTTTCCATAAATCAATTAATATCCAATATTAATATATGATAATTTCATTAATTAAATTACACAATCCAAGTGTATCTTAATACACAATATTGGCGCCCCAAATAGCCATAAATTGGCATCCGGAATATTCTTAATCAATATAATGCTATGATTAATTAATTTGCAAAATACATGTGTATCAATATACACAAATAATTTCGACAGACATATACATTATATGTTTATTTAATTAATAAATATAATTAATATCTTGTATTTAATTTATTCATAATAAATAAATACCATCATATTAATTTATCACTATAACACTTTATAGTCAAGATAAAACATTCCTTACTTGGTTATCACTATAACCGCATTTTAATCCGGCTAGATGTTCTTATGTGTGTGACGCGATAGGCTTCCGAATATGTTGGCCGTAGACACAAAGTGCAATTACGAAAATGCCCATCATACCTAATGATCATGGATAGCGTCTAGCAACATGTCCACGACCCCCAATCATCGGAAGAGTCAATGCGATGACTACTACCTTTCATGTGAAACAGTTACCGTGTAAACAGAATCCTATCGCTATAATAATATACATACGGTCGTACGTCGAGTGTCAAACATCAACGACCGTATCTTATAATCTGGATATCATACTCTCTCGAAGTAACATATTACTTCCGCTTTGCAAAGACTTTCGAGAATAAGACTTTCCTTATAAGAGGGCCCTTTCGGCTATTTACTCCTAATCATAGGATACGCGATTTCCGGACGAGCAACATGAATCCTACGCATGCTTCAGTATCACACCCAATCACTACCGTATGATCGCCCCATGGCTAGGGGAAACCTCAATAGTGTCAAAGTATGACAATCCACACCGTGATTTCATGAAGACTCCACCATCATCATAGCACATACGACTAGAGACATTTAACTATTGTATAGGGGAAACCTCAATAGTGTCAAAGGTTTGATAGTTAAATGTCTCTAGTCGTATGTGCTATCAAAGTATGTACTATTAATGTCCCGTTTAATAGCACATACGACTAGAGACATTTAACTATCAAACCTTTTAAAGTGAGTTGAGATCTCATCAACCATAATCACTATTATGATTTCCCACTTACAGTTTGACACTAGGGACATTATCATATATACAATCACAAATTGGTATAGAATATATAATAACATAAAATCCATTTAACATATGTATAAACATAAAAAAAAATAGTAAAAATGATCCGTCCCGGTCGGATCGGGTCCAACCCGATTGGGCTTAGGACACTATTTCAACAATCTCCCACTTGGCCTAAAGCCAATCACTCGTACACACAAGACCAAGTTGAAACAGAAGAATCTCATGCAATACTCGCAACCAACCCTAAGCGTAAACGGATCACTATCCGTGGGGACTCGGACTATCTTCATATCATACTCCAAATGATCAAGTCAAAAGGAACCGCCTTAACACACATGAATCTCTGATGAGACCCTGGTCTTTGCTTCAAGCAATGAATCCACTATTATATCAGCTATATAATAAAGGTGGAAGAACCATACAAGGTTCCGGAATGAACTTTCTAGATCCATGTACTGCTCCCGTTATGCCTCTAAGGCAATACCGTGTTTTGGCTCAGTTGTAGAATTTACAGTGATCTCTAGCTAAGAACATTTCCAGCTCACTGTATCACTTAATCAAAGTGACTGCAAACCCAGACCGTAGCTCCCACTATCTTCATAAGATTCAGGGTGCATGTCCGCATATCTACGTTTACTCGATTCCAAGTTTCAATAAACTAGGAACCCATCCTTAACACTTTTAAGGATATCCTCGACATTTACCAGAATCACTTTCATGCTTGCTCATGACTTCTCATGTAGTATGAAAATCTGGTTTAACTCACAACACTTATGATGGATCCTATTGCAGAAGCAAAAGGAACCTTCCATAAGTATCTTCTCTCACCTTTTCATCAAGACTGACGTCCTGTCATAGATAGATCCTGAAAATACCGGCTAGCAGTATTTTCTGCTATGATCTATGCTAAACTCTTTTAGCATCTCATCTATAAGGGTAAACTGTTATAATCGCACAGTGTCTAAATCTATCACTATAGATTCTTATTTCTAAAATAAAAACCGCAACCTCCAAGTGCTTTCGAAAAGTCCTTGAACTACCAAACATTAATTGACTATAACTTGGGGTGACAACTCTCGAGAAAGATATACAACACCTTACTCAAAAATTATAACACTCCCACTAACCCTCTTGCACACTAGACATGTCTTCACTTTTGATCAAATCAAACTCTTTTGATTATTAAAGTAAAGAACTTATGTAGAGAAACTTGTTTGAGTCCATAAATGGATCTCATAAGCTCCCACATCACGTTACCGTCTATGAACATCAAGCCATTGGCCTAACATTTTCAACACTATCATATAGCCATGATACATAGCTACCACAAGTACTATCTGAATAGACTTAAGCATAACCGGCAGCATAAAAGTGATTACAAGGTTTACACCCTATAGCCTTTAGCCATCAACTCATCTTAACCATAATCGTATTACTATCCATGTCAGTATTTCACAAAGACATGCTACACCTTCTAGAGACATTCCTTTTAGGAAAGACAGACCAGGTTCATAACTTGTTATATCACTCATGGAATCTACTTCAGACATTATGGCTCCAAGCCACATCTCTTAATCTTGCCTTTCAATCATATAAGTCGTGAGATATTCATTCTTCAAGATGAACACACCAATAGCCTTTTCAGGCATTTGGTTATCTTCAGACTCACAAAATACTTGTGTGCACTGAGCAGTGTCCTGCACCTCATCACTGTGCGGCGCCTGCTCATGTTCCAATGATTGAATATCTCTTTGTGGTTCTAAAACCCTTTTAAGATCTCAATTTACTCCCACTGTTTCTTTTGGAAAAAACACTTCCTCTAGAAGACAGCATGTTCGGAGACAAACACTTTTTCTCCGTGGGTATGTAAATAATATCTAGCATAATTGCTAAGATATTCCACAAAGTTACACATGTCATACTAGGCTCCAAGCCTTTCAGACACTGCCTGCTTGCTAGAAGCATGACAACCCTAAATCATCGGTTAAGATGGATTTGATGTCATCAATTCCATATCTAATATGGAATTTATTCAACCTTTATTCCTTGGAACTAGGTTAAGTATATGTATTGAATAAGGGCACTATACCAAAACATGTAAAGGATACTTTACATGGCTTACGTCACACCTTTATCGTATAAAATGTTGTTACAATTTAGAAACACAATCTAATTGCATATCCAAATATGGAATCCTTCATGGGAGAATCTGATTCTCTTTCAGACAACTTCTAAAATACCCTTCAGGTATTAATTATTTCAATCCAATTGAAGATTAATACCTAAGCAGTTAATCAATCTCATGTTCGTACTAGCTCGAACTTTTCAGGCCTTCCGAATTTCGCACTTCATTAAGTACACTTGACTATTTCAAAAATAGTAAAAGAGAGTAATAAACAATAATATCATTCGTGGAATTAATTATCATAAGCCAACAAACATCATTATGTTCAGTCTTTAGCCAATTTTCTAGAATTTACAACTTCTTTCATAAAAGGGTACTTTAGTCACCTTTGGATAAGATACGTATCACCCATATGATTCATAATCACATGGTTCAGACATCATCAGAATGACATTTGAATACACATTTCTCTTCCACAGTGACTATGTCTAGAACAACCACAAAATATTAAGGATAACATCCATACAAATATTTGGTTGAGATGTCATCACCTATATCAACCATATAGTGACGCCGATCCACTATGTTAGATTCAGTGACCGTTCAACTTTATCGGAATTGTTAGTAATATCATCCGCAGCGGAAACGATTTAAGGATCTAGATCTATACAATATACGTAATAAAACAACTAGATCTATTCTACAAGGGGTTTTGGGGAAAATCTTGGAGATTTTTCCGGGTAGCATATCGGAGGGGTTCGAGTCGAGAATTCCTTCCACCGGGAATTGCTTGGATCACACGTGCGGAAGATCGTGGTGCTCTTCACATCTTCTTGCAATCTTTCTCTTGCGGTTCTTCAACTTGGATTTAGAGATCCAAGAGGTATGATCTACAACCCCCTTGTAGAATAGATCTAGTTGTTTTATTACGTATATTGTATAGATCTAGATCCTTAAATCGTTTCCGCTGCGGATGATATTACTAACAGTGGTATCAGAGACAGGTTGATCTATATTTATACGTATAAAATATTAGATCTAGGAGTGGTAAACATGTAGATTTTTTTTTCGTCCCAATTTTTTTTGGGGGCCGATGCATATGTTTAATTTTTATGCTTATGAATGTCGTGGTTGAAGAGATGGATTGGGGTTGGCACTGTTTACCCGTTAGATCTATTGTAAACTCATATAAACGATGAAAATTCGTCCATATGAGTATAGGAAATTATGTAATTCTTTTTTATTGCAATTTTAATTTCCAGAAAATAGATCTGTTTAGTAGCTGTTTAGTTATTTCGTGTTTCCCGTTGATCGAACCGTTGAAACGAAGATCCCTCCGGTCAGAATCAAGATTAGAAGATGATGATCAACTCCACAAATTTTGGCGTCGATCAGAGTCCGTTTCGATATCCGTTTGATGCTGCGAAGAGGCTGCTGTAACAGAAAAACGCAGGATTCACAGAAACACTATCTGTGACTTCCTCGATTTTCTGGGAGAGTTTGGACCGTTGAAAAGCAAATCCGACCGTTCCGATTGATAAACTTGGAGTTTTGGACGTACCATAAAAATTTCAGGTCGATCGGAATTCATCTCGATTCCCGATCTGCCTCAGGAAGTCCTTGATGCAGTGCAGTCAAAGTCAGATTCAGCAGCAAGTTTGGAGGTTTACTGGAGAAAATTGGTAAGTCAAAGCACCGATCCAACCGTCCATATTGAATTTCAAGGAGTGAAGAAAAGATCTGGAAATTTTCGTCCCGATCCGAGTTCGTTTGGTTTCCCGATCATCGAAGAGTTCGTACAGCTGCAGATTTAGTTAGAAAGTAGTAAACCCTAGTTAGGGTTTTGGTTTTTATTTTCTAATAGATTAGATACACGAAGTGCCAACGATCCATCTCGGTGTTTAAATTTTCCGCAATTTATTTTTATGTGTTTGATCATAAAATAGATATAAAATCGGAATTGCCATGACATGCATCATATCATAAATCCACTCCATGCATACATGTAGAATTTTAATTTTGGTAATTAAAATAGGCATGTATACAAACTCGTGTAATTAGTTGAAATTTAATTAATATGTGGTAATTAATTAATTTAGTAACTAATTAAAGATCCGAGGACGGGTTATGAAATCGTTAAGCCTTTCGGTGTGTGTTCTCGGTGAACCGCCTTAAAGCACAAAGCGAGATCACGTTTTCAATTCGTAGTGTCTACGAGGTTGAATGATGGTAAAAGAACAATAAATCTTGGATAAAAGCGATTCGCCTATAGGTTGGGTGGTCAATCGAGCTTCGCTCGAACGACTTAACCCTCCTAGTGTGATGTATGCACGGAGTCCGGCAAGACTAAGCCAAACCGAGGCGGAGGGTGATTCCTTCTAATCTCAATAGGGCTCTCTTGACCCGATTTCGTCCGATCGTCACATATGTTCCAACGAATAGGACGGGTAGGCTTGCCTCACGTTACCGACACCATTCGGAATCCTTGATTTGATGTGCTTTTATGTTAACATCAAAAAGGCGTGGTTAGTTAACCCACAACCACTTCCAAAATATTGAGTGGGAGGCGGGAGGCGACAGCCAACCCCACGGCCTCTACTATAGATACAAGTAAGTGAGAGAAGGGTGACGCCTCGGCGCTTTGATTTCGTCCCCTAAGGATGGTGTTCGCCCTATCAACATTCATGGCTTGGTCTCAGAAAGGATAGGATTTCGGGTACTCGTTGGGTCACCGACCTATCTAAGACGGCATACTCTGGGCGTACTAAGAGATCCGATATAGTAGGTCACACTCATCATGGGTATTTTTGATAATATCTAGGCTAAAAAAGGAAGGTAGTCAATGAATAAAGGGATGTTCGATTTCGTGGGATGTTCGATTCTCACAAGTTATTCATTGATGAGATTGTCTCGATTTAACCGTCATCTCTTTGACCTACCCTAAGGCGGCTTGAGATGCGAGGTTAAAACCTTGGAATGGTAGAGTAGACTTAATTTTAGTTTACAATTCCTAAAATTAATATAGTAGTGTTAAACTTGAATTAATATATGTCATTTTATTTACTGACATTATATCCCTTACTAAATTGCTTAAAATTTATAATTGACTAGTATTGACTTCGTTAAAAAGTGGAAAGTAACTAGGACGTTGAACTAGTTAATCGATAATGCAATTAATTTTCGGAAGAGATAGTTTTCTCTTAAGCCTTTTAAAACCAGGAGTGACATATAGGAATGTCACTTAGTGTCATTCGTGTCAAGCGGAAGACAAACTTAGTTTGATCAAAGGTGATTTCGGACTTTGAAATTCTTCTAGTGAATTTTGAGTATGTAGTAATTACACGAGTAATTTTCTAATTGAAAAATTGGAAAATCATGAAGTGTTACTAGTTGGACGATATTTGGAATCGATGAACTAGTGGGAGCTTTATGATTTGTTGTTTTCTAGAACATTAGAAAAGTGTAATCGACTACACACGTAATCGTTCTAATTGAAAAACCGGAAAGTCATGAAATGTTGCTAGTTAGGCGATATTTGGAATCGATGAACTAGTGGGAGTTTCTATGATTTGTTGTTTTTCCTGGAAACAATAGAACTATGTACGAAAGATTTTCTAATCGAAAAATCGGAAATTCATAAAAATAAAGCATTGCTCGTTAGGCGGTATTTGGAACCGATAAACTAGTGGGAGCTTTAATGTTATGATTTGTTGTTTTTCTCGGTATATTAGAAAATCCGAGAAGTCTCGACGAGTAACACTCGAAATAGACATCCCACGGTTCAAGAGTAGTGTCTACTCAAACGAACATTTGGTTCAAAATCTATTTCCATTCATTGAAAGTCAAGAATGGGAGAATATGTCTAAAAGTGTTAGTCACCTAAAGCGAGAAAATTTTAAGGTGAACCGAAAATTAATTAAGCGAAAATCATAGGATAAGGGCGGTGATTTTGGATCACCAACCTATGAATCCTTGGCGATTTTCTCGAGCTAAGTTCTTTAGAAGAACAAGGTAGCAGTGCATTTAACGATTAAAAGAGTAAACAACGGGCAGTTAATTTTAGCTAGAATAGTGGGAGTGATATAAGGAAATGAATCTCGGATTCAATCCTTGGATATCGCGGAAAATTTATTTTCGGTTTAAGATTCGTTGGAGCGAATGGATTTACCTTCTATTCGATAATTTGTTTGTCGATAGGAAGTGAATATACCATTTGTAAGTCACTGAATCCAAGACTCGGACTTTTGTTTGATAAAGTCAAAACCACTTACAGCTCTTTGAAATAAGTATATAAAACACATCTTAAGAACTATTAAAAGCAATTGGTCTCTATATTTAGATAAACGCTTCTTCATATTCCATAGTTAGTGCATAGTCCCTAAAAGACAAGACACAAGGCGGCTCAGGGTGATTCCTTTTCTCCCGATGCGGTTATATTGTCTCAAAGGTTCAATGACTAAGTTTCCTTTCAATCGGAAAAGGATAATGGTTATAAAGAAGTAACATAGCTTGTTTATGGCGACTTCGAGTCCGATGAAAGATACAAGCTAGTAGGAGCTTCGAGTAGTGACTTCTTTGTCTCGATAACTATTCGAACACTCCGGTCGATTTATCCAAAATATTTTTGAGGTTTCTCTTTTTCAACAGAGATAGAGTATTCTATACTCAGAAATGGGCCATCACATAGTCCTCGAGACTGATGCTCAGCCTGCCTCATTGTGACATGTTCTCACTAAGTGAGAAACCGTAAAATTGCTTTATATATGTTTTTAGATGTGCTACAATACACTGCTTAACTCAATAAAGATATTGGAAGCGAAATAACGGTTTACGTTGAAATAAAATAAAGTAGTGGAAGCTTTAATGTTATGATTTGTTATTTTTCTGGTATATTAGAAAATCTGAAAAGTCCTAACAAGTAACACTCGAAATAAACATCCCACGGTTCGAGAGTAGTGTCTACTCACACGAAGCGCTAGTTCAAAACTATTTTCATTTACGGAAAGTCAAGAATGGGAAAGTATGTTTAAAAGTGTTAGTCATCTAAAATCGAGTTGATTTTAAGGCTAAACCGAAAATTAATTAAGCGAAAATCATAGGATAAGGGCGGTGATTTGGATCACCAACCTATGAATCCTTGGCGATTTTCTTGAGCTAAGTTCTTTGGAAGAACAAGGCGTGAGTGCATTTAACGATTAAAGGAGTAAACAACGGGCGATTAATTTTAGCTATAATAGTGGGAGTGATATAAGGAAATGAATCTCGGATTCAATCCTTGGATATCGCGGAAAATTTATTTTTACATTTAAGATTCGTTGGAGCGAATGGATTTACCTTCTATCCGATAATTTGTTTGTCGTATAGAAAGTGAATATACCATTTGTAGTCTGAATCCAAGACTCGGACTTTTGTTTGATAAAGTCAAAACCACTTAGAAATCTTTGAAATATGTATATAAAACACATCTTAAGAACTGTTAAAAGAAATTGGTTTCTATATTTAGATAAGCGCTTCTTCATATTCCATAGTTAGTGCATAGTCCAAAAGACAAGACTCAAGAGGCGGCTCGGGGTGATTCCTTTCTCCGATCTGGTTAGATTGTCTTAAAGGTTCAATGACTAATTTTCCTTTCAATCGGGAAAGGATAATGGTTATAAAGAAGTAACATAGCTTGTTCATGACGCGACCTTCGGGGTTTGATGAAAGATACAAGCTAGTAGGAGCTTCAGTAGTGACTTCTTGTCGACAACTATTCAAACACTCCGGTAAGTTTATCCAAAATATCCAAAGGTGTCTCTCGATTTTGTCGGAGATGGAGTATTCTAAACTTCGGAAATGGGCCATCACATAGTCCACAGGACTCGATGCTCGGCTCGCCTTATAGTGAAATGCTTTCACTAAGGAAGAAACCATTGAATTGCCTTTACATAGTTGTAGATGTGACACAATACAACCGCTTAACTCAATAAAGATATTGGAAATGAAATAACGGTTTACATTGAAGTATAGAACCGAGAAGTCTACCTAGAATGTGCTTTGGAATTAACGGATAATGAGTGGATTCGGTTCACCCAAATTCCGTCAATATAAGCATTTAGCACATGATGCTTGATGGTTTGACTGGGAATTTCGCGTACACGTTCGGTCAGTGACCAATCGTTATATATCTTGTAGCATTGAGAAAAAGGTTCGTTATCAGATTCTTGACATCAGGAAGGGACAGTTATGCTGTTGCATCCTTTCTGATAGAGTCTATGAACAACAAACCTTGAACCTTGGAGTACGGTTACTCAAGGTAGTTACTTACTGATTAGATCAAACCACATCCAACATTGGTTGTTGGTGATGACACTAAATACTACTGAACTAAATCAGAATTTCGATCCACCAAGAAAATAGTGGGAGTATGGTTTATCCATTACCCATTATGGGGTCTGCGGACTTTATGGTCTACAGGATCGATTAATGACCTATGGCTCTTTTGTGAGCTGTATAGGATTCTGATAATAGAGGTTGGTTTATAAGCCATAACCCTGTGAATGGAGTTTGGTACTCCAGAGCTGTTCATACTCTTGCAGAACCACCTGAGTGTCTCAGGCCCAGTAGGAGTAATTGGATCTACACGGAAAAGAGTAGAATGAGTTCGGTATTGCATGATTTCGTTCAAAAGCAGAAAATAGGGGTGATTCCCTGAGACTTTTCATGCCGAAAAAGCGGAATCTGGATTCATTCGAACAGAAGGGTCTTCGCTAAGAACCCATGACGGGATATTTATCAAGGCTTATGTCCTTTGTGGATAAGAAGAAAACCTCTTGGTCATTAGAAGCCACTGTTTCTAAAAACATGTGGATTTGACCAAACATATTGATAAGTCTTTTGTAGATTTGGATATCAATATTAGTAAAGTAGTGAATATATATAACTATATATTAGTGTTTGTGAAGGATGACTTTGCTTTTGGGTTGGTAACAACATGGGTGTGTTATCGAAGTTAGAATCGACAAAGCCACAATTCTCTACTGTGAGTTTTGGACAACATTCTAAAGAGTTTGATTCGGTCGAATTCATTAGAATCGATCCAGTTTCCCATCCATCTTATTGGTTAAGATGATGCGTCTGTGTATGCAACATTCAACGAGGAAGTTCTACCCTATGCCTCGGGAATGACTCTCTTAATCTTCGGATCAAGAGAAATGGGATAGATTCTCTTTCTAGTAAGAGATGGTCGAGGTTATTGAGCGTCAATTTTTTGGTGAATCTTAGATTCGGCGGTTAACGAAGCAAGTTTAGTATGTCCTTTAGTATCTTGAGAGAACGAGGAATAATATGCGGGCATATTCAAATGTGAACTTGGATATGTGAGAATACACAGTTACGACTTTGTGTCGATTAAGGATGATCGTTAAGTCGATCTCGGTCTCGGTGTTTACTCTTGTGTTGAAGCTATTGCCTGGAGGAATCCAAAGCCAGCGCCAACTCGACTTTAACTAGTTGGGTGATTAGCGGCTTTTTTGTAGTAGCTAGAGGCGATATAGCCTCGGGATTTCCTTTTCGATTCGGGAGTGATTCCGATTTGGAGAGCCGATACCACATCATTGTGCAAGCGATGAAGGGGTAGCTTATAAGGATTTCGAAATCACTTGAGTTCAAGAGCATATTGGGAAAGTACCACGTGATTAGATGGACCGTAACGTTTGATTCTACGGATCGTCTCGAGCCGACAACTGACTAATCATTAAGACCCATGACATTTAGATGTAGGTGCTCCCGATTCACCGACCTATCCTACGACGGCATACTCGGAGTGTACTTTGGAATCGAAATGGTTATGATATGCTTAATGGGTACTAGAATACGGGATGGGTCTCCATTGCTTTAGAGCAAGTGGGAGATGTAGTTTGTTGTATTTTAAATAATAGGGTGTGCTCTAAAACAATTAATCACATGCTTTCGTGCAAGTGGGAGATTGTTAGGTGTAATGCCCGAAAGACAATTTTGTAATTGTTTTATTTAATAAATGAAATGATGTTATTATTCATATTTATTATTCTCATATTCACCGATGTGACAATAGTATTTACACTACTGAAAAACCCTAAGTATATCGTTTATGTAATCACTTAACTCGGTGTATGGTATATACGGGAGGATTGAGTTAGTGAAGATGTACTTAAAATAAAATTAGCCCGTAGTAAAGTTAATCGAGAGTATCGGGTCTCTCCTTTAACGTGCTATTAATGCGCCTGAGAACACAATAGGTGTGATTGTCTTATCCGGACTTTCGGTTAAGAGAACCTAATGGGGCATTTATATATGATAGATATATCATATAGAAATTTGGACCGATTTGATTAGAGTTCACGATATAATTCCGTAATCGAGAAGTCTTATCAAATCAATGGATGATCATATTTATGGATATATCTTAATCGAGGTGATCACGATCCAAGCGCTTGAATCGTATGAGGTTTGACTTGGCGGTTAAGGATTACTGAGTGCGTAGTGCGAATTACCCCATCTTGGCATTGTCTTGGATTGAGTGAGTAGTACGTGTTATCACGGAGATCACGGAATCTATTCCTTCCATTTATGGAAGTAGATAAACGATTCACTTATTTGTTAATCTGAAAGCGATCGATCGCGCGAGTTCATATTACAGCGATTAGCTACCGGTGAGTTGTATGAATTAATTGATCACTAGGGGTTAATGGTAAATAAGGATAAGAGGTTACGAAAAGGGTTAACGGTAACTTCCGATTTAGAATGAGCGATCATGGAGGATTAATCCATATGTAATGATTATATCAATGGGCGCTTATTACTTTCGTGAGTGAGAGATAAATATAATCTTATAATCGAGGAGTGCGATCGGGATTATGGTGGCATATTCCGTGATTGATTTATCGAATATAATTATTCTGTTTCGTAAGATAATTATTTATTTGATTTATCGAGCCGCGATTATTAGTCATAGTTAAACGACGCGCTCGATATATAAGATAATTTATTCTCGGACGTCGAATCTAATAATGATATTAATTTAATTCTTATTAGAATTTAATTAATCGATATGTGAATTAATTGTTTAGTGACTATTTAATTAGTTGGAACTAAATAATTAAAATAAGTGGAAAATATATTTTCCATAATAATTGGCAAATTAGTGTGTATGACAAAAATTAATTGACTAGGTCAATTAAAGATGCAATTCACGCCACATGCATATTTTTGGTAACAAGAATTAGTTTCTTGTGTATTAATAAGGCATTAATGCATAAAATATTTATTGGATAAATATTTATGGTAAATAATAAAGATAAATATTATTCAGATTTGTTAGAATATTATGGAATTATCTTTTATTAAAAGGATTTATTTTGTTTGATAAATAAAATCTCGTAGAGCTAAGTTTATTCTTATATAAAAAGAGTTACCTCAAACTTAATATACACACAAAATTAAATTCCTAATGAATTAGAGAGGAAATTTTCGGCCATAAGCAAGGAGGAAAAAGCTTGGAGTTTTTTAGGGTAGATATCGTAAGGATTCGAGGCGAGATTTCCTTCCACCGGGAGTTCTTCGGATCACGCGTCACGGAAGATCGTGGTGCTTTCTTCACACCATCTCATGTTCTTTCCATTGCGGTTCTTCAACTTGGATTTAGAGATCAAGAGGTATGATCTACAACCACGCTTGTAGAATAGATCTAGTTGTTTTATTACATTATATTGTATAGATCTAGATCCTTAAATCGTTTCATTGCGGATGATATTACTATGATGATCTATATTTATACGTATAAAATATTAGATCACAGGAGTAAGTAAGCATGTAGATTTTTTTCGTCCCAATTTTTTTGGGGGCGATGCATATGTTTAATTTTTATGCTTATGAATGTCGTGGTTGAAGAGATGGATTGGGGTTGGTGACTTTGTTCAAGTTAGATCTAGATTATCAAACTCATATAAGCGATGAAAATTCGTCATAGTATGAGTATAGGAAATTATGTAATTCTTTTTTATTGCAATTTTAATTTCAGGAAAATAGATCTGTTCAGTAGCTGTTTAGTATTTTTTCTTTTCCCGTTGATCGAACCGTTGAAACGAAGATCCCTCCGGTCAGAATCAAGATTAGAAGATGATGATCAACTCCACAAATTTTGGCGTCGATCAGAGTCCGTTTCGATATCCGTTTGATGCTGCGAAGAGGCTGCTGTAACAGAAAAACGCAGGATTCACAGAAACACTATCTGTGACTTCCTCGATTTTCTGGGAGAGTTTGGACCGTTGAAAAGAAAATCCGACCGTTCAGATTGATCAAATTTGAGTTTTGGACGTACCATAAAAATTTCAGGTCGATCGGGATTCATCTCGATTCCCGATCTGCCTCAGGAAGTCCTTGATGCAGTGCAGTCAAAGTCAGATTCAGCAGCAAGTTTGGAGGTTTACTGGAGAAAATTGGTAAGTCAAAGCACCGATCCAACCGTCCATATTGAAGTTAAAGGAGTGAAGATAAGATCTGGAAAGTTTCGTCCCGATCCGAGTTCGTTTGTATGCCGATCGTCGAAGAGTTCGAACAGCTGCAGATTTAGTTAGAAAGTCGTAAACCCTAGTTAGGGTTTTGGTTATTTATTTTCTAATAGGTTAGATTAAAGTCTTGCCAATCAGTCAAATCTCGGTGTTTAAATTTTCCGCATTTATTTTTATGTGTTTGATCATAAAATAGATATAAAATCGGAATTGCCATGACATGCATCATATCATAAATCCACTCCATGCATACATGTAGAATTTTAATTTTGGTAATTAAAATAGGCATGTATACAAACTCGTGTAATTAGTTGAAATTTAATTAATCGTGGTAATTAATAAATTTAGTAACTAATTAATGATCCGAGGGCGGGTTATGAAATCGTTAGGCCTTTCGGTGTGTGTTCTCGGTGAACCGCCTTAAAGCCCAAGCGAGATCACGTTTTCGATTCGTAGTGTCTACGAGATTGAATGATTGTAAAAGAACAATAAATCTTGGATAAAAGCGGTTCGCCTATAGGTTGGGTGGTCAAGCGAGCTTCGCTCGACCGACTTAACCCTCCTAGTGTGATGTATGCACGGGGTCCGGCAAGACTAAGCTACACCGGAGAAGCGAGAGGGTGATTCCTTCTTATCTCAATGGGGCCGACTTGACCCGACCGTCCATTGTCACATATGTTCCAACGAATAGGGCGGGTAGGCTTGCCTACGTTACCGACACCATTCGGAATCCTTGATTTGATGTGCTTTTATGTTAACATCAAAAAGGCGTGGTTAGTTAACCTACCACCACTTCCAAAATATTGAGTGGGAGCGGGGCGGCGGCCGGCCACGGCCTCTACTATAGATACAAGTAAGTGAGAGAAGGGTGGCGCCTCGAGGCGCTTTGATTCGTCCCCCTAAGGATGGTGTTCGCCCTATCAACATTCATGGCTTGGTCTCCGAAAGGATAGGATTTACGGGTACTCGTCGGGTCTTTGACCTATCCTAAGACGGCATACTCGGGCGTACCTAAGAGATCCGATATAGTAGGTCACACTCATCATGGGTATTTTCTTGATAATATCTAGGCTAAAAAAGGAAGGTAGTCAATGAATAAAGGGATGTTCGATTCTCGTGGGATGTTCGATTCTCACAAGTTATTCATTGATGAGATTGTCTCGATTTAACCGTCATCTCTTTGACCTACCCTAAGCGGCCTCGAGATGCGAGGTTAAAACCTTAGAATGGTAGAGTAGACTTAATTTTTAGTTTACAATTCCTAAAATAAAATATAGTAGTGTTAAACTTGAATTAATACATGTCATTTTATTTCTGACATTATATCCTTACTAAAGTGCTTAAAATTTATAATTGACTAGTATTGACTTCGTTAAAAAGTGGAAAGTAACTAGGACGTTGAACTAGTTAATCGATAATGCAATTATTTTTGAAAGAGATATTTTCTCTCAAGCCTTTTAAAACCGAGTGACATATAGGTATGTCACTTTAGTGTCGTCGTGTCAAGCGGAAGACAAACTTAGTTTGAACAAAGGTGATTTCGGACTTTGAAATTCTTCTAGTGAAATTTGAGTGTGTAGGAAATACACGTGCAATTTTCTAATTGAAAAATCGGAAAATCATGAAGTGTTACTAGTTGGACGATATTTGGAATCGATGAACTAGTGGGAGCTTTATGATTTGTTGTTTTTCTAGAACATTAGAAAAGTGTAACTGACTACACACGTAACCGTTCTAATTGAAAAACCGGAAAGTCATGAAATGTTGCTAGTTAGAAGATATTTGGAATCGATGAACTAGTGGGAGTTTTATGATTTGTTTTTTTTTGGAAACAATAGAACTATATACGAAAGATTTTCTAATCGAAAAAATCGGAAATTCATAAAAATAAAGCATTGCTCGTTAGGCGGTATTTGGAACCGATAAACTAGTGGGAGCTTTAATGTTATGATTTGTTGTTTTTACGGTATATTAGAAAATCCGAGAAGTCTCGACGAGTAACACTCGAAATAGACATCCCACGGTTCAAGAGTAGTGTCTACTCAAGCGAACATTTGGTTCAAGATCTATTTCCATTCATTGAAAGTCAAGAATGGGAGAATATGTCTAAAAGTGTTAGTCACTAAAGCGAGAAAATTTTAAGGTTTGAACGAAAATTAATTAGCGAAAATCATAGGATAAGGGCGGTGATTTTGGATCACCAACCTATGAATCCTTGGCGATTTTCTTGAGCTAAGTTCTTTGGAAGAACAAAGCGCGGTGCATTTAACGATTAAAAGAGTAAACAACGGGCGATTAATTTTAGCTAGAATAGTGGGAGTGATATGAGGAAATGAATCTCGGATTCAATCCTTGGATATCGCGGAAAATTTATTTTACATTTAAGATTCGTTGGAGCGAATGGATTTACCTTCATCCGATAATTTGTTTGTCGTATAGAAAGTGAATATACCATTTGTAATCTGAATCCAAGACTCGGACTTTTGTTTGATAAAGTCAAAACCACTTAGAGGCTATTTGAAATATGTATATAAAACACATCTTAGAAACTATTAAAAGCAATTGGTTTCTATATTTAGATAAACGCTTCTTCATATACCATAGTTAGTGCATAGTCCCTAAAAGACAAGACGAAGGCGGCTCAGGGGTGATTCTTTTCTCGATCTGGTTATATTGTCTCAAAGGTTCAATGACTAAGTTTCTTTTCAATCGGGAAAGGATAATGGTTATAAAGAACATAGCTTGTTCATGACGACCTTCGAGTGCGATTAAAGATCTGAGCTAGTAGGAGCTTCCGAGTAGTGACTTCTTGTCGATAACTATTCAAACACTCCGGTAAGTTTATCCAAAATATTATGAGGTTTCTCTGTTTTCATGAGAGATAGAGCATTCTATACTCGGAATAGGCCATTCATAGTCCTCGAGGTGATGCTCGGCTGCCTCGTTGTGACATGTTTCTCACTAAGTGAGAAACCGTAAAATTGCCTTATATATGTTTTTAGATGTGCTACAATATCTTCGCTTAACTCAATAAAGATATTAGAAGCGAAATATCGATTTACATTGAAATGTAAGACCAACCAGTCTACTAGAATATGCTTTGGAATTTACGGATAAGGTGGGGATTCGGTTCACCCCACTTCCATAAATATAAGCATTTAGCACACGGTGCTTGAAGGTAGATGCGGAAATTTCGCGAACACGTTCGGTCGATGACCAATCGTTACATATCTTGTAGCATTGAGAAAAAGGTTTGTTATAAGATTCATGAAATCGGGAAGGGGCGGTTATCTTTGTTGCGTCCTTCCCGATAGAGTCCATGAACAACAAAACCTTGAACCTTGAAATGCGTTTACTCAAGGTAGTTACTAAGCGATTAAAATCGGACCACATCCAACATCGGTTGTTGGTGATAACACTAAATACTACTAAACTAGATCAGAATTTCGATCCACGAGGAATGTAGTGGGAGTATGGTTTATCCATTACCCATTACGGGTTCGGCGGACTTTGTAGTCGAGGATCGATTGATGACCTATGGCTCTTTTGTGAGCGATATAGGATTACGATAATAGAGGTTGGTTTAATGGCCATAACCACGTGAATGGAGTTCGGTACTCCAATTCTGTTCATGCTCTTGTAGAACCACTGGCGTCTCAGGCCAGTGGGAGTAATTGGATCTACATGGAAAAGAGTAGAATGAGTTCGGTATTGCATGATTTCGTTCAAAAGCGAGAAAATAAGGGTGATTCCCTGAGACTTTCTTGCCAAACAAGCGGAGTCTGGATTCATTCGAAGCAGAAGGGTATTGACTTGTGAACTCATGACGGGATGATTTATCAAGGCTTATGTCCTTTGTGGATAAAAAGCAAACCTCTCGGTCATTGGAAGTCATATATTTCTAAAATATGTGGATTTGACGAGAATATTGATAAGTCTTTTGTAGGCTGGATATCAATTTTAGTCTGATTAGTGAATATATAAATTAGTGTTTGTGAAGGCTAACCTTTGCAGTTGGAATCAACATGGGTGTGTTATCTGAAGTCGAGAATCGACAATACCACAATTCTGCTTGCTGTGAGATTTGGACAACATTCTTAAGAGTTTGACTCGGTCGAATTCATTAGAATCGATCCTTTGGTTTCCCATCCATCTTATTGGTTAAGATGATGCATCTGTGTATGCAACATTCAACGAGGAAGTTCTACCCATGCCTCGGGAATGACTCTACAAATCTTGGATCAAGAGAAATGGGATAGATTCTCTTTCTAGTAAGAGATGGTCGGGTTATTGAGCGTCAACTTTGATCGAATCTTAGATTCGGCGGTTAACAAAGCAAGTTTAGTATGTCCTTTAGTATCTTGAAGAGAGCGAGGAACAATATGCGGACATATTCATGTGAACTTGGATATGTGTGATACACCGATTTTGACTTTAAGTCAGATTGAGGATGATCGTTAAGTCGATCTCGGGCTCGATGTTTACTCGGTACCACGTGATTTGATGGACGGTAGCGTTTGATTTACGGATCGTCTCGAGCCGACAACTTTGACTAATCATTAAGACCCATGACATTTAGATGTAGGTACTCCCGAGTCAACGACCTATCCTACGACGGCATACTCGGAGTGTACTTTGGAATACGAAATGGTTATGATATGCTTAGTGGGTACTAGAATACGGGATAAGTCTCCATTGCTTTAGAGCAAGTGGGAGATGTAGTTTGTTGTATTTTACATAATAGGGTGTGCTCTAAAACAATTAATCACATGCTTTTCGTGCAAGTGGGAGATTGTTAGGTGTGATGCCGAAAGACAATTTTGTAATTGTTTTATTTAATAAATGAATTAGCGTTATTATTCATATTTATTATTCTCATAATCACCGATGTGACAATAGTATTTACACTTCTGAAAACCCTAAGTATATCGTTTATGTAATCACTTAACTTTCGGTGTATGGTATATACACGGGAGGATTGAGTTAGTGAAGATGTACTTAAAATACAATTAGCCCGTAGTGAAGTTAATCGAGAGTATCGGGTCTCTCGCTTTAACGTGCTATTAATGCGCCGAGAACACGAGTTGGTGTGATTGTCTTATCGGACTTTCGGTTAAGAGAACTAATGGGGCATTTATATATGATAGATATATCGTATAGAAATTTGGACCGATTTGATTAGAGTTCACGATATAATTCCGTAATCGAAGTCTTATCGAATCAATGGATGATCATATTTATGGATATATCTTAATCACGAGGTGATCACGATCAAGCGCTTGAATCGGTATGAAGTTTGACTTGGCGGTTAAGGATTACTTGAGTGCGTAGTGCGAATTACCCGTCTTGGCATTGTCTTTGGATTGAGTGAGTAGTACGTGTTATCACGGATACGGAATCCATTCCTTCCATTTATGGAAGTAGATAAACGATTCCCTTATTTGTTAATCAGAAAGCGATCGATCGCGAGTTCATATCACAGCGATTGATCACCCGGTGAGTTGTATGAATTAATTGATCACTTTAGGGGTTAATGGTAAATAAGGATAAGAGGTTCTAAAAAGGGTTAACGGTAACTTCGATTTAGAATGAGCGATCTATGGAGGATTAATCCATATGTAATGATTATATCGATGGGCGCTTATTATTATTTCGTGAGGAGATAAATATAATCTCATAATCGGAGGAGTGCGATCGGGATTATGGTGGCATATTCACGTGATTGATTTATCGAATATAATTATTCTATAATTATTTATTTGATTTATCGGGGCCGTGATTATTAGTCGTAGTCCCCGACGTGCATCACAATATAAGATAAATATTATTACCGGACGTCGAATCACAATAATATTAATTTAGTTCTCGTTGGACTTTATTAAAGCGATATGTGAATTAATTGTTTAGTGGATTTATTAAATTAGTTAAATTTAAATAATTAAATACTGGAAAAGGCGTTTTTAAAGTAATTTCGCTGAAATTGGTGTGTTGACCTTTTTGGTCAAATATATTAAAAGGTGCGTGGACCTTACTTTGAAAGAAAGGTGCGCATGCATTTTGTGTTATTATTTAATTATTGGAAAATTCATTTTCTTGGATAATTATTTAATGTGTGATTTATCTTTTATTTGTTAAATGATAATTCATGAAATATTAGATAATAATATGATTTATCCTAATTTGTTTGGGATAATTATTTTATTTATCTTTTATTTGGAAAAAGGATTAATGTAATAATTATCTCTTAATTATTTAATCATGGAGAGAGAAATTGATTCTTCTCTGTATATAAAGAGAGTTATAAGCTCTTAACACACACATAATTTCGACTTTCTTAGAGAAAGAAGAGGAAAAATTCGGCCAAGGGTTTTGGGAAAATCTTGGAGATTTTTCGGGTAGCATATCGGAGGGTTCGAGTCGAGAATTCCTTGCAGGAATTGCTTGGATCGCGCGTGCGGAAGATCGTGGTGCTCTTCACATCTTCTTGCAATCTTTCTCTTGCGGTTCTTCAACTTGGATTTAGATCATACCTCTTGGATCTCTGCAAGTCCAAGTTGAAGAACCGCAAGAGAAAGATTGCAAGAAGATGTGAAAAGCACCACGATCTTCCTGACGTGTGATCCAAGCATTCGTGGAAGGAATTCGACTCGAACCCTACTCGATATGCTTACCCGGAAAATCTCAAGATTTTCCCAAAACCCTGGCGAATTTTTCTCTTCTTCTCTAAGAAAGTCGAAATTATATGTGTGTTGAAACTGGGAGAACTCTCTTTATATGAGGAGAGTAATCTTATCTCTCCGAAGGATTAAATAATTAAGAGATAATTATTACATTAATCCTTTTTCCAAATAAAGATAAATAAAATAATTATCCCAAACAAATTAGGATAAATCATATTATTATCTAATATTTCATGAATTATCATTTAACAAATAAAGATAAATCACAGCATTAAATAATTATCGAAAAGCGAATTTTCCAATAATTAAATAATAACACAAAATGCATGCGCACCTTTCTTTCAAAGTAAGGTCACGCACCTTTTAATATATTTGACCAAAAAATCAACACACGATTTGAAGTGAAATTCAAAAAAATAACTTTTCCGCAGATTTAATTATTTAAGCAACTTATTTAATAGTCCATTAAACAATTAATTCACATATCGTTTTAATAAAGTCGGCGAAACTAAATTAATATTATTAGGATTCGACGTCAGAAAATAAACATCTTATATTAGGAAGCGAAATTTAAGATGGAGTAATAATCGGCGACTCCGATAAATCAAATAAATAATTATAGAATAATTATATTCGATAAATCAATCACAGAATATGCCACCATAATCCCGTGATCTGCACTCCTCCGATTATGAGATTATATTTATCTCGCGAAGAATAATAATAAGCGTCATTGATATAATCATTGCATATGGATTAATCCTCCGTAAACTCGTTCATTCTAAATCGAGGAAGTTACCGTTAACCACTTTTAAACCTCTTATCCTTATTTACCATTAACCCCAGTGATCAATTAATTCATACAACCGTATGTGATCAATCGATGTGATATGAACTCGCGCGATCGATCGATTTCTAGGATTAACAAATAATGAAGGCTGTCTATCTACTTCGTAAATGGAAGGAATGGATTCGTATATGCGTGATAACACGAACTACTCACTCAATCGAGACAATGCCAAGATGGGGTAATCTGAATTACGAGACTCGATGTAATCGCTTAACCGTCAAGTCAAACCTCATCTTGATTCAAGCGATTGATCTGTGATCACCTCAGATTAAGATATATCCATAAATATGATCATCCATTGATTCGATAAGACTTCCGATTACGGAATTATATCGAGAACTCTAATCAAATCGGTCGATACATATGATATATCATCATATATAAATGCCCCATTAGATTCTCTTAACGAAAGTCGGATAAGACAATCACACCATATGTGTTCGAAGCGCATTAATAACGCGTTAAAGAGACCCGATACTCTCGATTAACTTCACTACTGGCTAATTGTATTTTAAAGTACATCTTCAGCGACTCAATCCTCCCGTATATACCATACAGCGAGTCAAATGATTACGTAAACGATATATACTTTAGGGTTTTACGTAGTGTAATTACTATTGTCGCATCGATGAATATGAGAATAATAAATATGAATAATAACGTCAATTCATTTATTAAATAAAACAATTACAAAAATTGTCTTTCGGGCATCACACCTAACAGGAATAACATTTATTCCTTACAATTGAAGATGTCTACTAAATCCTGACAAACAACTGAGCTCGTGTTCTTCATAAGAACCGGAACACAATAATATTTATTTAGTTCATTTATCAGTTTACTAGACTCAAAATATTATATAATAAATGCTGCAACATTTGCTTCACTTTCCATATGTTAAAATATTATATATTTAAACCTTTCTCCAAAGATATCATATATCTAAGAGTTGACTTTAGTTTAGATAGATTTATCTCAACTTTTTTTTGCTTAGAATAAAGACTTTGATAAGTTCTCTTATTCAAGTATATGCCCTAACTTTCCTTTTAATCCTTTAAACACTCGTAAATATTTTTTAATGTAGTCTTCATAAGTCTTAAGAAAAATCACAAGAGCTTTGTCATTAATTTCCTTTCATAAAGAAAATCCAATGTTTATTAGATAGTTTATTTAGCCTTTTGAATCATATTCAAAACATGAACTATTTAATTATCTTCAAACAATGATTAAAGAAATAAGTCGATACTTAAATCTTACAATTTTGAAAACAACCTTTCCAAAATTCGATGGTCATTCTTATCCAAAGTTTGAATTAATTGTCATCGTATGACAGAATGATTATATTGGATCGTATCCAATAGATGATTAATTCATTGAAACTTATTTCAAGTGATTTAATCATATCATGAGCTTCCGTTTTTCATTAATAATTAAAGTCTTGGAGCACTCCATCAAATATGTAGTCTCCTTATCTCTAACTATTATAACAAGGTCGCTTGTGTCATTGCTTATTTTAAAATGATTAAAATTACTTTACCATACTTAAGAACGTTTCTCAAAAGGTAACAGTCATAATTTGGTTTTAACAATCGAGAATAAAACATAGAAATAAAAGTTCGCTAGAAAAATACAACATAAAAATAAAGATAAAAGAGTGTTGTTGTTTATACATGCAAAATAAAAAATGGTCCTTTTAGTTTAAGATTTTGCTCCCACTAGTCAACTACTCCCAATTGACTTTCAATTAATTTCCAAAATTCTTTAGTGGCTAAGATCCCACCTAGTTACGTCGATTCTGTTAGGTGTAGTGCCCGAAAGACAATTATCTAATTGTTTTAGGACAGAATTAATAATTCATCTTATTATATGCATGTATGCTTATAATTAAGACATTACTGAAAACCCTAAGTACCTCGTTTATGTAATCACATAGCTCAGTGTATGGCTATATGCAAGAGGATTGAGTTAGTGAGATGTACTTAAAATTAACTTAGTTCGTAGCGTTGATTAATCTGAGTACAGGTCTCATGATTAATATGCTAATAATGCGCCCAGAACACTTTACGGTGTAACAATCTTATCCGGACTGTCGGTAATAGGGTACCTAGTGGGGCATTTATATATGATGATAATCATATAGGGCTGGACCGATTTGATTTGAGTTCTCGATATAATTCCGTGATCGATAAGTCTTATCGAATCACAAGATGATCATATATGGATTAATCTCAATCCTTAGGTGATCACAAACAACTGCTTAGACTAAGGTAGATTTTGATGTGTTAGTAAGGATCACTTCGCAGTATGTGGTCCAACACTTCTCGTTGGCTCTATTCTGGAATGAGTGAGTAGTCTGTGCTATCACAGATATAGAATCCATTCCTTCCCTCGGGAAGTAGACAGACAGTTCCCTTATTTGTTAATCCTAGAAACTGATCGATCCACGGAGTTCATATTATATTAGTTATAAACTAATTGATCACTAGGGGGTTAATGGTAAATAAGGATAAGAGATTTCGAGAAGGGTTTACGGAGATATCCCGTATCGAAACGAACAGTCTATGGAAGATTTATCCGTATGTAATGATTACATCAGTGGACGCTTATCAATTCATGGTTGAGTGTAAGTTATCTATATTCGGCAGAGTTCAGTTTCGGGTTTATGGTGGTATAATCCCGGAATTAATAGATTGAATATTATTGTTCGGTCTGACGAATAATTTTATTTAATTTATTGTAGCTACTGAATATGGGTCCATGGTCCCCGATGTGGCTTCTAATATAGCATATATGTTTTCTCGTCGTTTCACCTCAATTATAATTAAATAGTTGGATTGGACTATTTAATTGATATGTGGAATAATTGTTTAGTTGGACTAAATAATTAAATACACGGAAAAGAGCATTTTTAAGTGAATTCTTACCAAAATTAGTGTGTTGACTTTTTGACCTAATTGGTCAAATATAAAAGTGGCGTGTATTACTTGTTTGGTTATCAAGAAATTTGTTTTCTTGGATAATTATGGTACAAGTATTTAATTATTTATTTGTTGAATAATTAATTAAGGAAAAAAATATTAGATTGATCCTTAAATAATCTAGATTTATTCTAGATTATTCTAGGAGTATCTTTTATTTAATAAGGATTATTATTATAATAATTATCTCTTAATTATTAAATCCTTGGAGGACAATGATTAGTCTCCTATATAAAGAGAGTTCTCCCAAGCCTTTAGACACAATCACAAATTTCGAAATAATTGAGAAGTATTAGGCTTTGATATTTTGGCCCAAATACTAGGGTTTCGAGTTTCAGAAAACTTCAGATTTTCTAAGGTAGTATATCGAGGAGGTCAAGCGGCTTGAATCACCATCCACTTGGTGTTGCTTGGAGATACACGTCGGAAGACGGTGGCTTCTCAATTCTTGGATCTTGGATCTCGGATTGTTCTTGGTGTTTATTCGCAATAAACCGGTAAGAAATCTAAACCCCCTCGTAGGTTTAGATTTATTATTCATGTATTTTGATTGTTTAGATCTAGATCTTATACTTTCCGCTGCGTAATCGGGTGGATCTTTGATCCATCCGGCGATATTACATCCTACATATTCCCTGTTGTGGCTGGTGAACTGAAATAATTCGATGAGTAGGTGACACTTCATCAATCACATCACTATGTGACTCTTGGTTGTTGACCAGTCAACTCTTTGACAATACACATTACAATGTGGTGGCCAACCCTTCTCTCTAAAAATTACCCGACCCCTGCTGTGGCTGATGATCGAATAAATTTTAGTAAAGTCATAACCCAATATTCGCGAGATCACTTACATTTATATCTCAATAATAATGATATACCCAAGGTAGGCCAACCCCCAGCTGTGGTTGATGGATTGGATCCGAACATGAGCTTTTCACCGTCATCATAATATTGGAAGACAATTCCGACTTAATTTTTGTTGTGGAAGTATTTATGTAAATTAATCCACTTAATTAATTTTTAATTACGGTCTCATCAAATATATCTATCTCTATAGACATACATTCTACTCATTCATCTAAATCGTGCATAGTCATGCATCTATTGTATCATAAATACAAGCACAAATATTTAAATGCGTAAAGTAACCGGTATGATCATGGATCTTTCCTAAGAGTGGTTTCGAATACAAACTGACGAAACTGCGGGTCACAGTCTAAGGGTAGCCGGAAACCTCCAATGGGATCTTTAATGTGCCATCTCGAAGGGGATCTTTATTCGTCTTTTTTTGGTCTTCATCTTCTGCTCCATTCTTGTTACATTACATTCTATCTAATAAAATAAATACACCCGCCGCACACAGGGGGAGCTAACGGGAATTGGATAATGTAGAAAATAAACCAGGTCATGTTTTTCACAACGGCCTAGGACAATTTTTAAACCAATAAAAAAATAAATCATTCACATATATCCTATAGGTCGAGTCCATGATCAATCGGGGTCCATATAATCATATTATATCTAACACAATATCTAATCCATACAATAAAATCTTATGAAAAAGATGAAATCTAAAATTTACCAACTTGCGTCTTTAATTAATCGATTAACGTTTAATCAATTAAATATTTTTATCCAATCAATTAACTAATTAAATTTTAATTAATTAAATAATTTTGATCGAAATAAAAATTAACGATTAATTTTTCAAACGATTTCTATTTTAATTTTAATTAATTAGAACTATTCAAAATTAAAATTAGGCATCTTTATTTTATTTCCTTTGATTCCTAATCAAAGGGATGCCTTTGGTTTCCAAAACCAAAAGCACCCACCAAAGCCCTTCCAAAATCAAAATTTTGAAAATGACCTAGGTCTACGTTTTTTTCAAAATCAAATATTTTGAAAATGGCCTAGGCCTATTCACACAAGATTTGGAAATACCAATATTATTTAATGCCATGTGACATCCCAATGACCCAAACTATTTGAATCATTAGTTAGCCACATGACACCAACTAAACAAAGACATATCAATGCACAATAAAATATCACAAAACGATAAAAGGAAGATGGGGTCCACCGCATATGGCCGGCCGACAAAGAAGCTGACCTTAAGGCGCCGCCGCCGCCCGGCAACACGTGGGGCCGCCACTTCATTGACCCCGACCCGAGCGTCGGCCTCTTTTTTTTGTTTCTCGTTTCGCGAATCTAGATCTTGCATCTATTATAAATTAATTACTACGTAAATTAACTAATGCTTATTGCTTAAGCTCGAAACTCGCTCTGATACCACTGTTAGGAAATCTACGCGAGAACGCAGTAGAATTCAAAATTTTATTTCCTTTTAACCCAAGATCGACTTCATTTAAGCAACAAACATATAAAGTTAGTAGACGGTGGTTACCTTACTTGATCTAAAAGATCGACGCTTTGACCGTCTATGGAGAGTAGTAGTGCACGAGCCGCCTAAGTGTTCGGTCTCTACCAGTGATCCACACGAACAGCCCGCCGGAATCCCATCATGGATTGCTACCAGAAAACTTAGTTTCTAGACCGACATTTTCTCTCTCTCAAAATCTCTCTAAGAAGCTCTCTTGTTTTTCACAAGAACTATTAGTCTCTAGAAATTATGATGATATAAAAGAGCTAGCCAGTCCTTCTATTAAATAGAGTCAGTGGCGCCCCTATGTCTCCCGATCTGATTGGGAGAAGTTTCCTAGTAAATTGGGAAAAAAAGAAAACTATTTTCCTAATAAAACAAGGAAAAATATATTTGATTGATTTATCTCATTTAATTTAATATCTAATATTAAATATTTTCAATATATTATCAATATTTAATATTGATTATCTTTATCTCATTACCATAAATCTATTAATATCCAATATTAATATATGAGAATATCATTAATTAAATTGCACAATTCAAATGATATATATGATAATATCATTAATTAAATTTCACAATAATTTATACACAATATTGGCGGCCCAAATAGTCATAAATTGGCATCGGAATATTCTTAATTAATATAATACTACGATTAATTAATTTGCAAAATACATGTGTATCAATATACATAAATAATTTCGAGAGACATATACATTATATGTATATTTAATTAATATCTTGTATTTTTTTTTTAGAAAACCTTGTATTTAATTTATTCATAATAAATAAATACCATCATATTAATTTATCACTATAACACTTTATAGTCCAGATAAAACTTTTCTTATTTGGTTATCACTATAACCGCATTTTAATCCGGCTAGATTTTCTTATGTGTGTGACCCCATAGGCTTCCGAATATGTTGGCCGTAGGCACAAAGTGCAATTATGAAAATGCCCTTCATACCTAATGATCATGGATAGCGTCTAGCAACACGTCCACGACCCCCAATCATCGAAAGAGTCAAATGCGATGACTACTACCTTTCATGTGAAACAATTACCATGTAAACAGAATCCTATCGCTATAATAATATCCATACGGTCGTACGTCGAGTGTCAAACATCAACGACCGTATCTTATAATCTGGATATCATACTCTCTCGAAGTAACATATTACTTCTGCTTTGCAAAGACTTTCGAGAATAAGACTTTTCTTATAAGAAAGCCTTTTCGGATATTTACTCCTAATCATAGGATACGCGATTTTCGGACGAGCAACATGAATCCTACGCATGCTTCATTATCACACCCAATCACTACCGTATGATCGCCCCATGGCTAGGGGAAACCTCAATAGTGTCAAAGTATGACAATCCACACCGTGATTTCATGAAGACTCCGATCTCATGATAATTACACAACCATCACATAATGTGACATTTAATAAAGTAAGTGGGTCAGTCTAATGTACGCATTCTCTAATACGGGTCCACGTACTGTCCAAGTGTATCTACACTTTGATAGACGAGATCTATCCCTACCTTCAATAAGATAGAAGACATCCAATACGTGCTAGTCTAATCGTACTATTAATGTCCCGTTTAATAGCACATATGACTAGAAACATTTAAGTATCAAACATTTTAAAGTGAGTCGAGATCTCATCAACCATAATCACTATTATGATTTTTCTCTCACAGCTTGACACCAGGGACGTTATCATATATACAATCACAAATTGGTTCAGAATATATAATAACATAAAAGTCATTTATCATATGTATAAACATAAAGAAATAGTAGAAATGATCCGACCCGGTCGGATCGGGTCCAACCCGATTGGGTTTAGGACACTATTTCAACATATAAAGATGCAGATTATGTTGGGGATATTGAAGACCGAAGATCCACTTCTGGATATGGTGTCTTTCTTGGGGTAATTCGGTCACCTAGAGAAACAAAAAACAATGTGTGATGGCCAGATCCAGTGTTGAAGCTGAGTTCAGATCCATGGCTTTAGGTGTCTGTGAGCTACTATGGGTCAAGATCATTCTACATGCCCTTAAGATCAAGTGGTCTCCTCATATGAAACTGTATTGTGACAATAAATCTTCTATCAATATTTCTCACAAACCATTTCAGCATGATAGGACAAAGCACATTGTGGTTGACATGCACTTCATCAAAGAGAATATTGAGAGTGGGTTGATATGCACTCTATTTGTCTCCACCTACGACCAAGTTACTGATGTCTTCACCAATGGTCTTTCTGGAACAACTTCGACGGATATCTCTGTCAAGCTGAGAATGTGTGATAGTCATTCTTCAGCTTTAGGAAGAGTGCTAGAATTCATAACCTTTAGACTTACATCTACCATTGCTTTAATGAAAGGAAAATGAGAACACACAAACAACCCCTTAAATAACCATGTTTCTTTCTGGAGAAATAATTCCCAACATCTAACTTGCCTCACGAATATCAAAATGTCCAAATTTCTAAAACATGTCAAGAGGCACTAAGCGAAAAAGAGTGGAGGCTTGCTATGAAAGCATAAATGAATGCACTAAAAGCAAATGTAACATGGGATCCGGTGGACTTGCCCAAATGAAAGAAGTTAGTTGGATATAAGTGGGTATATACCACAAAATTCAGAGCAGATGGCATTTTGGAATAGTATAAAGAAGGATTGTTGTTAAGGAATGGTGGTCTAGGGTGTAGCTGGGTAGGGTGGGGTGAGTGAGGTGAGGTGTGGCGAGGTAGGGTGGTGGATCAATGCTAGGTAGCTAAGGTAAGGTAGGGTGATGGGTATGGTAAGCTAAAGGAAGAGTACAATTGGTAGATGGGTGTTGAGGTAGGATGAATAGAGAGGTAGGGTGATATGTAGGGTAAGTGGTAGATTGGGATGGGGTGTGATGAGGTGGATGAGGAGGGGTATGGTAGGGTAAGATAGTAATGTAAGATAGTAATATAAGATAGGTGGTGGGGTAGGGCTACCTCACAACACCTAACCCCACTCCACAACCATCCTAACCTACCTTATGCCCCTACGCGACAACACCCTACCTTTTTTCCACCACCCCTATCCTATCCTACCATACCTTCCGCCTCACATTATTGCTCACAGGCATCATCACTCGACATGTCACATATTATAAAAATTGTTCCATTCAATTATTTCATGTTGTAAATGCATGAATGGAATAACTTCATTTTCATTACATTACATAAAATTTTAAGGTTAAAGGTTGTAAAAGACAATTTTAATCTAAAATGATTGAGAATGACAAACATGTAGTACCACATGTGCAAAAATATAACAATCTTGTCCTTTTGGACTCTGTACCCAAAATTTTATTCATTTGATTTAATTCCATTAATACGAAACAAATGTTTACTAATGTTGTATGAGGGACATATTAGGAAAGGAAGCGTTGATTCGCAGGGGAGAAAAGGAAAAATTAGAACAAGTTATGAGTATTTTAGTCAAAACAAAGGTGGATTATTGTCTTAAATTGCTTAATTTTTTTAAACTAAATTACTTTTTTTTATTAGGGGAAAATTATAAATAAAGTACTTATCCCGATAAAGAACTTAGTCACTCATACAGTCATACCGGCCCAGCAGACGTCGCCACGGGCTCCAAAGTTTTAACAAACCGAAAACCGATATATGAACCATTAGTGGTTTTATGGTGGTCCAGAATCATCATGTCACATTTGTTCATCAATAAAAATCTTTATAAGAAGGGTAAAAATGTAAATTAATGACATTTATATTTTACACGGTAGACCCTTATATATTTTGTTGTTTTTGTATTGGTCCTGGATCACCAAGTCATACTTGGTCCAGGACCATAATAAAATTTCCGATGAACCACAAACCTGCCTCCTATCTCTTTTCTTTTTTACTCAGCAACATTTCAGGAGGGGAAATACACCAATACCAAGATTGAGCTCCTTCATTACAAATCAAGTTTCAATCAAAATGAATTGAAAGCTTCTTCTCAACATTGTTGTAACAACTTGCAGTTTCTATCTGAATTATTTGTCTTCATTTGTTTTCTGGGTAGTGTAATTTAGAATGGCGTTTTCTTCTCCGACTTGTTTGAACCGGCCAATTTCATCTTTCAATGCATTTTCTTCCACCCCTTCTTTTAGATTCTTCAATCCACATGATCAAAAACATAAAAATTCAGCCATTTTAGGATTTCAGACCTCTTCCAGGAGTTTGTTCATCAGATGTTGCTCCCCTGACTTTGATTCCAGCTCCGACCATGGGCATGACAGGTATATATATTCTCAATGATACAAGTTTTTAGCTTTCATTTTTCGTTATTTGTGTTGTAAAGCATATAGCTTTGTCATTCTAAAATTTTCTTTACCTTTACTTGCTACTAGGCATCCTCCAGTTACTTCGAAGCCTCCTCCTTTTAGCATTACAATGAGTGAAAATGGTTCTTCACGACCGTCACATAGATGGCGCAGGGTGCTGCTCAAAGTAAGTGGGGAAGCACTTGCGGGAGATCATTTGCAAAATATCGACCCAAAGGTGCATTGCAGTTCATTTTTTGACCATGATGTTTTAAATCCCCTACCACAGGACCTTATGTTGTGCTAAGGTCCAGGGTCCCTATCCTATGCATGCACTTAAATAATATAATGTTGTGCAGGTCACTATGGCCATTGCTAGGGAAGTTGCATCAGTTACTCGTCTTGGGATCGAGGTAAATGTGGAGTTCCTTCTCTGTGAGCTGTATTTAGAGCATGTTTTGTTAAATTTATGGATGATCTTTGTAAGTTGACTCTTTTACTTTGTATCACATGTATACATATGTAAAGGAATATAGAAGTTTGGGCATCTCTGTTTAGCTGTATATTACACTGAGCCACATGTGACTAGAAACATGCTTGTTCATGCCACTCTGCTTTTGAATGTTTGTTCATTTCTGGAAATCGTATTATCTGTCTCACTATGACCTAGATTTTTAGTGTCGTGTTCAATGATGCGTCCGCTATATGTAAAGGGCTTTTACAATGCAGTTAAATTTCTCAGGTTGCCATAGTTGTTGGTGGAGGAAATATTTTCCGTGGATCGTCTTGGGCAGGAAGCAGTGGCCTTGATCGCTCTTCAGCAGATTACATAGGGTACATTCACATAGATTGACTTGTGTTGCTTTTCAGTTCTGATCCAATTGCTTAGGATTTCATCTAAATGTAGCCTTTGTTTCATTGGTAATACACAAGAAATTATCCTTGATACGCATCTTGCAAGTTTTCATGATCATTGTGCAATTTCACTAGCTTTTGTTCACATAAGTTGTCCATCTACTGATGAAGACATAGATCTTCATTACATAGGCCAATAATCTTCTTTAATCTCCTCCTATTTACTTGAATGTTCCTTTTGCCTTGCTGGTGCTGCTTCGCTTATGAAAGTAGCCTAAGGTATTCTTTTCATATGAGCCCATCCTGCCATATTAGTATTGTAACAAAAGACATCTCTTTAGATGATGAAAGTAGACAACTGAATTGGTTAAAAGAAAAAAAGACAAAAAACACTATTATGGATGGTGGTTAATTTTATTTAGATCTTTCATTTGTAGATTCTTGTTTGTAGATATGATTGAGAAAGGGCTTTATCCATGATACCAGTTCAAATGGTTTTAATGCTTCTTAAGGGCTGATTTTATCGTTTGCAAAGATTTGGACAGAACAAAGGCCTTGTATCAACTGTCAAGAGTATTATCCCCTACCTTTGTAGAGCTCATTCAGTTCTGAAATACTTCTTGTGCTCTGTTTGAAATGTTCTTAATTTCATCCCTAGCGCTTTCAAAGAACTTGACCGCTCGTATACAATATTTCCAAATAACCAACTACAACATGCAACATTTTTACTTTAGAAATATAGTGAAATATACTTTGTTACTTTCATGGTCAACTTCTAAATAGACCAGACTTTTTCTCATCAAAAGAGGATGTTGTGTAACAAAATGGGAAAGAGTATGTCTTACTCCTAGCATGCATCTCGGTTGAAGAAAGTGGTGATAATTGGTTTGATATTTGAAGTAGACTTGTATATGCTCTTCATCGATCTCGATGCAACATATACTACAGTAGTTAGGTAGATCATGTGGAGAGTTTGAATAGAAAGAGAGAAAAGTACATTAGTGTTAATAAATACATGAAATTGATGCTGTGTGTGTACCTAATAATTTCCTATTATAATAGTCATATGCGAACGATCATCTTTAAGCCTATCATTCCATGAATTGATCATGGATGAATGCAATGCTTAATAATCAAAAGAATTTCATGGACTGTATTTCTTAAGGCTCTGTTTGGTTGGAAGGAAACAAACGGAACATAGTAGAGAGGATTGTGACCGAAGAGAAAGGAGGGGAAGGAGAATTTCTTATTAATTTCATACCTTCAGGTACAAATTTCAAGCAATACATATAAAACTAAGGCCGTCCAACATAGAAAACAGCCTAACAGCTAAAAAGGTGGTCCAACAGCTCTTGTACAGTGTTCCCAACGGACATTGTACAATAAGAACAATTCCAGGATCATTAAACTCTCATGGAGATCAAATGAGAGGAACAATGATGAAAAGCAAGGAGAAATACAAAGACTAAGCCTTAATTTTAACACCCCTCCTCAAGGTTGGTTGTGGATATTAAGCTTGCATGTCATCTGTTGAAACTGAGAGATCGGAGATCCTTTGGTGAAGATGTCTGCAACCTGATCTAGTGAGGGAATCAAGATATAGTAATTTCCTTGTTCTCGGCCTTCTCTTTGATGAAGTGTCTGCTATATTGTCGTGTTTGGATCTGTCATAGTGGACAAGATTTTCAGACATGTCGATGGCAGATACTTTGTCACAGAGCAGTTGAATAATTGATTTATAGGAACCTTTATCTCCTCCAAAATCTTCTTGAGCCACATCCCTTCACAATACAAGGTTTAAGAAACAAGAAGAAAACGAGAAGGTATATTCCTTCCTGGCAGGGCTGAAACAGGAGTTGGATGAAGCGAGGGGAAGAATCCTATGAAGAAAACCCCTACCATCTCTCAGGGGGGTCTTCTTAGAGGTAAGAAGAGAAGAGTCTAGGCTTAGGGTGATTCACAAAGGGCCTGATCCAGGTCCGATAAGCAAAAATCATGATTCCAGCCTGGAGTCATCAACTTTGATGACTTTCAAAAGTGATGATAAAGGGAAGAAGCAGAAACCCTGGTTTGACCACTTCAAAAACAAGGTCATACCAAGGATACTTGTTGGGGAATTCATGGAAAAACCTCAAACTGGAAACCAAGGGGACAAACTGAAGCAGCCGGGGAGGCAAGTAGACCTAACCAGGTGTCATCAGAACCAAGTCAGAAGAATCCTAGCCCTCTGTCTTTCACAAAGGAGCAACTAGAGCAACTCAGTCTTCTTCTTTCCAATCAGACCCAATCCAGTCAAAAATGTACTATAGCAGATTCTGGTAATATCTTTGCTTTTTCTGCCTTAGACTCTAAGTCTGTTGCATACTGGATCATAGACTCAAGTGCAACTAACCATATGTCAAACTCCTCGGACATTTTCATACACTCTTTGTGGATGAGATCAGAAAGTAAGGATAGCTGATGGGTCCCATTCAACGGTTGCTGGAAAAGGCTTAGTACCTATCATTTCTTCTCTTACTCTCCATGAGGTCCTTCATATTCCTAAACTTTCATGAACCTTATTTCTGTTAGCAAGTTAGTCTCATAGATTAACTGTAACATAACCTTTTCCTCTGTTGGCTGTGAGTTGCAGGATGTGAATTAGGGAAAGGTGATTGGCATTGCTAAGGTACAAGGTGGGCTCTACATTCCCGAGGAATGGGATGTGACCAGAAATAAGCAAGACCTTAGGACTAGTTGTTACAGTTCATCAAATATATCTAATAATGAAGTCATGTCGTGGCATGCTAGGCTAGATCATCCTATTTTTAGATATTTGAAAAATGTTTCCCAAATTTTTTTATCAATAAAGTTTGTTTGATTTTCAATGTGAGGTTTATGAGTTATCTAAACAGAAACGTAGCACTTACATACCACAACCCTATAAACCTGCCAAACCATTCACCTTCATTCAATAAACAGAAACGTAGCACTTACATACCACAACCCTATAAACCTGCCAAACCATTCACCTTCATTCAAAGTGATGTCTGGGGACCCGCAAGACACAACACTATAAATGGAAATAGATGATCTGTTTCGTTTATAGATGATCACACACATGTCACATGGGTTCATTTACTCTAGAGTTGAACAAGCTACAATTTTATAATATGATTAATACTCGGTTCCACAGAAAAATAGAAATTTACTATAATAATAAAAGATTTTTTTCTCAGAAAATGGATTGGTTCACCATAGTTCTTGTGTCAACACACCTCCACCTAATGGTGTGGCTGAGAGAAAGAACATGCACATGCTAGAGGTAGTCAGGTCCCATGCTAGCATCTAAGTGTCCTAAATACTTATAAAACAGTGTATTTAATTAATAGGCTTCCCTCTAGACGAATAGGGTTCAAAACACCTCTGGATGAACTTAAAACACGTTTTTCAACTACCAGACTAATTCAGGATTTGCCTCTGAAAGTGTTTGGGTGTGTTGCCTTTACACACACCTATTCCAAGGCAAACTGGACCCAAGGTCTAACAAGTGTGTTTCTGTTGGGTACTCTGCAAACAAAAGGGCTTTAGGTGTTTTGATGCTGAAAAAAAGGAGAAAAAAAAATACAAACAATGGATATCATTTTTTTTCTCCTGAAAACCTGATGTACTATAGTGGCAGCTTCACAATGGTTCTGATTTGAACTTTTTCCAGTATTCAGCTGGGTGAAAAGCCTTTTAAGTGCCTCAATCCGATCCTTACTAAAAGGAATTGACTCTCCTGGTTCCTTCTCATCAGAAGTGACAAGATTCCCAAAGTTTTCATTCTTAATCCATTTATTTTGGGATTTCAGATCTGGCCTACCATGAAACTTCCAGCAGTTATCTTTGATATGACCAGATTTCTTGTAGTTCTCACGCCATGGTTTGCAAATTTTTTTCCTTATTATGATTTTGTGAGGGAATAACTCTAGCAATAAAGGCTGAGTTGTCAGTAGATCCTTCAGATTGTCCAGGAGTATTCTTAAACATCACTTTCTTCTTGCTCTCCTCGTGTCTAGCCTCAGATTGTTCAATTATTCGCTTGACCTCTTCCTTGATTTGAGCTTTCATCTCATAGATTTCAGAAACATATGACTACCTTCAATTGGCCTTAATTCTCAGCTCTTCCATGGACTACACATAGACATGATATCTTTCGTGCACCAGGATGTGCTTTGTAATTAAGGGGGATTGTGCTCATAAAGCCCAAAGTCATCACTTTATAAACCATTAAACTGACCTTTACCTTGAAGTATTGGTTTTGGTCTTGTGGATGAACACCTTAGACATGTTCAGGAGAAAATCTCATGATATATGTTTCCAGATGAATGGATGATGTAGTGAGTGTTAGTGAGACAATGGAATAATTCAATTTCAGTGATATACATAAGAGGTGAAATGTTTCAAATTGAGTACAATGAAAATGTTACATTTGGTTTGCTTGGGGTCACCATTAATGGCAGAAGGGGTGGAGCCGCCACCTACCTCTAGAATGTTTGCTTCAGTGCTAGAAGGAGCATTACCACCAGTCTCGGGTTTCGGAAGCTTATCATCATGCCGTGGTGAGCCTGCCTTCTTTATCAAAAAATCGGAACTACAGTTCCTTGCTAAACCCTTAGGCAACGCCTTAACAACGAGCTTTCCATATTATCATCCAAAAATCGATGACGTCAGAAAGTTCTTTGTAAAGCTTGAATTAAAACTGAATGTAAATTGGGATTGCTTGATAATCGTCATGTTCTGAATAAACCGGGGTGTTTGGATGATTACAATCACCTCTTTACACGGAGGTATTGGAGTATCGGACGTCTTCCTATACTACTTCTGAATGGAATTTAGATTTTTGTCTTAATGAGTAGGCATCTTTATCACCCATTTTGTTTGCGTTTCTCTTGCAATTTTTAACAAACACTACATTTGGAAGATTGCATCGCTCATTGGAAGGCCGTTGCAAAAAGATAATGCAACATTAAATCTGAGACGTCCCTCCGTTGCACGGTTCTGATTGAAGTTGATTTGGTTAAGCAATAGAAGAGTCCAAGAATCCTCTTCTTTATGAGGATGGGGAACATACGATCCTGCAGCCCGAGGAACGTCCTTTTGAGCAGCAGCTTGTTGCTTTGAATAGTTATGGACTTTCGCAAGGCAGGTTGGTTCGCCTTTTGCGATTTCTTTTCAGCTTGCCTTAATAAAATAAATTAAAAATCTTAAAAAGAATGAGTATATGGACTTCAAGTTTCGTAAAACTACAATTGTTGAATCTTCAATACATAATCCCTAACCCTAATGGGCCTAACTTGACCAACACTCCAAGACACATAAGTCGGCTATACACAGCCGACACTGTCACACACACACACACACTGTCACACACAAAATACAATATTATTATGATATTATTATTCTAACAGAGAACGACTATGAAACATAATTTTTCATTGGTACTGGGAGGGTATAGTATATGACAAGCTAACTGGAGACAAAATGAGCATATAGAGAAGCCACAAATGTGGAATAAGGCTCGAGTTGTTGTAAACTAGGTGATCTGGGCCTGTGGTTGAATTGTTTGGCTGCTATGTAATTGGCTCATTATTATTATTATTATTATTTTTTTTTTTTTTTTGTTTTACACGCGCGCGCGCACACATATATGTACTATATGTGCGAGTAAGTGTTCATACTACCGTATTGGCTGGCTGATTCAGGATGTTGGCTACTGTAATGAATGCTATATATTTACAAGCCACAATGGAGAGCATCGGTATCCCAACAAGAGTCCAGACTGCATTTCGCATGTCAGAAGTTGCTGAACCATACATACGGAGGAGGGCTGTAAGGCATTTAGAGAAAGGAAGAGTAGTCATTTTTGCTGCAGGGACCGGAAATCCCTTCTTCACTACCGACACTGCTGCCGCCCTTAGGTGTGCTGAGAGTAAGTGCACCATTTCTCTTTGCTTCAAACTCTGTTACTTGAATCAGCTATATATGTGCACGTGTTTCTGGGTTCAATCTTGAAATAAAATTACCTTTATCCACTTAGGGACGAATAACTAGGATACACACACCTGGGGACGAATTTGTAATTTCCAAAAGTTGGATACGGGATTTTCGTCTGTTTAACGCACAACTGATTGTTGTTTGATAATGCGGTAGTTAATGCTGAGGTGGTGCTGAAAGCAACAAATGTTGATGGAGTATTCGATGATGATCCGAAACAAAATCCCAATGCTCGTCTTCTCGATACCTTGACATATCACGATGTAACTTCAAAAGAACTTTCTGTTATGGACATGACGGCAATCACCCTCTGTCAAGAAAACGACATTCCTGGTATGTAGTAAAATATGCATGTGTCTTTAATTCCTGGTATGTTTGTCTGTGTTAGAATATATACCAAGACAACATGGATGACTGACATTGGTTTTGGTTTATGCAGTTGTTGTTTTCAATCTGAACAAACCAGGCAACATAGCTAAAGCCATTTGTGGAGAAAGGGTAGGAACATTGATAGGTAGAGAATGGAACAAATAGTGATGTAGTCCTCTCTGGGACTAGAATAAAATTGCTTAGTAAATTTGCAGCTTCTGTAGTCCCTCTCCTTCACTTTATGGTTGTTTGACTGGTCAACTTTTCTTTTTGCATGATATGTAGATATTCTTAGGGGTTCTAAAGGCATCCCAAAATTACTTCCGGTTCCGGCACCCATTTAATGAATATTTTTTCAGACGAAAAAAACGTCGGTGACACTGGCGTTTCTTGTTGAACACCAACGTCAGTAGTGGTGTGCAACAAAAAACGCCGGTGGGAAATCGTGGACTGACGTTTTCTGAGTTTTAACACTTTTACAAAGGGGACGTCGGTGATACTGGTGTTCCTTGTGTAAAAAATCACTGGATGCCCGAAGTAATTTTTTTTTATGGTGCCGGGAGTAAGGGAGGTGTCAGTAGTAAATAGGAGGTGCCGATAGAACCCCACTATTCTTATCATTAATCACTTGGCCTTCTTCTGTTTATTAATCAGCCGCCTCCGTTCTCAACTCATCGCATCATTTCCAATTACAATTATTAACAACTCCAAATGATAGTGGTATATATGTTTCCGATGCGTATAATGTAAGACTTTTTTTTTACTCTCTTTGATATGATATGTAATTATTGTGTATGAGTGAGTAAAAATATAAGATTAATATGTCATTTGGTATAATCTTAATATGACGATTATATTCTACACTGTTAAAGCTTTTTAACAAAGCCGTGTCATCGGTTTATGAATATTTTTCCCATAAATATTTTATCAAAAATGCATAAACCTTTTATAGCGTCTAATGCACATAAACATTTTCTCTACTATCATAACCCTTTATCTATTTACACACAAGCTTAATATTAAAAAAAAAAAAATCAGAAAAAGTCAAATAATTTATTTCAAAAAAATGTCAAATTATGAACCGGATGGTCTGCACCAACCTTTCCAAAAGATTTAACAAAAAATTTACGGAAATTTTATTACGGTCCTGGACCAAGTATGACTTGGTGATCCAGGACCAATAAAAAATTACAAAAATAGGTGGGGCCAACTGTGTAAAATATATATGTTCCGTTTTTACAAATTTACCCTTAATTTAAGAATTTCTATTGGTGAGTCCGGACCACCATAAAACTGCCGAAAAATTTAAACCCTCCGTTGGAGGTGCCTAACAAAGAAGAAAGAAAAGAGAGAGAGAGAGAGCAAAACATAGTAGTATAATAATGCAGGGATGGATGGATAGAGTCGTCAATCCTTCAAAACGTCGACTGCATTAAAATTAGTTAGTTGACTGACTTACTGTGTGAATGAGAACGGGGAAAGGTACAGCTGGTCAACTTGCTTGTCTGCCTGTAATTTATACCCTGTTTAATAATTTCCTTAAGATTTAGTCAAGCCACATATATATAAAATATATAAATGATGATATGAAGTTTTTGTTAGGGGTTCCTTAATTTCTTTAACAAATTAAGTATTTTCATTAATAAACACAATTAATCATAAACGTTGGCTGGCATCTAGTAGTATAGAAGATCAAGAGGGAGGGGATCATCATCATTATAAGAGTTGAGGCATCGGACTCGATAATTTTTAGGTGCTATCTCCATGAATTACGGTGGATAATGTGATGTGACATAATCAAGACCGTATGTTTATAAACTACATGGTGCAGATTTTTTTCATGGGTTAAATCACTCGATGTGGAGGGACTAGCTAGGGAAAAATCACCTCATCGGACTATCCGTAGTGAATCGCCCTCAATGATAGCTGATGTTTGACACTCGAAAAACGATGATAGTTGATGTTTAACACTCGAGAAACGACACTGTGGATATTGATTATGCAAAAATGATGTATTTATATGGTAAGTATTTCACATTAAAGGTTATAGTCAACGCAATAAATCTTTCGAAAAACTCGGGGTGATGACTCGTTGCTATATGATAGTTACGATCGTTAAATAATGATTAATTAATAAAGAGTTGTTAATGATAAATTAAATTGTTTAAATATATCTAATTCTATTTATAGAATTTTATTTCATTTTTACGGTCATCATATTTGGGGATCATAAAGGCCACACCCAAATGATTGACAATTCGAAATTAAAATGTGATTATGTGATGATCAAATGAATTAGATTAAAAAAACTTACAAAATAAGGATCATAATAATTACTACTGATGATGCCAGAAATCGTCAGTATAGAAATATGGTTGATATTCGGGTAATTAGGCTTTGTGAGGATAGCTCAATTAGTTTACGACAACATTTGAAGATGAAGTATAGCTGAGGAGCCAATTGTGTTTGATTGCCTATGTAACCAGAAATTTTGGGATCAAGCTATTAACGTAGTTCTGATATGTGAGGATGCAAATCATTCTATAAGTCTCTTTCATGAGGGAGTTGATGGTGTAAACATTGAAGTCATGGTCTATGACTGATAACTATTCTGAGGGCAGTTACGGTGTAATCATGGGCATGTAGGCATGAATCATGGAAACATTATGAGATCATGAGTTAATCATGTTGACTATATCACTGGTGTTTGAGTTCGTTGAAGACTTGTACCAAGTTGAGTCACATAACGAGGTGAACCTACACCATGTTGATGGTATGAGCTGGTGATTATATTACTTTGAACTGATCATAAGAGACAAATGACGACATGCATCATGTCGGGGAGAAGACGACATGCACCATGTCCTTGCATTGAGGGCGACTTGCACTTCATAAAGTCTACTCTGTTAAGACCCATGTCTATTCAAGGCCCAATGTCAAAATGAGGCCATTAGGCCTGCTTTACTAGGAAGGCCTAAAACGAATCTTTGAGTTACACGTGTGTGAGGTCGAGTCATACTCATGTCAACTGCAAATTGTTGTAATGAAAATAATATTCTAGAGTATTATTCACTTGAAATAAATAATAAATATTGGTATTTTCTAATATGATTAGAAATTAGATAAATACATAATGATTTTATTAAATTAAAATTATTAATCATTCCTCTACAAGGAAAATGTTTGCTTCTTTCGAACTCCTCGGAGGGGTCTTGATCCATACCCCAAGCTAAGTTTGGGCCGCCCCACATGACTATATAATGAAGTAAAATCAGTGGCGGACCCAGAAATTTTTTTCATTGGAGGCACCGAAATAAATTCGAATATCGAGTAAGGACACTAATAATGTTTTTTTATTTTTTACCAACCAAACTACATCGTTTTTTTTTTATCTCATTGGGAGCACTGACTTGCACCCCACATAACTTGGGTCCGTCCCTGAATAAAATTTTTGTCCTCCCAAAACACAAATAGAAGAGAAAATCCCTAGGGATTTCTTAAGAGAGAAAATTACATCTTTCAAAATAAGAGAAGGTGTGCAAATGTCGTCAAGAGGGGGGGGGGGGGGGGGGGTAGTCGTTAGATGCCAAACATGTGGACGACTATTGCAAAAGATCAACAACCTAATCAATGAAGATCAATGTATTCTGAATTTCGTTGTGTCAATAGTTGGATATCCTTACAAAAATTGCTACCATGAGTGAAAGATTTAGTGAAAACAAGATTGAGGAGTAAACGACATAACTAAACCATAAAATGACTACCTATATATCCGAAAGTGAGATCAATGTGACATATTCCACGGAGTCAATGTGCTTACCTTTGCCATTGTATACAAAATTATTTATATATGAAAGAAGACGCAAGAATACCCAAATTGTTGTAATGTTAGTCAAGTTGTTGGGTGATTGTTATGAGAGAGAATCCGATTATATGTATCTTATTACAAAGATCCTACTTGTCTTGTAATAAGTAATAACATGTTGTGCGTGATGTGTAGGCCTTAAGACATAGTTGTTCTTGAGGCCATATTGCAATATCTGAGGCATTAAGCCCTTTTGAAGAGAGAAATTCTTACCTGCATTCTTTTCGTGTGTACCGATCAATTGGATGTAATACACATGTATAAAAAGACAAAATAATATTTATCTTCTTGTGCACGTGTCTTCCATCCAACGGACGATGCCAAACATGTGGACGACTATTGCAAAAGATCAACAACCTAATCAATGAAGATCAATGTATTCTGAATTTCGCTGTGTCAATAGTTGGATATCCTTACAAAAATTGCTACCATGAGTGAAAGATTTAGTGAAAACAAGATTGAGGAGTAAACGACATAACTAAACCATAAAATGACTACCTATATATCCGAAAGTGAGATCAATGTGACATATTCCACGGAGTCAGTGTGCTTACTTTTGCCATTGTATACAAAATTATTTATATATGAAAGAAGACGCAAGAATACCCAAATTGTTGTAATGTTAGTCAAGTTGTTGGGTGATTGTTATGAGAGAGAATCCGATTATATGTATCTTATTACAAAGATCCTACTTGTTTTGTAATAAGTAATAACATGTTGTGCGTGATTTGTAGGCTTTAAGACATAGCTGTTCTTGAGGCCATATTGCAATATCTGAGGCATTAAGCCCTTTTGAAGAGAGAAATTCTTACCTGCATTCTTTTCGTGTGTACCGATCCGTTGGATGTAATACACATGTATAAAAAGACAAAATAATATTATCTTCTTGTGCACGTGTCTTCCATCCAACGGACGGTGCATACGGAGACTCTCCTGATAAGAATTTCCCAATAGTCATGTCAAATGATGGTGAAGGTGTCTTCGATCTATAACCTAGCTGCACCATAAGTCATCTTACAACGGGTAGTTGAGTGAATCTCCTTACTAATTTGTTCAACTTTTACTTTATCCAGTTCTTTCTTTAATCTTTTATTTTCAGTGTAAAAGGGGTAAATCTGATGTGGAGAGTCTCCATTAGACTCAACCGTCGGATACACATGGCACAGATCCGACGGTTGAGTCCAATGAAGACTCCACGCATCAGAATTACCCGTGTAAAAGACATGAAACCATTGCTAAGGTGTACTCTCTTTGCTCCCATAAATTATTGAGCCCTTAGTCCAATTTTACATTTAATTTGAAAGTTGAAACATTGACTGTTGATGTTTTTTTGTTTTTTTTTGGGAAATGAACGAATGTTTAAACAAAAAAACAAAAAAACTCTTTAAAAAAAAAAATCCTAACATGTTTCGTAATATAAAACAAGGGGTTATTAGTTATAAGGCCGTCGCTAGAGACTTAATGATCATTTAGGACACTCAAAAAACTTATTCGGTTATAAAGACGTTCTAATTTATTTTTTTTGTTCATATTTTCTTTCACACCTCACCGGATTTAGCGTAAATCAGATTCATTTTCTTTCAATCTTTTGCCTAAATTTCTTTGAATTGTTATATATATCGCCAGATGGGTTCTTGTTAATTCTCTCATTCGAGTAGGAATAACACCACCCGATGGATAGGAATAGAGATGGTCGACGAAGTGCGAATTTGTTGGCGTCGCCCACTTTGGTATTGCAAGGAGACGACATCCAACCAATAGTCATAGAGATTCCCTGTGTTTTACTCGGATCGTTTCTTTTTAATCCATTATTTTAATTTCCAGGATTTTTGTTTTTGATGATAAAAAAATTCCGATATACTCTTGTTTTGTTGTTTTTTCTGAGATGAAGATGGTCCGGTAGAATTGCAAGAATCCGTAAGACTAAGAGAAAGAGTAAAGAAAGATCGGGATCGAGATCGAAAGGGACAGTGAAAGAGATAGAGAAAGATCATCGATTAGAAGTAGCAAGAGAGAGACGAATTTGAAAGGATGATGAAGTGACATTGATGACGATGCGGTGACATTGATGACTTATGCGCAGTGACATTGATGTCTCGATGCACCGACATTGATGTCACGATGCAACCGATACAATAACACGCCTCAGAGAAACATTTGAGCATTCATAGATTGTGTTTTACTAATTAGTTTGAGTGTATTTGGGTGCTTATAATAGATGATATAGTCCCTTTTGCTTTCGCAGCACAAGTACGATCTAGGAGGCTCTTTATTACCTTCTTATGGGTTTCACTCACCATGGTGGCTCACAATTAAGTCTTTTTGGGTTTAGTGTCGCTTATAATAATTGTGTGGATACTCATAGTTTGGGGTTGTTTTTCTTTTCTCTTATGGTTGTCTTTGTCCTGTTTCTTGGGTTGCAGGTCGATATAAGTGCTTTGTGGCATTTGGCTAGCGTGTATTGGAGCCGGTTTATGGGCTTGCAACTATGAAAAAGAGCTATCAGTTGTTAAATGGCAGGACCATGATAGCTTTCAACCTTGTTTTTGGGTATATGGCTATTTGTGAACCGATCACACTATATTCTCATCGATTGTGGTTAATGGTGGGGATAATCATGGTGTGCTTACAAGAATTATGGTTGGTGGATTCTTGGTGGAGTTCTTTGGTGATAGTTAATCTGACCGGCCTATTAGTGCAGAGAGTGTGTTTTACTATGTGTGCAATAGTTACCATCATCAAGAGATTGACAAGAGTGCCTCTATGATCATCTTGGTGGTCAGGCTTACGCGATGGACATTGGCTTATGACGGTGGCATTGATATACGATCACGACGCAGCGATATGATGAATTTATCTTTGTGGCATTGATGTCTGTATTTACAATTAGATAATTGATGTAATGATATTGATGTCACCGAATATACAACTTAATACACACATTTGATAACTTTATAAAGTAACTTTATTTCTTTGTTATCTTTAAATATTTGATTGATCTTGGTTTATTTGATTAGTGCTGGTTTAAATATTCGATAACTTTGTAAAATAAGCGTTTTTTTTTGGTTTAACGGCGATTTTTACAACCAAAGGTATGAATAAATCGTTACAATAACACGCCATCGATAAATCGTTACAATAACACGTCATCAGTATAATTCGATACAATAAGACATCACCGCGATAGATCATTTACAATAAGAAGTCATCTGATAAATCGCTACAATGAGACGTCATTCGCATAAATCGTTACAATGAGATGCCATCGATCAAGGTTCTCAATGGATCGCGCGCGTCAATAAATCGTGGTAATCAATGAATCGCGGCGATCAATGCGACGGGGTGGTTAATGGATCCCGTGGTCAATCGATCGGTAGGTGGTCGATAACGATGACGGTGATCAATTCGCCACGTCGATTTTTATGAAGAAAAATTGATTTATGAAGTTTATTCGGAAAAATATCAAATTTGATTTTAGAATAAATAAGACGAAAAAATATGAATTTTAGTGAAAAAATTATGATGATCCGAGTTTTAGATCAAAATATATGATGTTTAGAAATATGGTGAATTAAAAAAATTAATAATAAAAAAACTTAACCACCACCCACACGTTCACTCAGCATTTTTTTTTCTCTTCCTTCTTTTTCTTTATCCACTTGAAATTGGAATGTCCTTATAACTAAATAAATTTCCTTCTTAAAATTAGAATGTCCTTATAATTAAATAAGATTTCGGAGTGTCCTATTATCCTTAATAAATTAAAAATCAGTCCTTTTAAATAATTGACACATAGAACAATTATATGACTAAAATTTTATAAAAGAAAGAAACACAAATACAAATACAAATATCCATTGGTAAATTATGAAAAGGAAAATTGATGTAAACTATTCTAATATTTACCCATTTAATATTTTATTCTAATATTTTTTTCAAAAAATATTATTCTAATATTTGCCCATTTATAAATGTCTAACAAAAGCTTCCAACAAATAATAACTCAAATTTTGTTGTTGTTGAGAAACTAAGAAACAATTCCTATATAAAAAATAAAAATAAAAATAAAAATAAGACTTCTAAAAGTCAAAGAAGGCATTGTACAGATCTAATGAAAAATTGGGTGATACAATTGGGGATGAAAACATTGACGGGCTTGGTAAGAACATGTGAGAACTCAGCCCAAATGGATCTATTGCTGCCGGAGAGAAGAGACCCGACGGAGATATGGGCGGCAGAGTCGCCGGCCCTGGCGTCAAAATCCCCGGAAATTGATTTCTTTGAGCGTTCGTTTCGTCAAGAATATCCATGATAGTTTGATGAGTATCCACCGTACTGTAATTTTCTCTCTGTGACTGTGAGGAGCTCGCTTTCTCTATAGAAGCAAATCTAGCTGCCGGAGAAACATCCCCAGCTCGGCCGCCGACAGGGCTTTCAGCTGCCGCACGAGGAGAAGGCCCGGTTAGACGCTGAACCAAGTTCATGAAGTCAGTTGCAGTGGTGTGGATCACCTTCGGAGAGACGGCGTAGATGACCACCGTCTGGCGGTTTTGGGTTGAAACGTCTTGTTGTTGTTGCGGCGGCGGCGGCGGCTGGTGGTGGTGGTGCAACTGTGGCGCAATTGGTGGTTTCTTGATTTTGAATGAATCTTTGCTAACTCTAAGTGGAGATGGCCGTGGACCCTGAAGTTCCCTCCTCGTCGGAGATGGTCTTCCATCACCGGCATAGAACCCCGGTCGATCCATAGAATCGGTGGTGGATAATATGTGTGGCGTTTGGGGGAGAAGAAAAGATATAAAAGAAAGAAAATGGAAATATAGATATGATGTTTGAAAACAAGGTGTACTATAAAAATCTACCGATGCAAGAAAAGAGAGGGCAAACTAGAAATGTAACTAACGCCATTGCTATATAAAACACTAAATAAATTAGACTATAATTGTTCTTGGAGCTTTCCTAATATATATTTTTTATTTTTATATTAATTTAAAATTTAGAAATTGTATTAAATAAAATAGTGTATTATATCTCAAAAAAAATATTGCTAATGACTTCAGTACTTCACTATACAACGGAGAAAAGAGGAATAGCATTAATATCTGACTTTACATTAAGAGAAAATTCAATCATTTTATGTTTGGTTACATAAATATTCTTTTTACAAGAAAAAACAATTAAATTATACTAAATAATGTAAAAATAAATCAATTCCACAGAGGAATAGTCGATTTTCCGCCAAGAAAGCACTTCTTTCAAGTTAGGGGCTTGAAAACATGATTCAACTTGAGTATACGCGACGATAGCAATCTATCACGGTAAAGGTTAAGTCAAGTCGCCTTGAAATTTTATTCCCTGACATTCATGTGTACAATGAATAGGTCAAGGAGTAGAAGCATTGATACATCAAGCCCAAAATTAGTTCGCGAGTGATTAATTAGGCTCCTATATTTAGGCCAAGAGACACAGGGTCCTTGGCCCATTTGGCCCACTTTCTTATGAGACGGGCCGGGTTGAGTTTCCATCCAACTCGCCCTTCGCCTTAGCGATATACATTATGGCAGGGACCAAAGTGCGTCGAGATTCACATAAAGCATTTTTGCCGCCTTGACGGGTTGGCGAGAAGCTCTGATGGGCGCCCAACTCGCCCATCAGCATACGTGTCCGACTCGCAGCTCGGACCCAGCCCGTTAAAGGCGACATTAGTTGATACACGAAGGTTTCCTTGAAGCCCAAGAATACGTTACCAATCAGAGAGACACAAATCATTTACATTTATCACACTGTTGTACCTTCGCCTATGAATAGTTGCATTTTGTACCCTTTTAACAAACACTTTTTTTTTTGACAATTGCAAAAAAAACTCTACCAATTCTCGACTCATATCTATCTTTTGGTTTTTACCGTATCAAAAGGAAATCATTTTTGGATTTTTACCGTATCAAAAGGAAATCATGATAAAAAAATAGGGATTGTTGTTGGAAATCCATATCCCTATTTATTTTATGATAAAATTCATCCTTTTTGTGGGGATCACATTATTTATTACTAAACATATTTAATTGTAAAAATTATAGAGATAGGGATATGGATCTTTCAGTGAAATAATAAATATTTAATGTATATAAATAGGGTTGTGAGATAGAATATGTATTATTTAATATTATTTGAAATGTTATAGGGATAAAAGGGATAGAGGTTATTGAATTGAGATGTTGTAAAATAGAAATATGTATTATTTTATATTATTTTAGGGATAAAATTTGGGGCGTCCTTGGGATCCCTATTTATTTTTATATCCACAAAATGAAGATAAAAATAGAGTTTTGTCTCAAATAGCTCCTACAAGCAGATCTATCCTATTTATTTTAGGGGATATGAGCAATGCTATTATTCGGATTAAACATATTTAATTGTTAAAAATTAATTGTTAAAATTATAGAGATATAATGATGGATCTTTCTTTGGAGTGAAATAATAAATATTTAATGTATATAAATAGGTTTGTGAGATAGAATATGTATTATTTAATATTATTTGAAATGTTATAGGGATAATGATAGGGATGCTGTTGTAGAGGTTTTTAAATTGAGATGTTGTAAAATAGAGATATGTATTATTTTATATTATTTTAGGGATAAAATTTGGGGTTTCTGCTGTGAATGCCCTAATAAGATCCTAGAACTTATCTTAGCCAAAAGGCCGAGAAAAGATTACCTTAACTATGAAAAAGGTAATTATTAATATTGCATACAAGAGTTAAAATGAATACCTAATGGCCAATGCTTTCTTAGTTGTGAACCCCAACCTTGTTTGCTCCTACGCACGGGTGGCTAAATGGTGGGATTTGGGTCACTTGACTCCTCAAAATAAAAAAATTCATGTGTTTTGTTACAATATTTAAAAAAAGAAATTAGAGAAACACCTACTATCTGCCCCGCTAATTTTTTTGAATAATGACCCTTGAACCGTAATGATATTTGGATTTATAAAATAAATGGTTATAAACTTGTAATACGATGTGCCGTTATCGATTCCTGTCCCGTGTCCATGAATTCCTGCAGTCGCCCCTGCTCTGACGTTGCAGATTTTCAATTCCATCAGAGGAATGATGATAACTGCACTACTATATGCACAGATGCATGTTAGATCAACAAGATCTTACCATCAGATGAATCTGGGATGTCTTTTAAAGCATGAGGATTCAATAGAGTCATAGAACTCGTATGTCTTCATCATTAGTTGCCGGAACAGAGGTCATAAGGTGGAGCATCTGGAAAGCTAAAGATTAGAGCAGAGTGTGGGTTAAAGGATGCTATGGTGCTAAAGGACTTGATTTTGATCTTAGATGATACTGCGGAGATTAAGAAGTCTTTTACGGTTTGTGCTTTAAGTTTATCAGTAGGTTTCGCCTATGGGGCCTCAAGACCAAGAGGCCTGAGTTCGAGTCCCAGTTGGGATAAAAATTGTGTGTGAGTTATATATTTGTTTATCGTTTTCAAAAAGAAAATTTATCAATAGGTCGAATAATGTTCCAAGTCATAAGTTAGGGCATCTTGCTTGTGATTATGAATTTGAATGAAAGTCTCACTTTCTTAGTTTGCTATCCTCCGTTTGTAGGCCGGCCCTTCCATAAGGAAAAGGAGGCCGCATCCTCGGCCTCCCAAAAAATATGAAATTTAGGTCCTTGAAATTTGTTCATTCTCTTATTTAAAAAAATCAATTCAGATCTCTATTATACGATTTAGTTTTTCTAAGAATAAAATAGAAAAAAAAAATCAAAATAATAAAAACGTTGAAACCCGCAAGTGTAATACTGATCTCAAATGTAAGAAAAAAAGCACTACTAACTATACCAACAATCCCCTCAAACAAAAACTATACCAACAATCCATAAAAAAAAAATCACTTCAATTATTGATAGAAAAAAACAATATCTAATAAGCTACGTTATTTAATAAATACCACAACTCATTTCTCACCGCATATTATGAAGAATAGAGTCGATAAAGTTCATTCCTCTATTTCGATTAAGAGTTTTGCTTCCAACTCGTGGTCAAAGAGTGATGTGAAAAGTATTACTTATATATTAAAGTGAATCGCGACTCACCATTTATGCGTAACTCACTGTGATTCTGTCCTTCTTTATAAGTTTTAGTTTTGCTTCCAACTTCGTTGAAACGATATTAAATACTAAGAAACGTAGCATTTCCGTAACGAACTGCTCGTAACGCATAATTTTAAAAGCGATAACTGAAGAAAAAATAAAACATTTTACGTCGATCTCCTTTCTGATACCACAACCTAAAACACTACCACACTCTTTCTCTACCATAACCAACACACTCTTTCTCTTTATCTACTACACACATTATCAATCACCCAACCACACCCTATCCCAAGCGTTTTTAACACTCACCTATCCAATCCTACCTCACCACGCCTCTACACCACATTATCTTACCACATATTATCTTACCATACTACCCTATATTACGTATTTTATTCAACCTCACAAACTTTACTTAACTTACGCTTACATCATCCAACCATATCATCCTACCCTACCATACATCACCGCATTACATCTCATACCTCGCCTCACCTACATTAAAGACACTCTCTACCGCACCCTACCTCTCTACATACCTACAAACCTTAACCTACCTCCCAACCTACATATTAATTCACTATCCTAATGCAAGCTTATTACACCATATTTTATCTCATCCCACCATACCTTACCCTACCCACCACCCCATCCTACTCTACTTACCCTACATCTCCCTACCCTACCGTGCCCACCACCCATCTTACTATACCCTACCCTTCCCACCACCCCAACCCAACCCACCCCACCCACCACCTACCTAACATCACTTTCCTCTTACACACCACCACGCTTTTTTTTATCGATTTTCATTTCATTCCATCCGATTTCATTCTGGTCAATTTTCATTTTATGAAAAAAAAATTTAATTTACAACGTCGCGCCCTACAAACCAGATAAATTCAAAATAACAAAAATGGCCAAACAAAAAACAACAAATGAGAGTAGAAGAGATGATTTTTGAGTGGTTTATACAGTGAGAGTCGGGAAAATGGAATGGAGGTGCTTTAAGCATACCCTTTCCTTTCTTATTTAGATAGGAAAGAAAAAAAAGAAAGATATGTGTTTTACAAAAAAAATCCATTTCAAGTTAATTTTAATATTTCATATAATCGTCAAACCAAATATTTTAAAGATAAAGATCGTGCAGAAATGAATATGTCGTTGACTTATATCTTGAAAATAATCATATCGCCGTGTGTAAAAGCGATATGTTTTTTTATGAAATGAATTTATTTTAAAAATCTATAATATTTCATGTATAACGCTAACAAAATTGTTTTGGCGTGATCTAAAAGATCGTGTCAATGACAGTAAGTGTGGCGCTTATATTTTGAAAAATATCATACATTTCTACATATATTCACACATTTAAAAGGTGATCTAATTGAGTCTCCAAAATGGAGAACAATTTAACTCAAACCCTTAAAAAAAAAAAAAAAAAAAAAAAACTTTTAAATTTTCACTACCGTGAACAGTAATAAAAAAAAAAAAAAGTTGGGTTGGCTGAGAACACAGTAGATGAACGATAAAATGATGAATTAATTAAAAAAAAACAAGTGTCACACAATGACAACTTTTCCTTTCTTATATAGTATAGATATATATATATATATATATATATATATATATATATATATATATATATATATATATTATTTTTTTTTTTTTTTTTGCTGAGGAAAGTATTATATAATTATTCTATGTGGTTATTACTTTTTTGAAAACACTATGTGGTTATTACTAAGAAAATTCAGAATGACAAGTTCATCTTACCATCTTTATGATTAATTTTCCATTTAATAAAAACAAGAGCATTTATACACTAAATTGAGAGGGCCTCATCCACCAATCCTCATTGAACCCTCAATTTCAAAGGGCCGGCCATGCTTATTTGTAAAATGTGGAAGATTGTAAGTACTTCTCTTTCATATTTAATTCTTTTTTGACGTTTCCATAGGAAAAAAAAAATCTCATAAAAAATATGTTTAATTGACCGATCACAACATTAGTCTCACTCCAAATAAGACAATAAATATAATTGATCAGTGATTTATGACGGTTTAAGATCAACCAAAAGAGCACCATGTCATTACATTTCAGAGAGTCATAATTTTTAAATATGTATTTATTTTTCTATAAATAAGAGACCATTAAAAAGATACATGAATGTGATTATTTTAGGACCACCAAATCAATTTTTTTTTTTGAAGAGTAAATCATATTTATTTTATTTTTTTTGTACAAAAAATCATATTTATTATTGGACCGTTAATTGACATATCAGAACACCGGTCTGGTTCAAAATGGGCTTTGCTAATAAACCGGTATAAAAACTAAGGAGGTAACGTCACCGTATGCCTTCCCGCACCCAAGAATAGGATCCCCTCCTCTCTGACAAGCCCCGCCACGTCATCCCGTAACGTCTCTGCCCCCCCCCCTCCTCCTTCCCGACCCTTTTCTCCGTAGTCCGTACCTCACACACACAGACACACTCTTTTTTTTGCCAAATTCAGCTCATCAACCCAAATTCAATCTCGGACCAAAAATGGTTAGATTCCGGAGCTTTCATCAGGAAACGTCCGATGACGACGATGATCATAAGGTTGTTTTAGGGGAGTGGCTACGTCCACGGCGGGTACAGAAGTATAAGTCTTTGAAGGAAATAATGAAGATAGCTCCAAGAATCGATAATTTAATTGAAAACCAAAATGAGGACGGTGATGATGATGGTGACGATAAATTTAGTCCTCATGTCGTTTGTGAGCAATGCCGGTCCGGGGAGAACCCAGACGGTGGTGATGATAAATATAGCCTTTTGGTTTGTGAGCAATGCCGCTCCGGGGAAAAACCTGAGGAGCTTTTGCTTTGTGATAAATGTGATAGAGGTTTTCACATGTCGTGCCATAGGCCGATTGTGGTTCGTGTACCTTTCGGACCTTGGTTTTGCCACAGCTGCTCTGGTCGAAATCCACCCCCACCGCCGTTCCAAAGTATGCTTACTTTGATCCATAATTAATTGAAAATTTAAAGTTTTTAATACAAATCTATACATACATTGATGAATCGATCGCCTAATAGATTGACGAGTTAAGAAATACTCAAAGCATTTACTACATATATCCATGTAGTGCAGCTTAGTCTAGATTTTTTTTTTTTTGTATATTTAATTTAGAAATTTTGTTTTTCGTAAAAGGTTTAATTTATCCACCATGGGAAAGAAAAGGTATTGATATGTCTATAATTTCTGTTTCAAAAGTTGTTCTTAATTATATATTAATTTTTTTTTTCCTTTGCCATCACAGGTTTTTCTCAAACAAAGTTAATGGATTTTTTCAAGATTAGAAGATGTGGTGGATCATCAGCAAACCATTCTCCTGCTCAAGGTGAAGCTTGATTTTGAGCGTTTTTAATATTGTACTTGATGTTTGTTAATGTTAAGTTTTTTTTCCCCCTTTTTGATTTTTATTTGTGATGATTAGTTTCATAGTGATAGCTAATTGAGGAAGGAAAATGTCGTCGTTAATGATGGGGATGCTTTCCAAATGGAGTTAGTGGATTAACATGAAGTTCAGACTAGGGTTCATCCCATGATTTATCTCTAACGTGTTTCCGATTTTGTCCTTCTGTTGTACACTAATTTAATCAAGAGTTGGGCTAAGATACATTCTTAGCATCAGGATATTTGATGACTTGCTTTTGTTACTGCTGAATGTACTCTTTCGTGTTCTTTGTTTATTTGCTTCTTGTCCTTCTTTATGAGTTATACAGACTCCTCTATCATCATCGCGTATTAACTTTATTATTGCTTTTTGTTTGTGTTTTCTTTTAATCTGCTTTCTCCTTCACATAGGGTTCTCATAATTACCCTCTTCACCTGTTTGTGATGACTGTAATGGAGCCTTCACGTAGCATTAAAAGCTGTTGTTGTGTGACTAGAGGTCACAAATTCAAGCTGTTGTAGTATGATTAGTGCAACATAGTCAAATATTTAATGTGATCCGACATTTTTAATGGCATTTGATTGCTAGATTGTAATCTTTTGTATACAGTTCCTATTTATCTGCTTGAGGGAGTTGTCGCAGTTTTTATTGTCATGTTAAGAAAAATCACTGTAGAAAAGAATTTGATAAGAATACGTCCGACATTTGTGGTTTTATTCAAAAGAATTGCTCAAAGCATCCAATTCATAAAGTATGTCCCTTATAATAAGGTGTTACCTCAATTTGTATGTTTGTTTGTAAGATTATTATATAACAGGCATCATTTGTTTGTTAGTTTTTGGATTGTACAACTTATAATGTTTGTGACGATATCGTAAGGGCATCTTCTATGCATGATTCACTTCCCAAAACAGGTAAAAATTTCCTTTGTGGAAAACATTATAGTGTTCGTTTGTAGGAACATAACAGATATCATTTTGTTTTGTTTTGTTTGCTTATATATATGAAGTCGTGCTTAACTAGAATATGTGCATTGGGGATTATAGTCAGCTGAGTTTTTGGATGTAGAACTTTTTTAAATTGTAACCGTGTCGTGAAGGCATCTTCTATGCATGATTCACTTCTCAAGACAGGAATATTCACTTCTCAAGTTCTTGTTTTATCTTACACAATACTGATTTAAACCGTTCTTTAGATATGAATTCTGGGGAAGGCTGGAACTTCCAGGTAACTTAGAGGAATATCTCAGCTACTTAAAGGAAAGTGAAAAGATTATACACGTGTCTGTATACGCATACGTGTATCATATACGTATACATGTATGTATTATGTGTATGTGTGTGTGTGTGTGTGTGTGTGTGTGCATATAATAAGATGAAAATTTTGAATTCAACTGGTGGTTTAAGAATTTTGTAGATGAGATAGAGTTTTCATTTGTATAATAACACAGAGGCAAATGGAACTACCTTAGTTCTATACATAAATATTCAAAATATCCTAGGTCAACAAACAAGATTTGATTACAGGTCATTATATTCTGCAGTCTGTAAAATGGAAGTGTCAATACTTTAGCTAAAAACCCGTGGATTGTAATTTACTTATTACAAAAGTACGTTACTCCTATGTGATTCAGACAAGCAGTTTGTCGGTGTGCTCTAACTAGTGCAGAAACCTTGTTTATTCTTAACATTTTTGCACTTGAAACCTGAGATTTTTCCCTATTTTTTTATCTCATAAATGCAGTAGGGGTCTCAGCAGAGATGCCAGTTGCATTACAGTGGCAAATTGCTTCACTTTTGGCTGTGGAATTATGTCCACTGATTTGGTTAACAGAATCAACTAAGCCTACAAGCTGTTCTTTTTGGGGGAAATGAAACCCAAAAAACATGTGTTGTAAAACAATCAAGCGTAAGCAGAAGAAACAGAGTTTCTATATTTGCTTGCTTCTTTTTCTTGTAGAAGGATCCTCTGTTTATGGTAACAATAGTTAGTGCAAAAATATGATTCTAAGTCATTATGACAAATATATTAAAGGGAAAAGAAAGAAAGGTGGCTCAAGAACTTAGAATCTGTTAGCTTGGCCAATTACCAAAGAATGGTAAGGATGGAAATACGTGCAGGGATGAAATGACAAATATCTTAACTTATTTACCTTAATGCTAAGGAAAATTTCTTTTAAGGGTTTGTTCTAATTTAGGCTCTTGATAATTGCTTTTGATAGAACGTAGCAGCGTTTAGCTATAAAAAAACGCAAAATTTTCACTTTATTTATGAAGTATATTTTCCTTAAATGGCGTAGAAGTGATGAAACTTCCCTGTCTATTCTTTTGCAGCTGTTAAAAAACAAAGGAAACGTGCTCGATCGCTGTTGTTGTACAAGAAGCCAAGAAGGCTTCTGCCTTTTTGTCCCGTGGGCGACATTGCTCAAAGAATGGCACAATTGGGGTCTCTAGCAGTTGCTTTAAGAGAATTAAATATTGAATTCAGTAACAGCCTCACTTATATGTCTGGCATGGCCCCTAGGCATGCCAATAATGCCAAATTTGAAAAGGATGGAATCCAGGTTTGTCCATTGCTTGATACACTCTCCTCTTCACTTTTCTACTTTATATGCAAATCAATTAGATTGTCTCTCTAGTATGCATCATTTTTTTTTTTTTGTTTTATTTCTTTCAAAAATCAGATTCTCCGGAGAAAAGATGCAGAAACCGTGGCAAACTGCATAGCTATGTACAATAGAGGGGAATGTCCTCCTCTTATCGTTGTTTATGATGCAGGAGAAGGGTAATAATTTTTTTTAACTGTTAATCAAGAAAATTGCCTTTCTTTGCTTCTGAGTTTTAAGTTATAAGTTTTATCTGTCCCAGATACACTGTTGAAGCTGATGCGTTGATAAAGGACATGACTTTCCTAGCAGAATACACAGGAGATGTGGATTATTTAAAGAACCGGGAACATGATGATTGCGACAGCTTGATGACCCTTATTTCAGCAAGTGATTCATCCAACAGTCTTGTTGTCTGTCCTGATAAACGTGGAAATATTTCTCGCTTTATAAACGGTATCAACAACAAAAACAAGTAAGTGTGTATTTATTTCCTTGCTATACTAGCTTGTTTTTGTTTGGAAGGTTTCTTGTTTGTACCATGATAACATTTATAAGAAGCCGTCTTACTGAAAAATTAATCCAAATTTTGCTGCAGGGAAAGTAAGAAGCGGAGGAATGTGAAATGTGTCAGGTATGATGTAAATGGGGAATGTCGGGTCCTTTTGGTTGCTACACGAGATATACATAAAGGAGAAAGGCTATACTACGACTACAACGGTCAAGAACAGGAATACCCAACTGATCATTTTATTTAAGTTTATTGATTTTTACTGATCTTTTAATGAATCTCCAGAATAGGAAGTCTAATGATTCTTCATTTGCATTACGGCGCTGAGCATTTTTTTTTTTTTTTTTTTTTTTTTTTTTTTTTTAAAACCTTAGATGTACTGATGAGACCATATGCTTTAGCCATATCTTCTCTTTAGATCTCAGAAAGCCTATTTCAAAATTCTATTCTTTTAATTTCTTTTTTGGATTTTCAACCCAAAAGGCATTTTTGGTGAGAAGCGATTTTATGTTTTATGAAGAACAGTTGTAGGGAACACGGGTAATTTATTGACGGATGTTTATTTATTCCTTCACTTGTTTTGAATTGAATCCCAAAATAATCATAATCTTGATGTTGTTGTTCTTTATACAGAAAAAAAATGGTATGTTAAGCCCCGTGTTTGGTCGTCAGGGAATCATTCTTTTATTCGGGTGCCCATTGGGTCATCCTAGTAGTTATATATTTTTCATGCTCCAGGCTTTTTATCGGTCTCTCTCTTGGGACCGAGTTTCCTTTTCCTCCTGAGAAAAGTCGTGAGCGTGTGCTCGAGGCACTCTTGTAGACTATTTGGTTTCGACTCGACCCAAGTTTAAGTAGACCATCCTTTAATTAGAGAGCATTCTAGGACTTAGTCCCAGTTATCGAGTAAGGACACTTGAGGCTAGGATGGTTCCCAAGTTTAAGTAGACCATCCTTTAATTAGAGAGCATTCTAGGACTTAGTCCCAGTTATGGAGGCGGTAGTAAGGACACTTGAGGCTAGGATGGTTCATGGGAAACATAGTTCTACTAGAGTGTTTTAACCTAGCTCTTCTTGCAAAGAAATGTGGAGAGTGCTTGAGATCCTGCTCTCGGTCTCAACATACTGAAGGCTATATAGTTTGATTGATTTTTAAGTCACGATCAAGGAAAAATTTATAATACTTTTGTATTATTTGATGTCATAGGCTCTATTTTCTTAACTATAAATTTATAAAGTGTACATCTTATATAATATAGTTTTTCGATAAATGTCAGGTACGGATGATATATTTTTAATGTTAAAAGAACTACTAACAAAAGTGACGTAAGAGCCGATTAGATTCAAAGTATTACAACATCCTTAAAACCGTCATTTACAATCTTTAACCTAAAATTTTATGAGCCCGAGAAAGATCCACGTTATTCTTTTATCCACTAGAACAAGAAATGATAAGCTTATGTGAAACTTTTAGACAAATGGGGTTTATTCGGTTAAATCATGTTACCAGCAGTCGGCATACGAAATAAATGTAAAGAGGAAAAAGATCGATTGTTTCATCATCGAAAATGAGTAAACATATATGGAATGTTGTATATGAAAATGGAGTAATTAGGATGTGGTCCATGATCAACCAGAAATTTATAATACTTTTGTATTATTTGATATCATAGGCTCTATTTTCTTAATTATAAATATATAAAGTCTACATCTTATATAATGTACTTTTTCGATAAATGTCAGGTACGGATGATATTTTTAATGTTAAAAAAAGCCTAACGTGTTTAATATAGTATGATAATTTTATGACGTTTTATTGATCCAAAAGTGACGTAATCCTTTTAAAAAAAAAAAAAACAAACAAAAGTGACGTAAGAGCCGATTAGATTCAAAGTATTACAACATCCTTATGTGATAATTAAACAGTTACTTGTCCGCATTGCTTTAATTAACTTTGGTACAAGAAATCCATGAATTATGTTGTGTATTAAAGTTCAAAATCTTACATATTTTCTAAGTAGTATTTATTTTATTTTTTCGTTTGTGAGTTTCTATTAGTGTGCATTGCATGTTGATTGAAAGTTGTAATCTTTGGGTGAAAAGTTTCTTTTTCTCTTTTTTGCAAGAACACATCTGGTGGTCCGTTTTCATCCTACTCCGACGACCGATCTTTTTTCTCCGGCTTTCTTTACTGTAAGTGCGGTAGTGACTCGTCCAGACACTTGCCCAGCTATTTCATCAACGCGTTCTTTCTTTCTAAAAACGTGTAGTAAACATATTGATAGTTGTCACTGCAAAACAACACTACTTGTACTAGTGCAATATCTAATAATATATTTCACATCTGCTGAATTACATGAATTAATTCATAACAATTTCAAATCACGATCCGAGATATATTATAATGATAGATATATAAATAAAATGATAGTTACAAGAGAACGTGTGAGGAAAACCGTATGAAATGGTCGTTTATTGATAGTGTGAGTTGGGTGAGGAAATAAAGGGAAGAAAAAAAACAACAAATAACAGTTACAAAAAACGGGCTAGGCAGGGTTTTTGAACCGTTGGTTCCGGTTCTGGGCCGGGCTTGTTCAAGCACCCAAACCCAACCCGTCGACCCCCCAAGTCCATGACCCGTTGAACTTGAAATCCTCAGGGTCACTGATCTTCCGGGTCAAAACCCGCCAAACCTGCCGGGCCAGGCCGGGTCACGGGCCAAACCCGCCCATGTCTAAGTCGGAAGTAGGAATAAAGGGGATTTTTTTTTTCCTGGATAACCGGTAACTTGTTTAGCATGTTAAAATCCTTTTTATCGTACAACACAATAAATAATAATGCGTCAAATCAATCTAACGGTTGCTATTGTTTTTAATATTAAACCGAACCGTCCAGTTTTTTTTTTTTTTACTGAATGGAATGTAGTATTTCCTTTATTTTCGATTTTATTAGTGATACAAAATGTTGTTTTGTGTTAGATACATTTTGCTTCAAGATTTTTGCATCCCATCAATAATGTCTCATTTTTTCTCCTTACTACTCCATCCGTTCCTTATTATCTGTCGCATTTGAGAAAAACACACAAACTAAGAAAACGAGTAATTACATTGACTTTCATTATAAAATATTAAAAAAATGTTGAAAAATGTTGTAACGCCCCGTTCCCGGACACCAAGTCCTTATCCGGAAAAGGAACGTTCGGCACGTATAAAATAAAAATAAATTCACTTTATACGTAAGCCTCTTCTACGTCGTATCAAAAATAAGCAAACGGAAGCAAAAGACTCGGGTATAAAATTTCCAAACATCCAAGAATAGAAACAACATCTAAAGGTGGAAATGTAACTTATTACATTCAAGAAAAAATACGAAATCCAAACGAAACGTACGATAATCTCAAAAGAAACGTAACGATACTACAAGTCTCGAAAGACCAAAAGTCTAAACAGTCTAATAAATGAATAACAAATGAATAATGTAAAATCTTCAATGAGGTGTCTTCAAACGTTATCATCGAACTCCTCCTCGTAAACAATATATACCTGTTCGTCTTCTCATCCCCAAACACATAGAAAACATGCATTTGAGGTAAGTACAACGTACTTAATAAGAAAGAGAAGCTATGATAACAGTTATAATTTATAAAGAAAATATATTTAAAGGTTTAGTTGTTTATGTTTGACCGACTCAATCTAAGGTTCATCTCATGTCCATCAACATGAATTGACTAAACGTTTCTACTTAACTTATCTATGTTACAACCGCACTCAAGGGCACAACGCGTATCCACTTTTGGGACACTCTTGGCAACATATTAGTGGATCACACCAATATCCACGGAGTCTAGAATAGGAAGGCTCCGATAGTACGCACACCTCGGTGAAGTCCCTCCGCACTTAGGGTTTTTTGACTCCACTGAGTTCTCCCACCTTCAGAGGTAGCACACACATCGCGATATAGACTGGTGTCTATCCAAGAGAGACATGTTGTTTAATCTTTTACTAGTCAAATACGTAATTTTATTAGAATGATTAACTAACCACCTATGTGTTTTCAATTAATCTCCCTCACATTTACTACTCTCTTCCTAGACCACTAGACATCAACAAGGCCTAGCAATTACACAGACATTGATGAATGCTAACTCATCAATGCACATGCCTATCATGCTCTTCCGACGGATCCGAACTTCAACTCCCTTTAAGAGTACATTCGGTGTTTTAACTGAACGAATCAGAAGTTCAATTCAGGCTTGTTTATGTTAACCAATGATATCATATCATAAATAAGGGTTTAAAACAATAATAATATGATTATAAAACCCGAAACCAAACTAGAACTCTACAACATGATTTTAACCCAATTTCAAACTAAAATTGAGATTTTCAGAAGCGATAATGGCAGAGAGTACTTCAACTCTGTCCTTGGACCTTTTTTCTTAAAAAATGGTATGATCCATCAGAGTTCCTGTCCAGACACACCCCAACAAAATGGGGTGGCTGAAAGTAAAAACAGACATATACTTGAGGTAGTGAGGTCCTTAATGATGACCTTCAGAACACCCAAGTATTTGTGGGGAGAGGCTGACCTAACAACCATTTTCCTAATCAATAGACTTCCCTCTAGAGTTCTAGGATTTCAAAGTCCCCTAAATAAGTTAAGGCACTTTTATCCCAATACCAAGCTCATTCAGGACCTACCTCTTAAAGTGTTTGGGTGCACAACCTTTATACATGTCCATAAACCAAGGGAAATTGGATCCCGGATCAAAAAAAAAGTGTGTTTATTGGCTATTCACCCACCCAAAAAGGGTATAAACTGTTTGATCCTGAAACTCAGCACACTTTTGTCCGCAAAGATGTTACGTTTTTTGAGGATAAAATGTTTTTAAGACTCATGTTCAGGGGGAGATATTCAATGAACATGAGTCCATATCCCAAATTTTACGTGAAAGGGAGGGTGAGTCTAGAAATCCACTTAGTGATGGTTCTTCTTATCAACATGAAAAAGGTGAGGACAACACTACTGATTCACAGACTTTGGGTCAAAACAATGATGAATCAGAAGTTAGTCCCAGAACTAGGATTCAAAAGTTCCCAGGAAACATTTATTCTAGAAAGAAAGTCTTAATCAAGAACAATGCATGCTCTCATATGGCTCCCAGCACTGATCAACCTCCTCCCTCACATGAAGATCTGGAAACAGTCCCTGAAACAAGTGAAGAGACAGTGGCATCCTTGTATGAGTCTGATGATAAGACCTCTACTGAACAAACCACTAAAATCATACCACCTAACCCTCTTTTGGATGTTCCTATCGCTATAAGAAAACCTCCAAAAGAATGCACTAAACATCCCCTTTACCCCCTCAGCAAATATGTGTCATATCAAAATCTGTCACCCAAATATTGTACCTTTCTATCCAATATATCCAGCATACAAGTTCCCAAATCCATCCAAGAAGCCCTACTGTCACCTGAGAGGAAAGCGGCGGTCTATGAGGAGATTCATGCCCTTGAGAAGAATCATACATGGGATGTGGTGGATTTGCCTGGTGGGAAAACCCCAGTGGGGTGTAGATGGGTGTTTACAGTGAAGTATAATTCAGATGGGTCACTACAGAGATACAAGGCCAGATTGGTGGCTAAGGGGTACACCCAAACATATGGGTTAGACTACTATGAATCCTTCTCCCCTGTTGCAAAGCTAAATACAGTGAGAATTATTCTATATGTTGCTGTAAATATGGACTGGCCACTTGAACAACTGGATGTGAAGAATGCTTTCCCACCAGGCAAATCCACCACCTGGTTTGAAGGAGGAGGTCTATATGGAACCACCACCTGGTTTCTCTGGGAAGAATGGTGGTAAAGTTTGCAAAGTCTTTGTATGGGCTGAAACAAAGCCCTAGGGCATGGTTTGAGAGGTTTACAAAGTTCTTGAAGAAAGAAGGGTTCAAACAAGGTCAAGCAGACCACACTTTATTTGTTAAAAGATCAACAACTGGAAAACTGACCATCTTAGTGGTGTATGTGGATGACAAAGAGTTGGGAAATCTGAGATATTTCTTAGGGATGAAATTTGCTAGGTCAGAGAAAGTAATGATAGTGTCACAGAGAAAATATGTTCTGGATCTTTTGGAAGAAACAAGCATGAGTGGGTGCAAACCTGCTAGCACCCCATGGAGGTAAATTTGAAATTGTGGGAGAAAAGTACTGAAGTCCCGGTGGATAAAGGAAGATATCAGAGGCTAGTGGGTAGGCTGATCTATCTAGCTCATACCAGGCCAAATATCTCCTTTGCAGTCGGGGTAGTGAGCCAGTTTATGCATGCTCCATGTTAACCACACTTAGAGGCAGTGTACAGAATTCTGAGGCACCTTAAAGGTACTATAGGGGCAGGGTTGTGGTTCAGAAAAAGTTCCAACAGAGGAGTGGAAGTATATACCGATGCTGATTGGGCTGGTTAGTGGTTCCAAGGAAAGAAGGTCAACATCAGGATATTGCAGCTTTTTGTGGGGCAACTTGGTCACTTGGAGGAGCAAGAAACAGGCGGTGGTGGCCAGAAGTACAGCAGAATCTGAATATTGGGCAATGGCCCAAGGTGTGTGTGAAGAGCTGTGGATTAAAAGGGTGTTAGAAGATATTTATGTTCCAGTGGGGTTACCTATGAAGCTCTATTGTGACAACAAAGCAGCCATCGATTTTGCAAATGATCCTGTCCAACATGACATGACCAAACATATTGAAATTGACAGACATTTTATTAGAGAAAAGTTGGATGATGGTGTGATCTGCATACCATTCTTGCCTTCGGTGCAGCAAGTTGCAGATGGGTTGACAAAGCCTTTGGTCGAGCAAGGATTTGATAATTATGTGAGCAAGTTGGGCATGTTGAATATCCATGCTCAACTTGAGGGGGAGTGTTGAAGAGTGTGTTGTTATTTATGTTTTTTATTATTTATTTGCCTTTTTTATAATAAGGGTAGAAGGGTAATTCCTCTATCATTAAAGTTTTTAGGTTTTGTCTTGACCTAGGGTTTAAGGAGGGCGGCTCCTTATTTTCACGAGTGATTGATTCTAGATTTGTTTGTTTTTTGTATTTAAGAGGACCAAGGGCTCCTTTCTGTAATCAATTGAATAATCAATAAAAACAGAAAGTTTTCTCCTTTCTTTTTCTACACATACCGTTTGGGGGGTGGGGGTACAAGAAATTCTTTTGTTGACCTACGTTGTCGGAACAGTATGTAAAGGTCGACTGGAGCTAAAAACATTGAAGGTTATCAAGCCACTGTTTGTGTTTGTGTAGAACACCTTTTTTGTATCGAAACATCAGTTGATCACAATAATACCTTTATCATAGTTCTTATTTGCATTCTGGAGAAGTCCCCCATGGAGGGAGAAATTATGGTGCATGAGTTAATAGGGGAGTCATACCACGTGAGAGATGTTTCTCCTTGGAACTCTATATATGATAATAACAATTGTTTCTTTTATTTTTGTACTGAAACATACTTGACGTTCTGCTGACAGTAGTTTTTTTTTTTTTAATAAACTTTATTTTTCTTTGGAGATCTTACTGGCATTATATATCAGTCCTCCGTTGAACCTCGCGGTTAATGGTTAATGCACTGTTTGAGCAGACCTTGCAGACCCGTCGAGTAAATTATGTCCAGGGCCTCCATTCTTTCCAGACCCGCTGCACCGGCCTACTAAATTACGTCAAAGGGTTTGCCAGAGCATCAAGAAGCCTTTTGGTATTGGTATGTTCGTAAGACCCTCTTCCTTTGACACGTAACAATCTTTTGCTCAGTTTTGTTTTTGCTTCATGCAGTTTCTGTGGGCACTGATGAGGTTCATAATGAAAGTGGTCTTGAGGTACTCATCTAGCATTCATCTTCTTGGATGCCTTTTTTTCCCTTGATAATTGGCATATGCAAGTTAATTCTTGTATACAGTTACATTGGATATGCGTTGCATCTATTTCTTCCTTATTGGGGAAAAAACTGAGAGCCTAAATAGTAGCATACTATTATTCTGTATCCACCCCAAACACCACAAGTAAATAAAATTTCACAGATATCGGAATTTCTCTCTCCGTCTCACTTTCCTTATTTTGTAATAGTTGCTTGAATATACCACGAGAATTAGAAAAATCTATGAGATGTATCATTATGAATTATTGAGAAAGTGGTTTTCATATGTTCTGACCAATTTTGAGAGGACAAATTTAGTGTCATCTTCCACACCTGTGTGACCAATGGAAGGAGAATTAAATAGGGAAAATCTAAGAAAAAACCAAAATCGCCTATTTAATACAGGTTGTCCAAAATAGAGACGCCGACAGGATCCTATTTTGGTGTGCCATTATATTCTCTTTGTAGATAGGCCGTTGCTTCAATGGAGCGTGCCATGTGTTGAATGATACGGGTTTGCTCTAGTGATGGCTTTCGAAAATTGAGTACTTTAATGATTGGTTCAATGATTATTCTCTTCATGTTACGGTGGTTTTAGTTTCTGGCATTTTTTGTTCGTTTGTTGAGACATGATGCTCGGAGCTCACTGTTAGCATTGCATTCTTAACAGGCCTCAAATGATGAGTATGAACGTATACATGGGCGGGAACTTGCTCAGGTACACACAATTGACATAACTTGGGATATTATGTATTTTGTGAGTTTGTTCAAGCACGGAAAGATTATTTTAACCCAAAATTTCCCTTTATGATTCATAATGTATATTCTTGCCTCTTTCTCAAAATTTCTTACATCTCTCTAGCGTGACCAATGTCTTATTTTTATGTGGCACATGTTACCGTAAACTCAATATCATCGTATGCAACCACATTTTAATTAGATAATTCTGAATCTAGTTGTAGATAATACACTCGATTGCTTTATTGTAAAGAATAAAGGAAAGTAATTTAAATTTTTTGAATCTTGGACAGAATACATTATTTTATAGTAGACTAGAACAAATAAGGTTACCTATATAACCTGTGATGCACTATTTGGTAGCGTGTTTTTGCATCCGATACGATGCAAATATGCCCCGAATACTTAAAATACACGCTTAGGGGTGAATTTATAATTTGAAAGTTGGATACAAGATCTCTAAACTTGGATATGGGATCTATAACGTACAGTTTGATCCTAAACTTAAAATACTTCCATATATGTCCTACGCACCTATAGAATAATTGTAAAGAAGAAGATTTTATTGCTTATTTAGCTCCAGAAGCTATTAACTATTTATAGAAGACCACTTTCCATTCTGAGTTTGAACCAACAGCTATAAAACGACTACAATCTTAAAATAAGATTAAACACAAAACTTACTGAAATAAAGCAGAAAAACAAACTAACACAATAGGATTAGAGATGATCCTATAGGTTAGACACCATATAAGGCTTAAGTGAATATTAAGATCAACCGTAAAGTGAACAGTAACTACTGTCATCTTTCTATACTCCCCCTCAAACTTGGTTGAAAGACATTGATAAGACAAAGCTTACTGATGCAGAACTGGAAAGCAGCCTTGGGTAAACCTTGGTGAAGTCATCAGCCACTTGTCTTCTGATAGAATGCTTGTCTATCTCAATATGTTTTGTCATGTCATGCTGGACAGGATTGTTAGCTATGTCAATAGCTGTTTTGCTGTCATTAATCATTATAGAGTTTCTTAGGTTGATTTATACTTTTCTTTAGCTCCAAAACATCTCTTCTGATCCACAAAAGCTCACAAATGACAAGGGCAACAGCCCTAAATTCAGATTATGCACTGCTGCTAGCAACCACAACTTGTTTTTTACTCCATGGCACTAGGTTTTTCTCTAATGAAGATGCACCATCCTGATGTAGATCTTCTGTCAACCTTGGATCTGCATGGTGAGCATCCACATATCCTTCAATAGTCATCCTTGAGTCTGATTGAATAAGATACCCTTCCTTGGACTCTCTTTTAGAAACTGCAAAATTCTATAAGCTGCCTTTTGATGGATCTTCCCTGGTTTGTGCATGAATTGGCTCACTTGACTAATTGCAAAAGAGATGTTAGGTTTTATATGAGACAAATATATCATCCCCCCACCAATCTTTGGTAACCTTCTTTATCTACAAGGTCACAGTCCTCATAATTAGCAAGGATCAAAGTTGTCAACAAGTGTGCTTGAGGGTTTACACCCTAGCATGCCATAATCGCTTAGCAAGTCTATGGTATATTTCCTTTGAATAACTAGATATTTCCATACCCAAACCAAGGAACTTTCTAAGTTTTCGAAGTTCCTTAATTTCAAACTTAGTTTTGAGAAAGGACTTTAGTCTTTCAATTTCAAGTTCATCACTCCCAGAGGAGAATGAGTACACCCACCCCCTCTCCCTTCAAATGCTTGTAAAACATTGTATGATCAGAATGGGCATGGGTGTATCCTCCTTGCTTAATAGCTTTAGAGAATCTGTCAAACCTAGCCTTGGGAGACTGTTTTAATCCATAAATTGATTTTAAGAGTCTACATGCTGTTGTTTTCCAAATTTATGTTCAAAACCTAGACGAGGATGCATAAACACTTCCTCCTTCAGGTCCCCATTCAGGAATGCATTTTTTCACATCCATTTGGTAGAGAGACCAAGTCTTGATAGAAGCTAGAGCCAACAGAATCTTGACAGTGTTCAATTTTGCCATTGGGGCAAAAGTTTCATTGAAATCAATGCCAAGAGTCTGAGTAAAACCCTTGGCAACAAGTCTTGCATCGAGTCTCTCAACTTTTCCATCAAAAATATATTTCACACAAAATACCCATTTAGATCCGACAATCTTTGTTAATTTCCCATATTTTATTACTCATGAGAGCCTTTAATTCATCAATTACTGTAGTTTCCATTTAGGATCAGCCAGTGCCCGAGAAATGTTTTTAAGGACAGAGATGTCATTCATTCTGGCCAAACACCCTTTGTAATATTCTGAAATTGCAGAGTAGGAAACAAATCTTCTTATAGGATGTTTGGTACATTTTCTAACCCCTTTTCTTTTAGCAATAGGAGTAGGCACAAGGAATTGAACATTCCCTTCAGTTTGTTCAAGTTGTTCATCACTCCCTTCAGTTTCCCCATGATTCTCACGTTCTACCACCTCCTCAGGTTGGTCACCTTGTTCAGGAGCTAGATCAGGGTCTGTACTTATTCTGGGAGGCCTAACCTTCCTTTTTCTAATATAGATAATGACATCTTCTTGGGCTCAAGAGATCTCTTTTCTAGGCTCAGAATCCTTTTCTATAGACCATAGGGATCACAGAACTGGGAATAACAGGGAAAGTGTTGTCAATTTCCAGAAAGTGTTGTGGTCACTTATAGAAATAGATTTCTGAGAATAGGAAGGGATGTTTTCTAAAAAGGTAACATCAAAAGAAGTTTATAACTTTCTTTTGATGGGATCAGAACATTTGTAATCCTTTTTAGTTGAAGAATATCCTATCAAAAGAGTTTTTATAGCTCTAGGATCTAGTTTACCCATGATGGGTGAAGGATTATGAACAAAGGCCACACATCCAAAGGTTTTTAGTGGTATAGAGGAGGCCAGCTGAGAATCTGGATATAGGTCTTTGAACATGTTCAAAGGAGTTTAAAATGGAGAATCCTAGAGGGCATCCTATTGATGAGGAATGCAGCAATAAGAACTGCATCTCCCCAATAGGATTTAGACCTAGTCATTTGAAACAGAAGAGCCCTAGCAACTTCTAATAGATGGCGGTTCTATCTCTCTGCAATTCCATTTTGTTGAGGGCTATTAGTGTATGATGTTTGATGCACAATACCCTTCTCATTACAAATAGGACTTAGCAAAGGCCAAAGAGTTATGATGCTCTGTCCTATTGTCAGATCTAAGGATCTTAATGGTAGTTTGAAACTGATTCTCAATCATTAAAATATTTTTTTCAAGGATATTGTACACGGCAGACTTGTTTTTGTTTTTCATAAAAAAAACACAACACAACCTTGTGTGGTCATATATAAAAATCAGTGTTCTAAAAGTCGCTCTAGGCGACGCTTAGGCACTAGGCGACCCCCGGGCTATTCGATTATACCCTAGGCAATCACATCTAGACGAAAAGTTCCTAGGCGATTTTCTAGGCGATCATTTCACCCCTATTAAAAAAACAAAACACAGCCGCCCCCCTCCCCTTTCTACCTGCGATTTCTCATCTCCTCCCCCCCTTCTACCTGGATTTATGTTGGACAAGCATTGTATTATTTAAAATATTAAAAAATCAAAAAAATCGCCTAGGCGCTAGGCGCCCCACTTTCGCACCGCTTTCTCCTAGCGTCTTTTAGAACACTGATAATTAGAAACCATCTATTACGATTAAGATTTGGGACCTTATTAGGTCCCCAAACATCACTTCTATAGGGCCTATGTTTGAAAATAGAGCGTGTGTGTTTAGATAACTCACACACTTCACATTTGAAGGAAATGAGATCCTTATTACAGAACATATTAGGGAAAAGCATCTCTGAATAAGCAAATTTGGGATGCCCTAATCTTTGGTGCCACAGTAGGATGTCATTAGCTTTTTATCCACAACATTATACATAGAGCTGGTGGAGTTTTTCTTAAAGAAGTATAGTCCATCCTCCAAGTTAACACTGGCAATCTCTACCCCGTTCCCTGCTCCTGAAATCCAGAGTGAGTACTGAGTAGGAAAGAATTTAGCAACACTGTTAGTATCTTTAGTAAATTTGCTGATGGAAAACAGATTGCAAGTTAAGTTTGGGTTGTGGAGAACAGATTCAAGACATGCTATCAGATGATTCAGATATGGGAATTTTCCTTTCACAGCCACAGTAGAAATTGTTCCATCAGTAGAGAAAAGGGTGAAGTCCCTGTCATGTGGCTAAAAGCACCAGAATCCACAATCCTGGGGACATTACCTTCATGAGCTATTCCACCGGTAGACAAATCAGTTTGTCTCAGGTTCTTTCTCCCAAATATCTGATTAAGAATATAAAGTTGCTTCTTTTTGGTTCAGCCCCTTGGTTTTATTTCTTTGGTGGCTGACCCCTAGGAGGCTTTCCATGAAGCTGCCAATGGTTCTCCTTATTGTGCCCCTTTTTCTAACAATGATCACACCATATTGGTGTTTTTTGATCTGTCTTTCTTTTGCCAAACAGGGCAGATTCAGAACTTTGAGTTAGCAGGGCAAATTGTTCTCCAAGGGAGGATGAAGAGCTCCCCATAATTCCTTTCATGCTTTCTTCTTTTCTGATAGTGACAAAAGCCTCTTGTGTAGTTGGCAAAGGTACTTGAGCTAGGATTCTCTCTAGCTGCATCAAAAGAAGGATCCAGACCTCCTAGGAACTCAAATACTCCTCTTTCAAGTAGTTTTTGAATGATCAGAGCATCTGCATACCATTCCCATTGATTTTGCAGTTAGCTAGTCATACTCTTGCCATCATTTTTCATGGTGCTAAAGTATTTAGTAACATCAAGAGATCCTTGTTTCAGATCTCTAATGGAGGACATAACTCCAAAGGCATGGGCAAAGTTGCCTTGATCAGAATAGGTCACAACAGTAGAGTCCCAAATTTCATGGCAGTAGGATAAAAAAGGTGAACATGACCGATATCAGGTTCCATGGAGTTGATAATCCATGTTAGGATAGTGGAGTTCTCAGTTTCCCAAGTGAAAAAGGCATCAACATCTTCTTCACTAGGCATTTTCTTTGTTCCAGTAAGATACCCCATTTTACCTCTTCCTGTAACGAACATTTTCACAGATTGAGCCCACTGTCTATAATTAGACCCATTGAGCTTCACAAAAGTGATTTGTAGACTAAGATTTTCAAATCCGACCCCATTGGAACGGTTTGAAAAAGAAGAGGAGGTGACTAGAGCAGTGGACATTGAATCCTGCATATTTCAGGTTTGTAAATGAGAAAAGAGGATGATTTAGAGGAGAATGGAGCCTAGGCTCTGTTACCATATAGATAAAGAAGAAGAGTTTATTGCTTATTAAACTCAAGAAGCTATTACAACTATTTATAGAAGGCCACTTGCCATTCTGAGTTTGAACCAACGGCTCTAAAAATAATATTAAACGCTAAACTTAATAAAATAAAGCAGAAAAACAGACTAACACAGTAGGATTAGAGATGATCCTATATGTTAGACACTTTCCATAGTACCCATACATGTACCCGTATCCTGTATTTTCTTTAGTACCCATATCCCGTGTCTGCGAATCTGTACCCATGTATCCGTATATGTGCAACCTAAGCCTACAACGGCTATAGAATAAATCTCAGTATAACGAAAATCATCCATCCACTACAAGTTGGTTAATATTGAAATGTTGGTGAAATCCTATTTCCTTTTGAATTATGGCCTTCCAAAAATCAAGCACTTTAATGATTGGTTCAATGATTACTCTCTTCGTGTTATGGTACTTATAAGTTGGTAATATTATTAAACATCTATTAATAATATCATTAACTTATATCTCTATTAGACATATTTATTTTCTCTTTCCTGAGTACCGTTTATGCCATAAATTTAGTTGGATAAATTGTGTGTCTCAATACATTTATTAGCTGCTGTTGCATTTGTGTGGAGTAGACAACTCCAACCACTCATTTATTACTCTTGTAAACTACTCTATATATTAGAGCATTGTATATCCTGTAATAATACATCCAAGAAAGCTAATTTGCTTCTTAATCTTCTTCTTTCTTCTCCTAAAAATCTACAGTACTTTTGTATTTCTTTTATAGTATTTACTTTTGTTTGTTTCAACAATGACGCTTTGAGCTCATTTGCAGTATTTGCAGAAAGTTATGCCGTTCCCTTTCCTAGCACCTGCTCAATGTGATGAAAAAAATACCATAAAGTATTTACAGGAGAAAATGGAAAGTGATGCAACTTTTACGATCAATGAGACTGTTCAGGTAAACGGAGTTGACGCAACTTTGGAGTCATGTATTTTGTGAGCAAGCATCATGTACTGAAAGATTTTTTTAGCCTAAGGTGTCATCGGCTTTATGATTCATAATCTATATTCTCGTATCTCTCTCTTTAAATTTCAAATACCCCTATAGCAGCATGCCTGGTGTCTGATTTGTTATGTAGCACATGTTACCCCAAAATCAACGTATTGGTGAATGCAACCATTTTTTACCTAGATAATTCTGAATCTAGCATATTTGGGGAGTGTATAATAGACACACTCGATAGCTTTAATATAAAGACGTCTTATTTGTTATGTAACACAGCTTCAATATATAATGAATCTTGGACGTAGTACATCATTTTAGTAAGTCCAGAACAACTAAGGTAACCTACGACGGCTAGTGAATAAATATCAAGAAAGCCAGTATCGTCCATCCAGTACTTGATAGAAACGCTGGCGGGATCCCATTTTTGGTTTGCCAATATATTGAGCACTTTAATGATTGCCCAATGATTGTTCTCTTTAAGTTATGGTGCTGGTGGTTGTTTTTGTTTCTGGTGTTTTTTTGTTTAGACATGATGCTCACCGGTATTGTTGGCACTCTCAACAGGCACTTGAGTATGATGAGAAAAAGGCCATCAAGTTTTTACGAGAGAAAATGGAAAGCGATGTGGCTTTTACCATGGATGAAACTATACAGGTAAAAGGAATGACACCTAATAGCTGTTTTTGACCATTTGCCAGTTGAGTGATTTGAAGAAGTATACTGAACTAGGATGAAGTTCCCAGAATAGAATAAAAACAAAAAGGGGATAAGCTTGCTTTATGCATTTACTTTAGATGTTGATTAATTATTGTGCTGATTATTACTCTACTATTTTTGGCAGGCTGCAATTTCTGCTTTTCAGCATTTGTTGGGGAAGAAGTTCAAAGCTAATGAGATTGGGGTAAGTTCTTTTTAATCAATTTCATCGACCCAATAAGAAGGCTGTTTTGCATTGCCTATTATTATTATTCTCTACCAATTAGTGTCGTCTAACTTCACTCTTTTAAATTATCAGGTTACTGTCATGGACCCAGACTACATAGTTTCTAATCATGAAGCCAAATACAACGATATATACACAAAGGAATTGGAGATCCATGACATCGAAAAGCATTTAGCTGTCATTAACGAACCAGGTAGCGGAGGCTCCTCCAGTAGCGGACACTCGACGATCACCTCCTTGGAGTTGGAGGATGAAAATGGTAAGAGTGACAGATTTATTTATCTGTAGATTACATCATCATCATCATGTGGGGGAGAAAGCCTCACATGAAATTCATTGAGTAGAAGATATGTGGAAAAAACTGAGAGCTTTGCAAGCCGAGTTCAGACGAGCTTTGTAGTCTTCAGCGTCGAATTAAATGGAGACAATGCCCGAAGTATTTGCTACAATAATGGAACGGTATAAAGCCGACATATTCCCATGGATTGCATTGCTTCCAACTCCAAGCGGAATGGCACACAGACGTTATTTTTCGAGGGGGTCATAAGCCCTCTTGCCCCATGCCAGCTTAGGCACACATACGTTATTTTTCGATACGCGCGTCACTGGCATTAACGTTGGTTTTCATTAACAACGTCAGTGACACTGTTATTATAGTTATAAATGTATCACTGGTGTCCACTGACGTTGTTATCGCAAACGCGCGTCACTGACACTGATGTTCCTAGTGTGGTGTCGAAAGTAAAACGAAGAAATAAATGCGTGGTGCCATAAGTAAATTAAAAATAATTAAAAGTAGAAAGAACAACATACTTTTGAAATTATCGGGGAAGTGTATCATTCAATTTTTCACGCTTGCGATCGAAAGTATAGATATCATTCCCAGGAATATGCAAAGTATAGATATCATTCCCAGGAAATGCATGTAGAACGAACACATTCCCAGGAATATGCAAATTATCTACATGACGAGCAGAGACGTCGAGACGAGTAGTCCTAAATAGAATAACATTTTATCAATGTAATAATTTAAGTTAATTGTTGCGGTCAGTAGCATTAATGTTCAACGTTGTGTATTGTAATATTTAATCGTAATTATTTAATCGATCGATGTGCTCGTTATAATTAATTTTAAACGTTGTTTATTGTAATATTACTAATATATTATTTTTTTGAGGGAAATTAATATAATATTATTATTGTTATGATTGAACCTACGTGCCTATGATTTCGTTTCTCAGGAAATTCACGCAGCGGAAGATCCGGAATTTGAGACTTTCTACACAAAAAAAATTCTCTTAAACGAAGGTATTCGCGCTTGGATGGCGGCTCAAGATCGAAAGCCGGAGCGCGCTTCAAGAGTCATTAAACAATGTTAATCATAGTATGTTTAATGTAATCAATGTCGTCGTTATCATCATTACTTTAATTAAATGTTATCAAAGTCGTCGTTATATAATTTTAGTTGCACAGATGTTCAAATGCAAAGTAATAAAATAGGGGGTTTCTATTGGCCGCTTCATTTATACTACTGGCGTCCTATTATTCCCGGCACCACAAAAAATTAATTCGACTCCACAAAATTTTATAATGAACGTAACGTCAGTGTTGGTTTTCAATAGCAACAACAATGTCACTGACATGCTGTTTAAAAACGAAAGTTAGTGACACCGGCGTTTACGTTATAAAAGTGTCACAACTTAGAAACGTCAATCTACTGACGTTGATATCGAAAAAGAACGTAAGTTACATTGACGTTTCTAGTGTGGCGCCGGAAGTAAAAAATAATATGTGTGGTACCGGAATCAAAAAAATGTGTCAATAGTAAAACTGAGATTGCAAATAGAACCCACCTAAAAATAATAAATTTATATTATAATACAAAAAATAATGGTACAACACTTTCTTTATTAATAAATTAGTAATATGGATAATACGAAAAACATAAATTCTCTTGTGTAGTAGTCTTTAGCATTCTCTGACTCTTTCATTTTTAAATTCTCGAAATTTCTCCTCAATGAATGGAGTTTTGAGACTCGTATCTTTTCATTGCCTTGAAACTCCTCCTGCAACTTAATTATCCATCGCTTATTTAGCCATCTTAATTGGCACTCATGATTATTGGAAACAATTCTTCAGTCAAGCTTAACTGAAGGGCTAATAATGCTTGAACATCTTTCTGTTGATTCTCCTTGAGTTCTTTCTTTTGTGGGGTAGATAAATTTGAGATATCGTCGGGGATGCTAAATCCCCGACTTACAATATCCCATAAATCTTGAGCACAAATGTAGGTTATCATTTTAATGAACCAATAGTCGAAATTTTCACTCCGGAAAAGTGGAACCGGAATGGATGAGCGGAGTGTGTAATCTGCCATGATGTAGATTTCGCCCAGTTGTAGTTGTATCGAAACCGAGCTCTGATACCACTTGTTAGAATTTTTGTAGAGAGTTGAATGGAGAAGGCTAGGATTGATGAGTGTGAGATGGATAAGGATTGATAAGTTGGAGAGATTGAAGAAAGGAATTTGATTATATTGATGCTTGATTGCTTGGTTGCTTAAGTACAGTACATGGTGGTAGTGCTATTTATAGCCCCCATTGGATAGTTTAAGTGTCTAATAGGATTTCTAGACATTTCTTGATTTTGAGTAATCCCTACATGCATCTAGTAGCTTCTACTCTAGCCAATTACTTAGATATTTATTTTACAGTCTTACATATCTAGAAGCTTCCATTCTAGAAATGTATTTCTAGAGTTTTCATACAATCTTGATATTTATTTCTAGAGACCACACTGTCTATCGCGTCCTGCGCCGTGTGGAATCCTCTGTTCCCCAACATAAAAGGTAGTGCCACTTGCACAGCTTCAATTACGCCCCTTCGCCCCGTTCCGGCGAGCACAATCGTGAGAGAGACAAATATCAATTTGTCATAACTATCCGCACTTCTCTGACGTATCGCATTGAAGCACCACGAGTCTACCGCAATCACCCTTAGATTGCGGTTGTAGAAAGTTGTTATCGCGGTGCCCGATACCCATGTACGGGACAGTAGTTCAAGGAATCGGTCTTTCAAGTAGATGACCAAGGTTGTACAGTTGTCATTTAATGTATCGACCAACAAACCTACAGTGTATGACCAACAAGAAAAAAAAAAGAAAATGTTAAAAAAATAATCAATGATAGACACAGATAATTAATGCTACAGGTCAAAGAGGATCATACCATTCAATTTCAAGATTTTTGTTTGGGTAGCAAGAGAGAAAGGGGGAATACGGTGTAACGCTATCCAATTTTCTCCCTTATCATCAACCATCCTCATCACGGCATTGATGCGTGCAAAGAAAAGTGACTTATTGTGACTTGAATGGAGGACCTCGTCCGCAAATACAAAATTGTTGTTGATCTTCTATATACAAAATTGTTGTTGATCTTCTATTAGAAGGATGTCGTCGCCCTTCTTCCAGAACACTGCAACAGTGCTATCTCCTGCATTAAAACATGATTAAATAGGGGAGACCACGCATAATAATCTTGAACAAGTACCCCGGCTAGTGAGGAATATAGGAAGCACACAAGTTCATGTAATCTTGAACAAGATAATCACTAAATAGCATTCATATAAGTCTTACATATAAAACTTATCAAATATAAGCCAAACACCAAAGAGACGGATCTTTTCGGTTCGGTTCGGTTACGGTTAACTCTATATATTATCCGTAACAAAACTGAAAACCGATCTGAAAACCAAACCTAAAAAAAAAAAAACAATTCACAGACAAAATGCTCAAGTTATCCCAACCATTTACAGACAAGTGAAAAAACCGAGCCGTAATTGTTGATCTTTATTAAACGTTTGCAGTCCTCCGTGGGGCAGCCAAATATGGACAGTCCAGGTCTTGCTGTGTTTAATTTAAGCCTAATAGTACATCATTAGTTCAAAATGTGTTGCAAAGTCTTACATTTAAGCCTAATATGTCCATTAGTTTAAACAGTAGATTAATTGTTTACAGTCCTCCGTGAGGCAGCCAAACATGGACATATCAACCTCGAGACCTATTCGAAAATGTCAATCTCTAGTTTTTCTCCCATACAAACAAGTATATCAGAAACTCAAGTGATTAATCTTTTTTTTGTTTTGTTTTTTTTTGTTATTACAATGATTAATCTAAAATAGTCACAAGTCACAAAAGGTGTGTCAAGGAACCAATCCATGTAACTTCAAGGAGTTCACTTAATAATTGTGAAACCGAGCCTAATTAAAACCGAACAAACGAATACTTAACAATTAGTTCAAAATGTGTCCATCATTCTAAGCGTTGGCCTTCTACAACTCAAACTTATTCATCAACCACAAATCATTTATAACACCCTTTTTACGTCGTCTACAGATCACCTATGACACCCTCTTTACAGTCAAGTACGAGAATGACGCCCTGCACGAGACACCCTCTTTACAGTCAAGTACGAGAATGACGCCCTGCACGAAGATGGCATCACAGATGATGCCTAGTGTTCATGTATATGAAAGAAATTGTGCACAGCCTATGGTTTGTCATACTTTAAAAGTCGTCACAGGTTCAATAAATTCGTAGGTCCTGACGTGAAATTGCAAAATCCTTCTCGACAGATCTCCGTAACTCAAGGGCATCACAGATGATGCCAAGTGTTCATGTATATGAAAGAAATTGTGCACAGCCTGTGGTTTGTCATACTTTAAAAGTCGTCACAGGTTCAATAAATTCGTAGGTCCTGACGTGAAATTGCAAATTCTCGACAGATATCCGTAACTCAATTTTCCCCTTTTTGTATAATGTCTAACACACAAATGCCTGACAATTAGATTTAAGTTCAAATGCCTGATGACCAACAAACACTAAGCTAAAAGAGACCTTCAAAGAAAGCATATTTCAATACCAAAATTCTTCTCATTCTTCTTCATCTACCGCCTCATAATCATCAAAGCATTTTCAGTCAATTTAAAACACATAGTGAAATAATTGTAGGATCAGAGAACAACATTTCTAACATGTATATCATCAAAACAGAAGTAAAAAGAAATAAACACTAGTTTGTGCACCCCCTAAGAGGCCAATGTGGATAAAGATGTATAAAGACACAACATATTCAAACCTTATTTAGGAAATGCCTGACTCATATTATCTAACGCAAATTAAAGACACAAGAGGTGTGTCAAATTAAGGAAACATTCATGTAAGTAATGTACTTCAGTGAGTTCAATTTATAAGCGCTTTCGGTTCGGTTAGTAATATAAAGAAACGGATCTTTTCGGTTCGGTTACGGTTAACTCTACATATTATCCGTAACCGAACCGATAACCTATATAAAAACCAAACCTAAAAGAAAAAACAATTTACAGACAAAATGCTCAAGTTATCCCAACCATTTACAGACAAATGAAAAAACCGAGCCGTAATTGTTGATCGTGATTTCGGTTAGCCAAACCGAGCAATAACCAAACCATATATTTCAGTCTGGTTCAATTCAATTTGGTTACCTAAACAAAACGGTTCAATTGCGTAAAATATTAGAAATCTTCTAATTATTTAATAAACATACAGAAATAAAACAATATACATACTCGGCTAGTCAGGATTCCAGTCCGAGTATACAATACGATTTGTATACTGAAAATTTCTCGACTATAGCCAAGCAAGATCGGAGGATCCCCGAAATATTTTCAGGTTAACAAAAGCTCATCAAGATGGATAAAATAATTATAAGGAGATGAAAGTCGAATTAGAATCAAAGTTTCAGAAATTTATACGAGCTAGCATAGTAATTTCTTTTAATAATTTAAGAAACAACACAAGAACAGTGAAAATTTTAAGTGCAGATCTAAAACTTTGCAAGAAATTACACAATACATAAAAAAAAAGACTTCATTTCACAACCATGATGTTTTGTTCATTTCTAAGTAAGATGCTCCCAGGATATAATCAGCACAAAAATACTGGCTCATAATTAAATATTTGAAAGTGAAAATCTAAGTAAATAAAAAAACCGGTAATAAATAATTAAAAGAAACAGAGAAAACTTGATAACACGACTAACAACAACTCTTTAACAGTATAATCTTCATTTTTAATGAAACCCGGCATGGTCTTTGTTCCTGTATATACTATATATATATAAACCAAACCAGACCAAAATAAAGGAATTTGAATTGCCAAATCTACCTAAGCATCGAATATTACATAGAACACGTTCAACACAAGCTAAGAATAGAAAATTATACCCTCAAACTTCTTATAGCCCGATTCCTTGATGAATGTGGATCTGGGTTGTGTTATGAAGTAGATGAGATGGTATACGGTTGCTTGATGGATCTGGATCGGGGTCGTGTTATGAAGTGGATGAGGTGGTGGTGGTGTTGTTGTTTTAGATGGTGGTGGCTATGGAAGCCAAGCTGAAAAGCTGCGGAGGGTTATGGTGAACAGGCTACCCTGCGGTGAAATGAAAATAGGGGGATTTATAGTGTGATGTAGGGTTCAATTCGCATTGACGGAATTACCCTTCTTTATTTTTTTACAGTCCAAAAAGAAAAGTAAAAACATTCTCAATTTTTTTTCAATATCTATCAAAATGCTAACTATAATAATCAATAATAATAACTAGTTAAAACACGGACTCAAGCAACTGGCCTGAGATGTGTCATCTTAGATGTTACGCCGATGTCAAAAACTATTAAATATAAAATACATTTTAAGCTAAAATATCACTCATGCATTTAAAGACAACATGATATAAATGGCGAAATTTAATTGGCGTTGATATTATCTACAACAAATTATGTTGTCGATTATTTAACGTGAATGACAATTAAGCGAATGTTTTCGAAATTTACTTACATAAACACACATCGACACAAAAATAAAAGTTCCAAACTACATTTAACACTCATGATAAAATACATTTACTGTGGTATTAGTAAAAATTAGTCTTTATTCACACTAAAACTAACCAACGCAGCGTCTTTCATCTTATAAGTTTTAAACTTATTTGTGATATTAAATACTGAAAAATGTAGCGTAACGAACCGCACCCTATCCCAACGTTTTTAACACTCACATATCCAATCCTACCTCACCACGCCCTACACCGCATTATCTTACTGGCATATTATCTTACCACACTACCCTATATTACGTCTTTATTCAACCTACCAAAGCTTTACTTAACTTACGCCGCATCATCCAACTATACCATTCTACCCTACCATACATCACCGCGCATTACATCTCATCATCTCGCCACTACATTACTACACAGCACTCTACCGCACCCTACCTCTCTACCTACCTACAAACCTTAACCTACCTCCCAACCTCACATATTAATTATTTATCACCATTAGGCTATTACAGCATATTTTATCTCATCCCACCCTACCTTACCCTACCCACCACCCCATCCTACTCTACCCCCAACAACTCCTACCCTACCTAGTGCCCACCACCCATCTTACTATACCCTACCCTTCCCCACCACCCATCTTACTATACCCTACCCTTCCCACCACACCCTAACCCAACCCACCCTCACGCTTTTAGGGTGGCGCATCAAAACACGTTCAGAAGAAGAATAATATAAGTGCGTATGAAATGAATATCCGACACATCTTCGACATCTCCGACATCGTATGGATCTTTTCGACACTACCAGAATAAATTTTTTCAATTTCTACTTAAATCAATTTTAACCAGAAAAAATGAAATTTATCTTGACATTATTTGCAACAACACGTCTTCTACCCAAAACACGACACGACACGCCCGATACACCCCGACGCCATATCCAGCGGTTGTCGGTTGATCAAATGAATATTAATTAAAATCTAACACACTATCAACAATCCACGCGACACAAAATCGATACCTTCGACACTACTAAACCATTGACCAAAAAAAAACCGACACACACAATATATAGAAGTAAAAAAATGAAGACGGAAAAAATAATCAATACGTGAAGCCTTTGCGACGCTCAAAAAAACGGCGTAGACACACGCGATGTAAAATATATATAAGCAAAAAAGGAAAGGAACACACACACAAACAAACTATAGTATTTTGAAATATCACGTGGTCGTATCGTATTAGGATAAGACCAAAAAAAAAAAAAAGATCTCGATGGAAAGCAAAACAATATGTAATTAAATTGGAATCGGATACATCTTAAGCACAACACACATAATAAGATTAAGAATAAATTAAAGCTAATGTGTAGATTAAAAATACGAAATTAGTCATAAAATAGAAACAATTTAACTCAAGCCAATTTCAAAAAAAAAAAAAAACACTTTTTAAATTTTGGTAGCCTAATGAACAGTAAAAAGCTTTTAAAAAAAAAAGATTGGGCTGGGCTTTTCCTCCGATTAACAGTAAAATTATCCACCAATAAAAAAAAAAACAAATGTCACTCTTCTACACTTTTTCCTTTCTTATATAGAGTAGAGGGATAATATGCAGATTTTATTGTGCAATTGTGGTAGAAATCTCGTATTAAGTGGCATAAATTATAGTTTTTTATATTCGTATATTTTTTATCTAATGCATTTTTATCGTAAGTGATAGAGTAGAAATAAAATGAGTTTAAGAAAAAAATTATATGATCTCCAGCCATATGTATCAAAATTTAGTAGTATCAATTTCATCAACTTTATAAATGTTCCGATACTATAAAATAGTATTATAAGTAGAGATTCTTCACCCGCGCACGTGAATTGTTGGCGAAGGTTTTTGTCTTTCTCAAATTTGAGACGTCAATTGATACCACATTAAATTTTGATAACCTTTATATTATTCATTAAAAATATTAAAATTTACAGATAGATATCAAATTTGAGTTGGATCCTCATGCGTTTGAATTGCCATAAAGCGTGGAGGGATAAGAGTAAGTCTTCTTTAGTCATTCCACTTTTACACAGTGATTATATAACGCAATATATAACACACAGTTTCAATACATATTGAAAGTGTATTGTTCAGATTTTGCTACACAATCACTCGACAAATATGGAGCGACCACGAGACGAATTTTAGTTGGTACGGGCGGATTTATATATTTCAAGGTGGGTCACGTGACCCCACGTAGATCCGGATAAATTTTTTATAGTATTAAAACAATGTAGTTTTGTTGTTAAAAAAATTTCGTTTTGGGATTAAAAAATACAATTTTAGGCTTTGATAACCCCACTAAAACGAAACTTTGGATCAAAAATTTCGTTTTAAACTCCAATAACCTCATTGTAACAAATTCTTGGTGTCAGGCTGGGATAAATTTGGTACATACTACATCCGTCCCAAAATGTAAGTTCACTTAGCTTTTTGGTTTTGTCCCATAATGTAAATCCATTTAGATAACCAATGAAACATTTTTTTTTATATTTTCTCCTTTTACCCCATCATTTATTATGTATACATCCACTTTCCACTACTTTACATTAATAATAGTCAAAAGTTATTTTAGACAATTTCATCAAAATTAATGACACATAATCAATTTAGCCAACTTTTTTAATATGTGTGAAAAATATCCCAAATGGACTTACATTTTAGGATTGATATACCAAACCCGTAAAACGATCTTACGGATCTACCTGCCGACCGAGCTAGGGTCTCGCGCCGCCAACCGGCTACCACTGTGTCCAATCCGCATGACCACATGCCGGATCACGTCTCAATTCGCCTGCTCAAGCTACTCGCAGAAACCCCGTTAGTCGGAAGCCGATTCGGCTCTCTCCAACTCGTGCTCGCTATACCCTGCGAACATGATTAAGACTTGGCGTTTATCAAGACAATACACAAGACAATCAAGATATTGGTCCCGTAACAACCGAGGTCGCTGCATTGGACTCGTGGGACACTTAATCCTTTGATTGTACTTAATTATGTCACGTCATGGTTATTTATGTCTTGTCATACTTAGCCTAAACATCATTAACAATCCGCCTATATATAGTGGCACGCTTGTAACCAAATAGGGATGACATAATTAATATAAGCAGACACAATCTGCCAAATTGTCGACTTATGAACCCGCCTTCATACTGTCTGAGTCCGACCACCGTGAGTTCATAGCAACCACCACTTCTCACCGGAGAAATCACACTTAAATAGCTAGAGTGTTGTAGTGACAGCCTTGTGTTTTGAGGTTGTGGGTGAGAGTTCAATACCTTGTATCGACTTATCTACTTTGAAAAGTCTTTAATTACACATTAATTATGGTTTACTAAAAATAATTGATCCAAGACATATAGCTATTTATATACGTTTCCAACGGTGAAAATTAAAAAATAGACTATCATTTTAAATTAAGGAAATGGACAGTAGTCATAAGATAAGAGATTCAATAATAACAAAACTTAGTTTATTAGGAAATTTAAACTTATAATCTCTTATTTTTCTTCATTTTCTCGAACATACCTCGTATCTTCCATATTGACATTAATTTTGGTTCCCTAACTATAACATTTTTTCCTTGAAAAAAACTATATTTTTTTCTTTCTTTTTTGTTACACTTTTAAGACGCTTAACACTTGACTCACCGGTAGATCCGTTAAGTGTCCAAATAGTGTAACAATAATATATCATTGTTAGAGGACTAAAATGTCATTATGAAAAATATAAGGGATATTTCTGTCACATTATGAAAATATAAGGTACCAACATCATCAAACTTTATAATTGTTTATCGACCAATATGAATGTGTTACATAATACATGCATAGAGTTAAATATTAATCGTTATCTATTAAGTGTCAAAAAAATGTAACAAAAAGTATAGTTGTATAGGTAGGGACCAAAACTATCAGATACAAAAACTATAGAGCAATTTTGAGGGGAAAAAATAAGGGGGCAAATATAATTATTTCTGTGTACGTTCTTCCGTTCATCAATATTGAATACTTGCTGGACAAAAGTAAGGGGAAGGAATCAAAAGTACAGTGCACCATCCCATGTTCTGCAAACCCACGTGAAGTCCATGTTCTGAAAACATGAAACGTGACATTAGATACATTATAAATAAAATCATAAACAAATTACAAATGTTTTATCAAATTCTATTATAATACTTGTCGATTTCACGAGTTAGGATCACAAAATACAATTGGCAATGGCAATGGCAATGATTGGTATATGGTATTTACCTTCTATTAGTAGATATTAAATTAATTCTTATACTCTATATTTTTCCTGTTAATTATCTATGTTGTAATCTTGTTTCTATTTCTATTTTTAAAGCATCATTTGTTATGTGTAGATATTGCTTGTACAACATTTATATGTTACAATTGTATTGAAGGGATAATTACATTGTTTCGTTTATTGGTCTGTTGCTACACTATGTGTGTGTAAATAGAAACATTTTCTATGTCAATGCTACAGGAAATGCTTTAGATTTTAAAGATAAGCCCGTGGAAATTTTAAGTTGTCCGGAAATTTTAAAAATCCTAGATATAAATTCACTTCCAAAGCCATCCAAACAACTATAAATTACCGTATATTTCGGAATGCATCAATATTTATGTCTATCTTATGGATAAAATCATCTACCATGGTCATCCCCCCAAACTTTATGCACTTTTCCACGGTGCATTCTTCGGCTATTAAATCACTTTTAAAAATTCTGAAATCCCAGAAATTGAAACACAAATATTTTTTCTCTGAAAAAAAACAAATAAAAATTAAAAAACTGCTGGCTCAAAAGGCCGTAGGTTTCAATTTAACATAACAAGGAAAATCGATTTAAGCTAGATCTGCAAAAACAATGCCAAAAATATCTGATAGGATACACAAATAGGCTGGAAATGATAAGGAATTTGAGTACTTATAATTTACTGAAACTTGCTTGAGTATCTTGGGAGATCTAGTACAGAACACCTTAGAGAGTTAGAAGAGAGAGCTAGCTAAGAGCAATTCCAAGGCTACACCAAATTCAACACCAAAACAAGTGAAATCAGGCAGTTCAGTAGTCAGCAATGCTTCAAAGTAACCTTTAACAGGTTATCTATACGCATCAAATACCTGTCTTTAAAAGGATCAAGACATTGCTATTCAAGAAATACTGCACAAGTCCGATTCGCTAGTTCTCAACACCAAAATGAAAAAACAGAATTCTACCTTAACAGTTAACACCTGCTGCAATTATTATGGTTTATAATTATTAAGACAAAATCAAATCCAAAAGGGCCAGTGAAAAAAAAACTACCTTTAACACCTGCTGCGGTGAGACCAAAAAGTTCATTACGCTAATGATGCTTCAGTAACACGTTTCTTCCCTTTCTTGCTGCCAGAAGTCTTATCCTTTTCCTTGATCATTCTGGAGAGAATGTCAGCTTGCTTAGTGTTTCCCTCATTGGTTAGAGATTTAATCAAATCCTCACGGCAACTTTTATAAAGATGAAGATGGTACATGCCCATTCTCAACCATGCCATCCAAAGCTCTTTTAGCATCAGCAGGCTCACCCTTAGCCAAATAGCTCTTGATGAGTTGCTCGTAAGCAACTGGATCTGTAGGAACTTTTCTTCTAACCATGATCTTCAGTAGCTCATAAGCCGAATCAGGAGAGCCTTCTTTAGAATGCCCGTAGATCACATCATTGAATGCAAGTGAATCCTCAACACCAGTTTTCATTAGCTGCCTTAGAAGACTCTCGGCTTTACTTGTATGACCATTGTTGCAAAGATACTTAATGATTGGATTGTACGCAGATGGCTGCTTATGTAAAGTACTCTGTGGCCTCAATATGATTTCCTTCTCAACTAGCTTATCCAACAACTTAACAGCTCTGTCATATGAACCCGCCTTGCAAAAATTCTCAATCAGGACTCCGTAATGCCCAGCTTCGGTTGGAATACTCAATCTAATCATGGATTTGAGTACATCAGCAGCTGCATCCAAATTACCCACCTTGCATTGTCCAGACAACAATCTGATGAATATTGAATTGTCCTTTGGAGCAATATGCTTTTCCACCATCTCCTTCAAAACTTCATGAGCTTCAGACATCTTCTCTGCCTCACATAGCCCAGGCAACAAGGTGGAGTAGGTTATTGCATTTGGTTTGATAGCTACATTCTTCATTTCTTTCAATAAATTCCATGCATCATCGACTTTCCCTCTAGAAATACAACCCTTAACCAGAGTTGTATAAGTTATCACTGTAGGTTCTATACAGAGCCGGCCCTATGCTATGGCCGGCGAGACCCGGATCTTAAACCCGATTCATCGGGGCGGTGAACTGCATGTTTATTTAAAAGAAAAAAAAAAAATTCGTGTAGATTTAATCCGATTCAACCTAATATAATATGTTAATTTTTTTTTTTGATAAAGGCCCAATTTTTTTTTTTTTTACTACAATTGATAAAAGCGCAATAAAAATTTTACTTGACTGACTAAAAATAGATATATACAAACAAGTTTTATTATTTTTTGCGCATTTACGGATGTTAAAACGCGATAAGTGTTGGAAAAAATATACGTAGTACTTAAGATTTAAGAGAATTAGAAACTCCAAGCGACGTTAATAACGTTGTCTTTTAAGAGATGTTTTGTCACGCGATTTGTCATTAAGGGATCAAATGAAAATCTCTTTCAGGATACGATAAAGTGTTTGATTCAAACAAATGACTTGTTTGAATCAAACCCGAGAACACTCAAAGTTTTTCTAATGATGTTGTCAAATTTATGGATTTTCGTCTTCATACTTATGCCTTTTATAGGTTGCAAGTACCCCATAAACGAATGAATGTACTATTTGCACGAAAGGGTAGGGTTGTCACTATTCACCGGATGAAAGCATGCAACCCTTACACGAAAGGGTAAGTACATATCAGTTCGAAAATGCGTGTATCTGAAAATGCATATCCGTTCATGAACTGATTCTCGAACCCCGTTTTGTTGCGATAACATTAATTCGTACGGCAACTCGTATGCAAACGATAACCAAAATATTTATTTATGAAAAAATATCTAACAATAAGTATGTTTTTAAAAAAAAACCATTTCAACTAAAAGCCGGTCGAAAGCTTGATGTCTTGCGTAATAAAAAAGCGGTAGGCGCCCTGGTTCTATATTCCTCCCCTTCATCTCCGTGAAATACTTCTCCGCCTCCTCCATCTTCTTCACTCGACAAAAACCATTAATCAAAGTATTGTACGTAACCACATCAGGCGTAATCCCCCTAGTCTTCATTTCCTCAAAGAACCTTAACGCCGTCTCAAACCTTAAGGAAAGAAAAAATCCCCAAATCATAAGATTATAAGTATGCCTAGTGGGCTCTATTCCTTCACTCAACATCTTGTTAAAATACCTCTTGGCCATCATATAGCGACCTCTCCCCATGATAACCTTGAACAGAGTGTCATACGACTTTATCGTCCTCTCTACCCCCAAATGCTCCATTTTTTGGAACATTTTCACACTTTCTTGAACAATCCCCTCCTTACCATAGCTATCAATCATCAAAACCCACAAATCTTCATCCCATTCAACGCCCTTCTTCGGCATATCCAGGAGTATACACCTGGCATGATTGAGCTTTGAAGCTCGACCTAAAGTCTCAATGATTTTCAAATGAGTCTCCCTGTTGTGCTTAAAAAGACTCGACCTTTCAACCCACCTGAAAAACTGGAGAGCATGCTCTGAGTTCTTGGCACTGTGCAGCACATTGTAAACGAGTTCATTATCAAATGCAGGGACTAGTTTCCGGATCGAGCTCTGCAATCGAGTGGTCGATGCCCGATTAGCCATCATTCTACAAATGATATCCTCTATCATTTCAGAACTTTGAGGCTTACCTCTCGGACTCCTGGAAGGCATTGATGTTCGATCAGAATCGAGGTTTTCTAGACGAGAAGACGAAGGTTTGAGTGGTGTGGAAATGGGTTCGGATTCGGGTTCTGGCAGGCACTACTAATAGCAATTGTGGCCACTACTCTCCACTTATGGCACTAAGTATAACTTAAGGCCACTGAGAGTATGGACATTTTCTCCAACAGACACAACAAACAATATTATTCATAAATCGCTCAGTGATGATTATTGAGTATTATGTCAGCTTGTGGATTATCGGGGCAGCTGTAGAATACATGCCACGATGAATAGCTTGTCCTTTTTATGACGAAAGCTTGGATATTGCGTCCGCATGAATCAGTGTCATGCACTATAGCCGCTAGTATGCAACGAATTGCATCCCTTGCTACATCCTCCGCGTCGTTTATGTCTATATTGATTTCAGTATCGGTCGGGTGACTAGTATGATACCTCTCGATCCCGGGAGCGCCACAACCTTCATTAATGAGGCTCCGTGTTGCCACTCCGCATCGAACTGAGAGCCATCGGCATCAATCTTGATTCTCGCAATCCAAACCCGTCATTCACTAAACAAAGCAACACCAAGTCAACCCCATAATCATCTGACCTATAATCACGGTGTGGAGGTATCAAGATATTATTAACCGCCCCATAATTATCCGACCTATAATCACGGTGTCGAGGTATCAAGATATTATTAACTGGGTAGATGAAAGATTTGGTACAAAAATTCAGTATTGTGTTGCTCTTTGATATAAGATTTTATGGAAGATTTAGGTGGGAAAGTTCTGACTGTGCATTTGATAGGACGCCGAATAGATCGAAAGAGGCTGATTTGGACAACTGTATATGATGAGTAGGTGTTGCAATGAGGATGGGGTTCATCTGTATAAAGAGATGAGGAAAGAGGGTGTGAATTAAGAAGAATGGTCGTATGTTTTAATCAAGTGTTCTTAAAGCATTTGGAAAGATAAAAGACAGTGGGGTATTGTGCTGAACAAGTCCACACAAATGTGATCAAACTAGGATTCGAGTTTGATCGATGGACACACACCTTTAAGAACGCTTGATGAAAACGAAGGACCATTCTTCTTAATTCACCCTCTTTCCGCATCTCTTTATACACCTGAACCCCATCCTCATTGCAGCACCTGCTTATCATATATAGTTGTCCAAATCAGCTTCTTTCAATCTATTCGGCATCCCATCAAATGCACAGTCAGAACTTTCCCCACCCCTAAATCTTCCTATATCAACGAGCAACACAAAACTGAATTTTTGTACCAACCAAGTTTTAAAATCAAACTATGTACTTGTTTCCCAAGCTCCAAGTCCATCACCTCAACACAAGCCCTTAAGAACACAAACCAGAATCCCCAAAATCATTTCAAACTCTGCATTTCAACAAACAAGAAAGAAAGAAAATTACCAAAGCAATGAGACATGGACTCACCATTTCACACACACACACAATATATATTCAGCGTTTGCACAGCAACTCACAATATTCAGGCTAGCTAATATTCGGGCATAAATATGGCAAAACATAAATGTGGCGAATCCTCCATAATCGCATAGTATATAAGCAAAATCAAAGATTCCAACAAGCAGATTTGTCAACCATCATATTAAACTTCACAAAACATATGAACCATCTATGCATAGTAGTACCAAATTTACTGACTGAAGAATGGAGGCTTAGTAATGAGGATACTAGGTGATGCGATACCGTGGATGATCCGGGTAACAGTCGAATTTGTACACCGATGTATATCCCATCCTAGTCATGTCAAACGTTCTGATTGCCCATCCGCAACGTGCGGGGTTAGTCGCAACTGCTGCTAGTATGCAGCGAATTGCATACCGTGCCACTCCAACCTCATCCGTAGTGTCATAATCCAACAACGGGTAAGTTGCCTGATACTGTTCCATGTCTTGGACTCACTAACCCACAGAGAGTATCTTCCGACAAACGTAGAGCCATGGGCATAAATCTCGATGAGAGCGATACAGAAGTCTAGATTCATAAAACACAGCATCACAAACGCATCTTCATTCCTATCGTAATCGCAGTATCTGTCTATTAAGATCATATTGATGGAAGAGACCACACGGTCCATCATGTGCTGTGCCGTGTAGAATTCTCTGTTCCCCAACATAAGAGGTAGTCCATCTGCAACATCTTGATATACCTCCGTTCTTCCCGTTGCCGCGAGCACTATTATCGAAGAAACAAATATCACTTTGTCATTACCTACCTGTACCCTCAATATGTCTCATAGAGGACCCTTGACTCTACCGCAATCACCGCTAGATCGCGGGTGCGGAAAGCTATTATGGCGGTGCCCGATACATGTGTCGATATCCCAACCTTTTGTGTCTGAAGAATAAAAAAAAATTTGTAAAACAAGTCAATGATAGACACAGCTCTTCGCAAGATTAATCCTTTCTTGGACCTCCTTTTCTTCCGTGCTGATGTTTTTGATTTGAATGTTGTTGGCCTCATAGAAATGGGTTCTGGGTTAAATCCTGTGTTTATGTTTGTTCAATGTTGGGTATGGACATTTGATTGTTGGTGATATCAGTTGCAGATAAGAAATAAATTATTTTATGGGGATGGGTTGGGGGTTATGTGCAAGATCGGATTTTTGTTAATGAGTTTTGTCTTTTTTTGATGTAGTCCCTTTTTGGTATTTTGGGGTGTGGTTTTTACTTTACAGAGAAAAAGATGCGTCTGTATATGACTTTCTATTTATTTCCATAAAGCATGTGAATGTTACTTGTTTGAGGCGGGTTTGTGTTAGTATTACATATGGTTTGTGTGCTTGAGAATTTTTTTATGGTATGATTCTCATTTTGATTACTATGGATTTTAGGCAGGTTTGGCTTATTCTGGTATCTGTGTCAATTAGCATTTATTGTGCTAACACAAGCATGGAAATGTTAACTTCCTACTGATGATAAACCGTTTTCGGATGTGTTTCAAGCTCATGAATCCCGTGATATGATCAACATAATTGGGAATTCAGATTGTTGTTTTGACTGCTAAAAAGCAGAATGGTTGTTGCTGGTTTGCCCAGTCCTTCCATTTCCGGTTCTTCGTTTCTAAGAGATGCACAATCTCCAGTCTATATAGGCAATGGGGTGAGCAAGACAGTGTGAGCACTAGGGCATCTTCTATCTTGCAAATGTGGCGGGATCTTGAGGGTGAACGTGTGATGAACCATTCCAATGTTCATATCCTTTTAATTTTATCTTTATTCTCCTCTAGAGGTATGATCTAAAGCTTCTCCATTTTCATTAACTTTTATACAATCTACTACACTGATGGAACTTTCATTTTGATGACCATTGGTACATAATATCTCCCAAAGCTTGGCTCCGGTTGTGAGTTGTTGTTGTTCGTTGTGGTTTTCATTCACCTTTTGTTTGGTTGGTATTTCCTCTAAATTAGCAATAATTCATTGATTCACGCTCTTTCTCTTCACCCGCACTATAATTTGCATGAATAAAAAGCACACTATTTTCACCATGTTTGGTGCTCTTATTTTTGTGGCTTTTTGGGTTATGCTCTGTTTTTTTTAGTCCGGGAATTGGTTTTTAGGGTTTTCTATACATATTTAATAGGAGATTTTGTTGCTGCAGTCTAGAGCTTTTGGTATTTGGCTTGTCTTGCTTAGCCCTTCTATTGTTCAAAATTAATTATGTTTGTTGTTGCACCCCTGGGAGCTGTGATCTTTTGAGATGTTGCTAGGTTTTTTTTAGGGTTTTTATACTTGTCCTGCAAACCTCTGGAGTTCACTTGCAGAAATGCTTTTGTGCAGAACTGTAGCGACTGAAAAAGTCTTCTTTGTTGTAGTTTATGGTTTCATGTTGAATGGTGTTTTTGTTTTTGTAAATGATATTTTCATTTGATGTATTATGAATGAATGATATTATCAGCAAACAGGGCATTCAATAGAATTAAAACAAATGTTTAGGGCCTGTTTGGTAACACAATTAAATACTTATTCTAAAAAATTTAAGTGGTAGTTACGATAAGTAATGTTTGATAAAAATTTAAAGCACCACTTATTTTATTTAGATCCTCTGAATCGCTTTGAAGAATTTTCAGCAACAATACTACTACTTATATCTGAATTGCTCCCCTCCAGTAAAAAATGGCGCCCACGTTAAATGATCAGTTTCTTTTTTTCGTGCCATTTTTTTTTATGTTATGGAATTATCTTTTTTTTTTAAAAACAAGTTATGACATTATCCTTCATGTACCACGTAAATATTTTGTTACAGAACTTTGCAATGTTTTTATTTCTTGTAATTGTTTTAGATGTCATAAAATATTTATTTTACATTTAATAAAATAAAAGCATATAAAAACTTATATATTATGAGGAAAGAATAAATTGCTCTACATTATCATAAACTAGGTTGAAATAAAAATGCATGGATAAAATTGTAAACTTAACTATTCTCATATGACTACATTGTTACAAACACTCTAATCAATTTCAGTGACTTAAATAATTCGGTTTAAAGATATTGAGACTTGAGACTTGATTTGAGGCTTGATTTTAACAAACTACTTGCTTAGTAAATAAACTGGTTCTGTCATTTATCAAGTTTTGGGGCTTTAATTTTATCCCAAATGTCTTTATGCAATCTCATTTATCATCCTTCAAATTTTTGTTTTGTTGTCCGCAGTTTGAGAAATAACCTCATACAGAGGAAGTAAACATTCAGATAAGCAACCTGTAAAAAAAGCTGATAAGGAAAATAGAGTTCTTCATTGTTTGTTTGTTTGTTTTTTTTTTTTTTTTTTTTTTTTTTTTTTTTTTTTCATTGTAGGGGTTGTTTGGTTCATCAATCTTAGTTCCATAATGTAATGACCCAAGGAACTTTGCATTGTAGGGGTCATTTTATCTTTGTTTTCATATTCATAGATCTGGGGAGGTTCTTGTGTGGTGTCTCCACACGGTGTGGAGACACGTGTGGAGACATACACACCACACAGTTTCATTCTGTCTTTAAATTGTGTGGTTCTGATCGTTTCACCCGTCACTTCATCTCAAAATCCCTCTCCACACAAGTATTTCTCATAGATCTGAGCCTGAATCTGTAGACTTTAGAAAAGGTGACATGGATGAGGTATATAGTTGTTTGCTTTTGCCCTCTGCGGGGCTCAAACTTTGGAATGATTTTTTACTCCTTGTAAAAAGGTAAAAAGTTTATATTGTGTTCCTCAGATAGCAGACATGAAATTAATGGGTTTGTAACTTATGATATATGAACATTAATCATCATAGATGGTGTCTTAGTCAGCCTATGTATCTTTTGAAGTATATGGATTTATATTAATAAAAATTCATAACTGTATTATTTCTATGAATGTAAAAGTATTCTTCACTTCTGCGTTTATGCCTTTAACGGGCACACGACGTAAGCGTTGCAACTAATATATATATATATATTTCTTCTCTCTCTTTTTTTTTTTTTTTTTCTTGTCTTCTCTTCTTCTCTCTTCTTCTTTTCTCTTCTCTTCCCTCGCTATCTATTAAGTGCAAGAGAGGTTTGTGCGAAGATATCGACCCCCTCCCAGGTTGACACGTTGAAGAGAAGCTGAATCGGAATCGTCAAGAGGTAGAGCAAAGTTAGGGTTTGAAAAAAAAGGGGAAAACGAACAAGACAGAGAGAAAACCACTCTCTGTTCTATTTTTTTTTTATTTCTTTTTCTCTAGTATTTCATTTACAGAAAAAACCTTTATATATTTACAACCAAATAATGAAAAAAGGAAAACGGAATATTGAACAAAATGGAATATTCCATAGGCAAATAGAATATTCCCCATATATGCAACACCCCCCTTCAAGCTGGGGATACAAGATGATGAACAATATTGAAATGTGAAAGTAAAAAATTGAAGGTAGGGGCATCTAATGCCTTAGTAGAAACATCTGCTAATTGTTGGGCCGTAGAGATGGGCAGCAACTTGATATAACCAGCTTGGACTTTCTCCCTGACAAGGTGGCAATCAATCTCCAAGTGTTTTGTCCTCTCATGGAACACCGGGTTGTGTGCAATGTGTCTTGCACTCTGGTTATCACAAAATAAACTGGTGGGAAGGCCCTCAAATACTTGTAAATCCTGTAAAAGAAATTGTAACCACAAGACTTCACAGGTAGCTTGAGCAAGAGCCCGATATTCTGCTTCAGCAGAACCAGTAGTCTGGTTCTTGGCTTTCCAAGATATCACAGAACTGCCCAAGAACATAACATAACCGGAGACTGAACGTCTAGTGATGGTACAACCTGCCCAATCAGAGTCAACATAGCCTGAAAGTGTAAGATTAGAGTCAGCTGCATAAAAGAGGCTGTGGTGTAAAGTTTTCTTGATGTATCTAAGCACCCGATGTGCAGTCTTCATATGAGCAACTGTAGGAACATCTAAGAATTGAGATAATTGTTGTACAACAAAGCATAGGTCTAGTCTTGTTATAGTGAGATACAACAGCTTGCCCACCAAGCTTCTATACTCAGTATTATCTGTCAGGAGTTCAGAATCTCCAGGATGCAAGGCTGTTTTTGTTGCTAAAGGTGTGTCTGCAGGCTTAGCAGCTAGGAAACCAAAGAACTCCAATAGTTTTGTAGCATACTGTCTTTGAGAGAGTGTGATTCCTGCTGCTGTTCTATGAACCTCTATGCCAAGGAAATAGTGTAAATCCCCTAAGTCCTTGATCTAGAAAGTACTATGCAAGAAACCTTTCACTTGATTAATCTCATCCAAGTCTGAACTAGCTATAAGAATGTCATCTACATAAACAACCAATGCCATGAAAATGTGTCATGCCCCCTACAGTGAAAAATTTGTAATCATGTCTCGATTGCTTAAAACCTTGGCTCAATAAGGATGAGGTGAGTTTATGATTCCACTGCCTACTTGCCTGCTTCAGGCCATAAATGGATTTTTTTAACCTACACACTTGACTCTTGTTGTTGAGTTCATACCCAGGAGGCACCTTCATGTCTCGACAGAGGAAGTGGAATAGCGTCACCCAAAAATAAGCTTTAAGGTTGAGTGAGTGATTAAGTCCTTTCTGAGTCTCCATGGAGGAAAGCATTATTAATGTCAAGTTGTTTTAGAGACCATCCTTTCACAGCAGCTATGGCTATGAGTAATCTGATTGTGCTGATTTTTGCTACAGGGGAAAAGGTTCCTCATAGTCAATGCCATGAGTCTGAGTATAGCCTTTGGCCACTAACCGTGCCTTGTATCTCTCAACAGTCCCATATGGTTTGTATTTCATCTTGAACACCCATTTACAGCCTATGAGGTGCTTTCCTGCTGGCAGATCCACTAAATCCCAAGTTTGAGTCTGTTCTAAAGCTAGGATCTCTTTGTTCATGGCTTCCCTCCATTGGGGAAACTGGACAACCTGGTTATAAGTGGATGGTTCTGAAATAATGAAAGGTGATTCAGAATCTGTGGATGAGGGAAGAGAATGTGAAGATTTTTTTAAAGTCTGGGCACATAGATAATCATGTAAATAAGTAGGCACTTGCTTGGCTCTAAGGGATCTGCGCACTGTGGGGATTTCAGGAACATGAACAGAATCTGGAGATGTGGAAGTAGAGGTGGTGTAAGAATCTGAATTGGTGTATGTTCTTGGGATGATAGGTTGACTGGAATGCTTTGGTTCATGAGGCATTTGTTGAGAATGAGTTTCAACTGGTGTAGCAGAATAAGGTTCAGAGCCAGGGGAGGGCACAGGTAAGGAAACCATTTCAGACAATTGAGTAGGTCCCTTCCTAAAAGAATCATGAAAAGGAAAGTAGGCTTCATGGAAAATCACATCCCTAGAGATAAAAATCTCTCTTGTAGTAAAGTCTAGTAGTATGTACCCTTTTGTAGTTTTGGAATTACCAAGATAAACACTTAGTCTACTCCTAGGATCAAACTTAGATCTATGCTCATGTAGAGTGAAGGCATAGACCAAACACCCAAAGACCTTGAACTGTGTGTAGTCAGGTTTGGCATGATATAACCTATTGTAAGGTGTATCCCCCTTAGTATAGGTGATGGTAGACTATTGATTAAGTTAGTGGCATGGATGAGGCAATATCCCCAGAAGGACATGGGTAGGTTAGCCTAAAATTTAAGGGCTCTAGCTACATTCAGTAAGTGTTGGTGTTTTCTCTCCACAACACCATTTTGCTGTGGTGTCTCAACACGGCTAGTCTGATGTACTATCCCTTTTTGATCATAATACTCTTTTAAGTCAAATTCCTTTCCATTATCTGACCTAATAATCTAGACCTTTTGTTTAAATTGTGTGTTCACATACTCACAAAAACCTTGAATTAAATTTTGTACCTCACCCTTTGACTTCAAAAGATAAATCCAGGTGAATCTGGAAAAATCATCAATGACAGTAAGAAAATACTTGTGTCCATAGATGGTGTATGTCCTATATGGTTCCCGTATGTCCATATGCACAAGCTCAAATAAACATCCAGCACTAGACTTTCTCAAAGGAAAAGACATTCTCTTCTGCTTGGCTAATGGACATATGTGACAGACATCTTTATTACATTGAGTGCTACTAGAACCATCTATGGGAAGTTTTGCCAAAACACCTTTAGATAGGTGTCCTAACCTAAAATGCCAAAGCATACCAGTATGAATCACCTCAGTTGCAGTACTGCAAACCTTGCTACCAGAATTCATAGGGGAATCTTCAATAGAAAGAAGATAAAGCCCTTTCAGCAAGTTAGCTGCTCCAATCTTTCTCCCATTCCTCATATCCTGATTGATACAAGTATCAGCTTCAAATTTAACAGAGATACTACCACCCTTAGTGAGACATCCAACAGAGATGAGATTAAAAGTAAAAGATGGAATGCATAGCACATGTTCTAGAATCATCCCTACTCTTAGTTTCACTGTTCCTATGTGGCTCACAATAGCTTCATTTCCATTTGGCAACCCCACTTTAATGCCTTTAACTGCCTTGGAATCACACATATATGCAACAGAACATACTATGTGATCTGTTGTCCCCGAATCTACTATCCAACAAGTTGTGGAGTCAGTATATGTACCTGTACGCTCAGTGATAGGATTGAAAGCTCCTGCTGCAGTCAATGAGGTCATCTGATTGACCATAGGTGCCTTTCCATTTGATCCACTTGGTCCAGCAATTTGATTTCCCTGTATCAACTTGAGAATTTCTTGGTACTGTTCTTTGGTGAAGCTTGCAGCACACTGAGAGGTTGTAGCATTTTTCTCTGTGTCTTGATGTCCTGAATCCCCAGTGTCTCCACCATTTGTGTTTGAACCTTCCACCAGATTCACTCTGCGTTTGGATTTGAAACCTGGTGGGAATCCATGCTTTCTATAGCATGTCTCACTAGTATGACCATGAAACCCACAGTGCGTGCATTGAGCCTTCTTTCCTTGTGTCTGGCTACTATTATACACTTTTCCTCCTTTGTTGTCACCATGGACACTATGAGGCCTGTCATGCATCCTATTTGCAAGTGCCATAGGTGCATTGTTGTTGTTCCTTGCATATACCAGCTGCCTTTCCATTTTATTTTCCATGCCAAACACTGCCTTGATATGTGGCATAGGTGTCATGATCATTACTTGATTACTCACTTGCGAATACTCATCACTTAGCCCTTTGAGAAATCTAATCACATGTTCAGTCTCAAAATAATCCACAAAAACCTTGATGATAGCCTTACAATTGCATCCTGGTGCGCAATTGCACTTTGAGAATTGGCCTCAGAATACAAATCTCATCCCAAATCACCTTCATCTTCGTGTAGTATTCAGTAATAGAAAGGTTACCTTGCTTTAGGTTATTTAACTCCTCCAATAAGTCAGACAGACGAAAAGAATCCAGGTTTGTGAATTGATCCTTCAGATCCTCCCAAACTTCCTGTGCTGTGTTGATCCAGAGTATGCTTCGAGCAATCGCACTGTGCACAGAGTTCAGAATCCATGACGTGACCATTGTATTGCACTGATTCCAAGCCGCAAAGTTCCTATCTTCCACGTTTGACCTAGGAATCGTTCCATCGATGAATCCTATTTTATTTTTAGCAATTAGTGCCATCCGCATCGATCGACTCCAAGCATGATAATCGTTTCCTTCCAAAATCGGATGAACTAGGGTTTGAACAGAATTTTCATTCGGGTGAATATAAAAGGGACTAGAAACCGGAATAACTTCCAAATTCGCCATAGAAAACCTTCGAAAACAGCAGAAACGTTCGGATTAACTCTTTGATACCATGAAGAAAAGCTGAATCGGAATCGTCAAGAGGTAGAGCAAAGTTAGGGTTTGAAAAAAGGGAAAACGAACAAGACAGAGAGAAAACCACTCTCTGTTCTTTTTTTTTTTTCCTTTCAAAACGGCACCAAACAACCATAATGTTCAGCCCAAAAAGTTGTCAGAACAGGACTGAAAAATCTGCTTCAATTTAGCTCATCTTGTGGGGAGTTATTAATCATTTAAGTGCCCTTATACAAGCTCCAAGAACACCCTTAAATACCCTTCATATCATGCTTGAATTTCCCTTCTAATGCAGCCCTCAATCTGTTCTTACAACAAATCCAAAATATCCATATCCGTTCAGCTCCAAAGCTGTCAAAACATAGCTGAAAATCTGCTTCATTGTCATCAAATACGCAATCTGTTTAACCTCATTTTTAGCTCGGTTCAAGGCTTCATTACAACTAAATTTTAAGCTCAAAGTGCAGCCTAAAATACTTGCCGAAAACCTGCTCTAATGCAACTCTAAAAATGCCTGAAAATGAGACTTAGAAATCAGCTCAAAGCTATCCCAAATATCTGCTTTAATGATGCTCCAAAACATCAACCGAACTGACTGGTATCTGATACCCAAGTTGTTACAAGATGAGCTCTTGCTCTTGCTTTTGCAACACCAATATGGCATATTATCACCCTGCTACATCATCATAGGAATAAATGCACATACAATGCCACTATAATCAAAAGCAACCGAGTATTTTCTTCAAAATGAAAACAAGATTGGATGAATACTTCTTTTATACATAGAGAAACATTACACAACACAAAAGTTGTACTAACAATTAAATGTAGAAAATTCTAAGATTGATTCTACAATATTATAGCAATAGATCAAGATTGACCTCAAAGATCGAAGATGCTACAGCAGCAACATCTTGATTCTACAATCCATGAAATTCACACCGGAAAATAAAACATCCCAAACATCATCATATATTGTTTGGCTTATAAAACAGAAACTGAACAAATTCCATCCCAAAAATGCCAATCAAATGCCCAAAGCCAATGCTGAAAGTTCCAGATTATTTTTTCTCCAAATTTGCGATCTGACATGAGAGCAAGGCATAGTCTTGGAGTAGAGACTTAATTGTACAAACAAATTGCTATGTTTCCTCGGCCAAACAAAAGATGGGTTATAATGGGTCCTGTTGAGCCAAATCTGATACCTTTTAGATTTCCTTCGGTCGATGCTTTACTTATTAATGGTTGGAGTTGGAGTAACGGCGCAGAAAGTGAGCGACGGAGGACCGCCGATTCCGCTGCCGATGATACAGACGGTGGGTGGAGGTGATGAGGTGAGCTTGGCGATGGATGTTAGAATGAAAAGAAGGGAGAGAATGAGACGGTGAGAGGTATTTTAATCCGAACGAAATTATTTTGTCTTTATTGCAACTTAAAAAAAAGTTTGGATTAAAACTTAATTTCGGAAAGAAAAGTGGATTTCAGCCCTCAACCATAATATTGTTGATTCACAATATTATCATCAAAATGATCATCAACTTTGCTACGTTCAATGCGGTTACTGTGACACTATTCACTCGAGCAAGATGATGAGGTTTAATTTTTATTTAGCACATACACACATATATATATATATATATATATGATATATCTTCCCTAATTAAATGTGTTTTAACTTTATTTATCATTTTATTTTGAATGGTGTTAATTAGCGTTTTGTCTTGTTAGTCTTTGTGCAGCAAAGAGTCTAAAATGGCAGTGGAGTTAAATAGTACAGAAGATTTGTACCAAGAAGCTGTGAAAGATGCCAATCAGCAGACGACACGTAGTCGTATGCATCGGAAGAGTTGAACAAATAGAATACATCAAAGGTTGATGGTGGCGAGAGAAGTCGATCATTTCTTAAAAATTTGAACACAGACATATGTGTAGTATTAGTTAATATCAGGGTGAAAGACGTTATTGAAGTGTGTTAATTCCATAAAAATATGCCATAAAATGCTCAGATTATTTAAGTGCCTGATATTTAAATAAGCTATAAGAGCACCAGATTATAAGCTTGCACCATTATTTTTCTTGTTTATGTCAATTTATATTCCTTCCCCACTATTAAAAAAAATGTTTACTCTTTGTTTGTTTTTTTTTTTTTTTCAGAGATTAAGAAAATTATTAATATGTTTACTCTTTGTTTTTCGCAGAGTTTAAGAAAATTATTAATATGTTTTTTTTAATATGTTGTTTTCAAGTGTTAATAAACACCTCTATATTTTCTACAAAAAAAAAAAAAAAAAAAAAAAAAAAACACCTCTATATCATATTAAATGCTTATTTTAGAAAATAAAATGAGTATGCAAATAATAGTAAAATTGGAGAATTAAAAGGAAAGGAAAATAAAAGAAAGTGGAAAAAAATGATTATAATATCCATCTGAATGTTTGGATTAACATCAAAATAAAAGAAAAAAAATCAAAGAAAGACATAAAAGAGGATTTTTTTTTTTAATTTGATTTTTAGTATCAGTTATGATGATGTTTGATAAAGATGACTTGAGAAACCTTGATCCGGAGTTCGATGAGGATTATTAAGACGGTATTTGACTTTGATGATGCCATGTCTTGCTCGTTGATTTTATATTTCTTCTTCTACCTCGATGTACTAGACTTTGTTGTAGTTATATTAATTAAAGACCATGTTGTCTTTTATTTCATGATTGTAAGACAAATGTTGTAACTTTCCTTTTGAGACATCGTACCTTGTACGTTAAGCTTCTATCTTTAGTTTGTTTGGCTTTCTATTCTTAGCAGCATTTATGGTTTTACCCGAGTCTTTTGAATTTTCGTTTGCTTTTATTTGATATGACGACGTAGAGACTTGCATATAATATTATATATTTCTTATAAGTCATTATTGAGAGTTGAGACCAAAGCCGAAAAGTATAGGAAATGAAATAAAGGAAAATAGAAATGAAATCCCAGAAAATAGCTTCAGTATGGAAAATGAAATTGGAGAAAATAGTTTAAGAGTAACGTTAGTTCCGCACCAAACACTTATGACTATAGCATAATGAGCAGTGATAATGATACAACAAAATAGCCATAACATTGTATACAATAATTTTGTGTTCATTGATTATGATGTGGAATCTATTGAATCATATGATCTCAAAAATCAATAGTTTAAAATTTTGTTGCTGAATTTAATTGCATATTTTGTTGTGTCACAAATATATGTATGTCGCTATTTTTCTTAGATAGCAACATCAAAAGTATTTCCCATGTTATAAACCCAAATCAATGCACACATATATGCTTCAAATTTATGTTGTCATCAGGTCACAACAGGTGAATTGATGGAACGCTTAAGAAGCTTTATTATGTATAAATAAATAAAATTGCCCTTTAAAAATAAATAAATGCCCTTTAAAAATAAATAAAGCTTTATTAGAATAAGACATAAAAGCCCTTTAAAAACAAATAAATAAGTACTAAGATCTTTAAACACTGGGTTTTCTACTTACTGAGAGGCTAAAGTATAGAAATAATTTATATATAAGATATTTCTGGGCCCACACGCTTCATTCTACAAATAAATGTGGTGCAGAAATACGCCACATGTAGCTATCTCTCCACGTGTTAAATCTCCAACTAAGAATTTCCCTTAAACACTCACTCAGCTGGTTGTGGGACCTTGATGAGCACGTGAGAACGGTAACAAAGCTGGGATTAGCCTGACAAAACTTGTTATCAATACCTTTTGCATGCTAATAACTAAGGTTTTATCACACAAAACACTATATATAATTTTCTGATAACCCAGTACCCAAAACCCTATTCCTCCCCTCCCCATATATATCGTTGATAGCGGCAGCAGCCGACCTAAGAAAATCAAAAGCAAAATGTTGGTGAAATGGTCGGACTCTGATCTTGGAAGCTGCCTCTATCACTATGGATCTGATCAGGAATTTGAGGCCTAGAGTAGTAGCCATAATTGTTGTTAGTAGCTATAAAGTCATGAGATAATGACAATTAGAGAGAAGTTTCTACTACTATATAACCTCCTTTGTTAGAGATATTTTTGAACATAAGAATTTTCACCAAGTATTATACTACTACATTTTCATCTAATACAGTGAATGAGTTTGCATTTTGTCGAAGAGAATATCGGGACACCGGAAGAGTTCGTCGTTTGTTCGAAGTTTGAAGTGCCACTACATCGAACATGTAAACCGTTGTATCATGGGAGACAATTGCTAACACCATGGGCATTATATCGGAGCAAATTGTCTTAAGAACAGAGTGTTCGCACCCGCCTCGGTTTGTGAGTTTTTTATTTTTTGCATTCAATTTTGTATGCAATATCTCATTGAATTGTTAGAATAAAATCGTTGTTTTGTTATGGTGTAATCATTTTTAGCACATATTGCACCACGGAGTCAGTACACTATATATATATATATTTTCGATAACCCAGTACCCAAAACCCTATTCCTCCTCCCCATCGTTGATAGCAGCAACAGCCGCCCTAAGAAATCAAAAACAAAATGTTGGTGAAATTTTGTGGTATCCATAGCATGAAAACATGGATAGCTGTGTGATTTCAAAATTGTGTGATTCAAATCTAGGATTGTGAGGTGTGTAGGTGCATCTACAGGTATTTGGGAACCATAATGGCCATGCTTGTTGGTTTCATTTCCACAAATCCCTACCCGCCCTGTCTTTTGGGAGGTGATTCCTAAAATTTTACGCTAAATGTTTGATTGATATGAAATATTTTTGCGATTTTATTGAATTTTAAGAATCTTTTCAAAAATTCCTCAATTTTGGGGATTTTGTCGAAGGAGGGTTTGAGTTTCGAAAGGGATTTTGTCGAAACAGGTTTGAATGGTTTTTTTGTTGATATATTATTCGATTTTGTTGGGATTTCATTATGTTTTTGGATTTTTAGATATTCTTTGGTAGATATTTAGGAATTTGTTGTGATTCTCACTAAATTTAGGAGGAATTTGTGTTTTTCATTGATTTCAGTCTCAGAATCCGGAAGGGATCACAATCTTGCGTTTTTTTCATGCGATTGCTGGATCATTTAATCGGCCCAAAAAGGGATCACCTTAATTGAACTTGAACCGGAAATTCTGATTATTTGAATTCCAAAACCGCAATTGAACCGTTTTGTTTAGGTAACCAAATTGAATTGACAAACTTATCAAATATAAGCCAAACACAAAAGAGACATACATGATGCTTCGAACACTAACAATTAGATGTAGTTCAAATATGTTGATGACCAACAAACACTAAGCTAAAAGAGACCTTCAAAGAAAGCATAATTCCAATACCAAAATTCTTCTCATTCTTCTTCATCTAGTGCCTCATCATCAATTAAAGCCATTTGATGACCAACAAACACTAAGCTAAAAGAGACCTTCAAAGAAAGCATAATTCAAATACCAAAATTCTTCTCATTCTTCTTCATCTACTGCCTCATTATCAATTTAATCCATTTCAAGCAATTTAAAACACAAAGTCAAATAATTGTATGATCAAACAACTATCATTTCAAACAAGTATATCATCAGAAACAGAAGTAAAAAACCTTAATGAGGAAATGCCTGATTGATATGATCTATGCATTAAAGACACAAAAGAGGTGGGTCAAAAGAAACATTCATGTAAGTCATGTATTTTCCTGACTTAAAATTTATAAGTGTTTTTGGGGTTCGGTTATGGTTATTACATATTATCCGTAACCGATCTGAAAACCAAACCTTAAAATAAAAAAAACAATTCATAGCCAAAATACTCAAGTTATCCAACCATTTACAGCCAAATGAAAAAACTGAGATGTAATTGTTGATCTTTATTTCGGTTAGCCAAAACGAACAAGAACCGAACCATATATTTCAGTCTGGTTCAATTCAATTTGGTTACCTAAACAAAACAGTTCAATTGTGGTTTTGGAATTTAAATAACCAGAATTTCCGGTTCAAATTCAATTAAGGTGGTGCCTTTTTAGGCCGATTAAATGATCCAAGAATCGCATGAAAAAAAGGCAAGATCGTCATCCCTCCCGGATTCCGAGACTGAAATCAATGAAAAAACAAATTCCTCCTAAATTTAGTGAGAATCACAACAAATTCCTAAATATCTACCAAAGAGTATCTAAAAAAATCCAAAAACATAATGTAATCCCAACAAAATCGGATAATATATCAACAAAAAAAACCATTCAAATATGTTTCGACAAAATCCCTTTCGAAACTCAAACCCTCCTTCGACAAAATCCTCATTTCAAACCTTATTGGACAAAATACCTTTCTAAACTCAAACGAATAAACAAAATCCCCAAAATTGAGGAATTTTTGAAAAGATTCTTAAAAATACAATAAAATCGCAAAAATATCTCATATCAATCTTACATTTAGCCTAAAATTTTAGGAATCACCCCCAAAAGGTTGGGATTTGTGGAAATGAAACAAACAAGCATGGCCATTATGGTTCCCAAATTCCCGTAGATGCACCTACCCACCTCACAATCCCAGATTTGAATCACACCATTTTGAAAGCACACAGCTATCCATGTTTTCATGCTATGGATACTACAAAATTTCACCAACATTTTGTTTTTGATTTCTTAGGGCGGCTGCTGCTGCTATCAACGATAGGAGGGAGAGGAATAGGGTTTTGGCTACTGGGTTATCAGAAATATATATATAGTGTACTGACTCCGTGGTGCAATATGTGTTAAAAATGATTACACCATAACAAAACAACGATTTTATTCTAACAATTCAATGAGATATTGCATACAAAATTGAATGCAAAAAATAAAAAACTCACAAACCGAGGCGGGTGCGAACACTCTGTTCTTAAGACAATTTGCTCCGATATAATGCCCACGGTGTTAGCAATTGTCTCCCATGATACAACGGTTTACATGTTCGATGTAGTGGCACTTCAAACGGCGAACTCTTCCGGTGTCCCGATATTCTCTTCGACAAAATGCAAACTCATTCATTGTATGAGATGAAAATGTAGTTGTATATATAATACTTGGTGAAAATTCTTATGTTCAAAAATATCTCTAGCAAAGAAGGTTATATAGTAGTAGAAACTACCCACTAATTGTCATTATCTCATGAGCTACTAACAGCAATTATGGCTACTACTCTCCACTTGTGGCACTACTAATAGCAATTGTGGCTACTACTCTCCACTTACGTGTGTGTATATATATGCATAATGTATATGTCTATGCACATACTATTGATTATGAGGGTCTTTAATCAAAGTCGGTTCTCATAATGCACCCACAAAAGATCGGTTTTTGTTGAAGAAGTCCCAAACAGCAAGTTGTACACTATAAAGCAAACATAATCTTCTCCAAGTTGCAAAACAGTTAGACAGTTATTAGACATTTCAATCAGTTAGAATGTTAGTTGAATGAGGAGAATTAGTTGATATTAGCTGCATTATAAATACCTGCTCAAACATCAAATCAAATGGTACTGAATATTATTTTCGATCAATGAAAGTTCAAGTTCATTTTCCTTTGTTCTGTTCTTCAATTTTGCTTTCTGGTTTTTATACAAACTTCCATTAGATTAGATGAAAGTTAACATGGTATCAGAGCATAATTGATTCTTTTATTCTGCATTTTTCTTCCTAGAGTTAATCCTCTTTTCTTTGTTTTTCTGTTTGTTCTTCATCGAAGAATCTTTGGTTTTTCTTTCATGGCTGCAAATCAAGATATAGTTCATGCAGATTTAGCTCTGCATCCAAATGAGAATCCAGCATTGATCTTGGTTCAACCGCCTCTTGATGAGCACAATTTTCATAGCTGGAAGGAGTCCATGCTCACAGCTTTGTCTTCCAAGAACAAACTTGGAATTATTGATGGTTCGATCGAGCCATTACTTCCCACACATCCAAATTATTCAGCCTGGAGGCAGTGCAATAGCATGGTTAAATCTTGGTTAGTCAATTGTGTTTCTAGATCTATTGCACACAGTATTCTGTATTATCGAAATGCTAAAGATATTTGGGATGATTTAGAAGAAAGATATGGGGGTGGAGATACTTATACACTATGTGATATCACAGAACAGATTCAAAATACAAAACAAGGCAGTTTATCTGTTCCGCAGTATTTTGCAAAATTGAAAACTCTTTGGGATCAAGAACTTGTGTTAGCACCTCCTCCGGATTGTGATTGTGGTAAAGCTTGGTTCAAGAATTATAGTGAAAGGCAGTATGTAATAAGGTTTTTGAAAGAATTGAATGACAACTTTGCTACCATTCAATCACAAGCTTTGATGTTAGATCCTTTGCCTACTATTAAAGCAGTTTTTTCTATGGCTATTAAGCAAGAGAAACAACTGAATTATGGTAATAATGGGGGCAAAGTGGTTGAATCTGCAGCTGCAGTTATTGGTATGAGTCAAGATTCATCAGATTAGGTTGCCTTAGCTGTACAAGGGCAACGCAATAATACATACAAGAAGAATTTCAACAGTGGAAATAACAAACCACAATGTTCACACTGTGTGGAAAGATTGGGCATACAGTGGACAGATGTTACCAAAAACATGGATTTCCACCTAATCTTCAAGGTGGAGGCAGAGGAAGGGGTGGAAGAACAGGTTTCCATCATTCAGCACGTGGCATGAGAGGTTACAACTCTTCTGCAAACAATGTAGTTGTTGAGTACTGGAATCAAAAATCTCGGGATGAAATTAAACCTGATCCTAAGGCACCTATCACTCAAGAGCAATATCAACAAATTCTGAGTGTTCTTGGAGTTGCTTCAGATCATAAAGCCTCTCTTGTCAATTATGTGGTGATGGCTTCTAATTTTGCAGACAATGGAGGTATTTCAGAAGGAACAAGATTATATGATTGGATAGTTGACTCTGGTGCAACAGATCATATAATCTTTAATCCTTCACTCTTTCGTTCTTATAATTCAGTATCAAACTCTTCAGTAAGTTTGCCAAATGGAAAATATGCAAAAATATCGCATACAGGGCAAGTTAGAGTTAACAAAAATCTGGTTTTAAATCATGTCTTATGTGTTCCAGATTTTACTTTTAATCTTTTATCTGTTAGTAAGCTAATCAAGTCTTCTGGTTTTTCTGTTAAGTTTCACTTAGACTGTTGTGTGATTCAGGATCTAGTTACTATGCAGAACACTGGTATAGCTAATTTGGTCAATGGACTTTATATACTTGAAGCTGACAAGTCTTGTTATTCTTTTGATGTTCCTGATGTGAACATGAATAAAGAACACATTAATGAAGATGGCCTTGATCTTCTATGGCATTACAGATTAGGGCATGCTTCTAATCAGAGGTTACAAGTATTGCATAAACATGATCAAGAAATTGGAGTACCTAAAGATTCTATCTATAAAGTTTGTCCACTAGCTAGACAAAAACGTTTATCCTTTCCTTTGAGTACTTCTGTCACTCATGACTTGTTTGAATTAGTTCATATGGATATATGGGGACCTTATAGAGTTACAGGAGTACATGGTCATAGGTTTTTCCTCACTATCACATCTTCTCTTTATTTCCCGGGCCTCTAGTGAGTTACAGACAGAGTTCGAAAAGGTCAAATCTTTGATGATTCCATCATCTATGATTGAGTTGCGAAAACTTCTGGATAGGTATCCTACATCTGAACCGAATTCTTTCTGGTTAAAGAATCTTACTCAGGGAATCCTTGACTTAACTTAGGTTTTTTTATTGAATCGTCGAGGTTCTAGTATGAATCTGAGGAGGCCTATTGTACAAATGTTTTGTAATATGGTGTTTACACAATATAATAAAAGGATGAAAGTTCCTAGAAGTGACAATGGCCTTAAATTCCAGTTACCTATGTTTTATGCTGAAAAAGGCATCATACATCAAAAAAGTATAGTAAAAACACCACAACAAAATGGTGTGGTGGAAAGAAAACACCAACATATTCTTAATGTGGCTAGAAATTTATTATTTCAGTCTAATATTCCTGTGGCATATTGGACACACTGTGTTCTTCATGATGTTAATTTGATTAACCTGATACCTTCCCCACTTATACAGAATAAATCTCCTTATGAGTTGTTATTTGGTGCAAAACCCTTATATAGTAACCTCAGAGTATTTGGTTGTCTATCTTATGCTTATAATCTCAATACTAATGATGACAAATTTGCAGCAAGAAGCATCAAATCTGTTTATTTAGGAAATGCTCCAAATGTAAAGGGTTATTGCATGTTAAATCTTCAGACTAGGCAAAATTTTCTTAGCAGGGATGTCCAGTTTCATGAATTAATCTTTCCATACAGGCAAAATGGTAAGGTTGATCAGAATGGTATGGAGGATTTTTCTCTACTTGTTTCATTTTTTGAGGAAACTAATGCACAGATACAAACACTGACCCCTACACATCCAAATGAAACACATGATCATGATCAAGCACAGCAAAACCAAGATATACCTACTGACAATGACTCTGATGAGAATCAAAACCAGGAACATGTTGTAGTTCCAGTGGTTCTCCCTACTAAAGTTAAGAGATCCACTAGGTCTAGATCAACTCCATCTTACCTTCATGAATATGTTTGTGGCAATACCACACTCAAAACCACACATCACGACCTAATAAAGTAGATACATTATCACATTTGTCTTTATCTTACAAAAACTATGTGTTGAGTTCACAGATCATTACTGAACCAAAGTCCTTCAATGAGGCAGTCAAACATAAAGAGTGGAGGAAAGCAATGCAAGCTGAACTTGATGCCCTACAAAATACAGGAACCTGGGAGATAGTTCCTCTACCAAAGGACAAGGTTCCAATAGGCAGTAAGTGGGTATATAGAGTTAAAAGACATGCAGATGGCACTATAGAAAGATTCAAAGCAAGGCTTTTTGCAAACGGATACACTCAACAACTAGGTCTGGATTATCTAGATACTTTTTCCCCTGTGGCAAAGTTAACTACTGTCAGAACTTTGTTGGCAATTGCTTCAGCAAGACAATGGAATTTACATCAACTAGATGTAAACAATGCTTTTCTCCATGGAGATTTGAATGAAGAGGTCTACATGTCTATACCACAAGGATTTCAATCTGCACCAGGCACAGTTTGTAAGCTCAGAAAATCTTTGTATGGCTTAAAACAGGCTAGCAGGCAATGGAATATAAAATTGACCCAAGCCTTGCTTGAGAGGGGGTATAGGCAATCAAAGCAAGACTACAGTCTTTTTGTGAAAGGTTCAGATGAAGATTTCATTGCAGTTTTAGTTTATGTAGATGATGTTTTACTGGCCAGTCCAGATATCAAACAAATTCAGGAGCTGAAAGACTTTCTAAACAAGAGATTTGGCATCAAAGATTTGGGAGAACTGGAATACTTCTTGGGATTATAAGTAGCAAGATCAAAGAAGGGAATTATGTTGTCTCAAAGAAAATACTGTCTTGAATTGTTAAAAGAGTATGGATACTCAGATTGTAAAGCAGCAAAAACTCCTATGGATGAAACAATAAAGTTACACAGCAAGACTCAAATCCTTTACAGTCAAATAGTTACTACAGATCTTTAGTAGGCAAGCTGCTCTATCTAGGTATCACTAGACCTGATATTACCCTGGCCACACAGCAACTGAGCCAATTTCTGGACTCACCAACAGAAATGCAACTTAAAGCTGCACACAGGTTACTTAGATACAAGAAGAACTCACCAGGACAAGGGATTTTCTTTCCAGCCACTGGAAACATGGAACTGAAAGCATATGTAGACTCAGATTGGGCAGGATATGAATATACTATAAGATCCGTGACAAGTGTTTTCTGTTTTCTTAGGAGAATCCTTAATCAGTTGGAGATCAAAAAAGCAAACTACAGCTTCAAGAAGTTCACCTGATGCTGAATACAGAGCAATGGCTATGGATTCTTGTGAACTACAATGGCTATCCTATCTATTGAATGAATTTAACATCAAACAGCTTAAGCCAATCCCTTTGTTCCGTGACAATAAAAGTGCTCTCTACATAGTTGAGAATCCTGTGTTTCGTGAGAGGACAAAACATATAGAAATAGATTGTCATGTAATAAGGGATAGATACCTCTCAGGACTCCTAAAACCCCTACCAATATCATCTACTTTGCAGTTGGCAGACTTGTTTACTAAACCCCTAGACAAGACCAGGTTCTATGACATACTGTCCAACTATCCTATCACTAACATCTACATGCCTGGAAGTACAACTTGAGAGGGGGTGTTGAAGAAGTTCCAAACAGCAAGTTGTACACTATAAAGCAAACAGAATCTTCTCCAAGTTGCAAAACATTTAGACAGTTATTATATATTTCAATCAGTTAGAAAGTTAGTTGAATGAGGAGAATTAGTTGATATTAGCAGCATTATAAATACCTGCTCAAACATCAAATCAAATGGTATTGAATATTATTTTCGATCAATGAAAGTTCAAGTTCATTTTCCTTTGTTCTGTTCTTCAATTCTGCTTTCTGGTTTTTATACAAACTTCCATTAGATTAGATGAAAGTTAACAGTTTTACTGTAGTGTACATTTAGAGTGATGCACGAATAGATTAGGTGTGTTGCAAATAAAATCCTCTTAGAACGTCCACAATGACCACCATCGTGTGGATGTCTTCATCCCAAAAAGCTGCCACAATTTCTACCACATTTCATACCATTCAAATTTACACACACAATGACCATTTTTCCCACACTTAAAAATAATAATAAAGTATTGATGTCAAAAAAAAAAAAAAAAAAATAACAACAAAAACCAAATAATCACAATTAGAATAACCGTAATACCTCATCAAGGAGATAACCCAGATTTCAAATGGATGCAACGTCAAATGGTGGTAAAAAAAGAACATGAAGAAGAAAAAAAAGGCCATGAAGAAGGAGCAGGAAAAAATATACTCACCTACAGGGCCGTCCCTTGTAGAAACCGGGGCCTTAGGCCAAAAGTTTTTGTCGGGCCCTCACTATTTCTATTTTAAAAACTAAAATCAAATCAATATGTTAAACCATCTAAGAATACTCTAAACATTATAGGATAAATTTTGTTTACATTAGAATTGTTAAAGAATGTGTGAGTTGTCTACTAACATTCTTAGGAGCAAAACCACTAATTAAAAATACCACATGCTAAAATGGATTAGTACTCTGATATTAATTATGTCATTCAATTAAGCAAACACTCCATAAAAAAATTGGTAACGCTGGTATTAAATAAAAAAAATGATTATCATACCTGCAAAATGGTCATACTGAAACATTAACAGATCGATGGAAGAAACATAACTGAATTTTTTTTTTATGAAGACTAATTAATTAGTGTAAAAAAATGATGATAATGTCAACAAATGAAAAATATATATTGGAAAGCAGGGACTATGGAGAATCTTGTTTGAAGACATTGATTTTGCCTCACAGATTGGAAAGCAGAGACATAGAGGCAGCAAGTGTTTTCTTTTATTTTTATACTAGAATTAAAAAAGATTTTTTTAAGTAGAAAACTAAAGATGCAATTTCATTGTCGGGATCTTTTATTTGGGAAGAGTTATGGTGGGGGAGTTGTTTTAGAGGTATTACAAGTTGATTGATGTGATTAATCCATGTCACACCTACACACATCTACTATGTGTGAGTGAGTGTGTGAGATTTAATCACACCCCTCAACTTGGTATACCTCTCCAATCACTCTCCTACCATAATTCTTCTCCTTATATTTATGAATTAGTATACAGCTACTAATTTAAAAAATGACTGGGTTAAAAGAAAGGCTGGAACTAGAAGTGGACTATGAGAACATAGCCCAACTAAATATAACATACAATAAACATTTGCAACCTAATACTGGATCATTTTGGAGGCCCTGGATTTACTACATTTGGGGGAGGCCCAAGGCCAAGACCTGGTAGGCCTCCCTGTGGGGACGGCAGTCACCTGTATTCCCGCAAAAACATATATACTAAATCAAAGTTTGGACATAAAAAAAACCATTTGAATCTAACAAGATCTTTACAAAGAAGAGAGAATCAGTGAGCATCGATTCCGGCCATGGCTATTCCGACAACCACCTCACCGGAAATTCCATTTCAAACCTAGCACCGATGCTTGAGAATATGGATTGAATGATATGTCGTAGAACAGCAAAAGAAGATGGATACTGATTTTTGTATGGAAAATTTACTAAAGAAGATGGAGAATGGAGAGATAATAATAAAAAAATTATTTATTTTCCTCGTTTGTTGTTCACAGGCCGTGGGAGTTGTGGTGGACAGAACCACTCTCACACCCACATTTAACACACCCACATTTAACACCTGCACATGGTGTTAAATTGAGCTATAATGGATAATACATTGTGTTAAAAAAGTTTCAACCTCTTCACACCGTGGGAGATGCGGCTATTGCTGTTGCTCTTAATTATCACTACATGTAAATAACTAATATCTCAAACCATTATTTATTAATATTTCAATCAACTACTTCACACACGTAGGTTTTGGACCCAGCCTAATAGGACCTATGACAATATGAAACAATAGTTTACATGACTTTATATGATCAGTCCAATTGGAATATATGACAATATCATGTTTTGTATATTTATATACACCGTACACACACATATATATAGAATGAATAGAGAAGACAAAAAACCGGGAAAAACCAGAACCAAGCCGATCCAAACCGGCCTGAATAAAATGGTTTTACCTAGTTATGGTTTGGTTTTGGTTTGTGAATTAGAAAACCGGAAAATCGGACCATGTGCACCCCTAGCTAACACTATCTTTAAAAAAAATTATTGTCGGGACGGGAATGTAAGGATTAACACAATTTATGAAAATCAAACCAATTGACCGAACCAAATTGAACCAAACTAGAAAATCATAACCTGTGGTTTTTGGTCGGTTTTCTTTTAACTAAAAACCAACCATTTATTACAATTTGATTTGAATTTGAAAAATGAAAATCATTTCAAACCGGACCAAACCGGTTACCTGTTTCTATTAATAATATAAATTATCAGTATGCTTACTTTGCTACAACTTATCACACTTATATTTTGTACTTGTAATATACTCCCTCCGTTCTAATTTATTCGAGACAGTTGTCAAAATCACGCATATTAAGGATATGAGTTAATGCATTAACTTTTACAATAAAATGACTATAATATCTTTGGATATAATTAATGTGGCACTCTTTCTTACATCTCCTACATAATAAATAAGGGCAAATCAAGTAAAAACACAATAAATATTACATTGGAAATTGTACTGCCTCACATAAAATGAAACAAAATATTTTGACAACTGCCTCAGTCATTGTGAAACGGAAGGAGTATTAATTATGCATCATTAATTTCTTATCCTAAACATTCGACTTATTGAAAGTTGCACCACTCATCTTCAACATATTGATCTTTAGAAAACACAACACAACACACATCAATTCATAATTCACGACCTCTAACTTTCTCTTCTCTTTATCCTTCCTCAATACCAATATTCGAGATAACTTGTCATTTTCTGATACATGTGAAAACCGGTTACATTTCACCCATCTCACCCCCTTATGGAAAAAAAACAATATGTTCATATTTCTCCCATGATCTCGGTCAAATATTATTTTGTTTTAAACAAGTCGTTATTTATCTAAGTAATTCACCGAATTTCTTTGTTAGACGTATCACCGAATTTCTTTGTTAGACACAAACAAGATAATAAATATTAATGATGTGTAGATGTTAAATCTTCAATGGTGAATTGAAATAAGTAAGGTATGATTATTTATTATCTTGTTTGTGTCTAACAAAGAAATTCGGTGATAGGTGTCGCGTTGGTTGTTTTGGATGATGGTTGAGGGGGTAATTGGATTTTAAGATCTTATTTTGGCATTGGTAGATATTTGTTCAATATAAATAATTTTGTTGAATCATCTCCCGGCTTCACTCACATAATAATATTGATGTAACATATATATATTACCATATGTTATTCCTGGATAAGTTGTGATTTCAATCAATAAATTCATTCGTTAATGAAAACCATGAAAAACCGGAATCATGTCAAACCAAACCGGACCGAACATATTGGTTTTTAGTCTAAAAACCGTTTCAGTTTAGTTGAAAGTTTAGAAACCGTGTAAAACGGTTTGGTTTTATAAATTGAAAAAAATGAAAAAAAATAAAAAAATAAAAAGGGCAAACTGGACCATGTTCACCCATAATCAGAAGTGATGAAAGAAGCGTTCGATTAATACACCTGGTGTGTGACCTGTTGATTTGAGATGCAAATAGTTACATGCTTATACAAATATAAAAACATTTTTTTCTCATTTTTTTAGAAACAGATACTACATACGGTATAAGAGAGAAATCATTGGTCTGCGGAACAACAGGAATCAAGCAGGACAACAATTTGTGTGAAATGACATTGTTTTTAAGTCCTTTTAGCTTAATGGAACAACATGACCAAGCAGTGGCATTTAGCCCCATTCAAATGGTATTTGGGTTGGTTCAATGTTCATGTTGTTTTTGGATTAAATTAGTAGTGTGTTTGTTGCAGGGGCAGACCTAGCATGGTAGGGGGTCCATGGACCCCACTTGAATTTCTGGGCGAAGTTACTAATATATCTCTCTAATAATATTAAAACTGTGTATGTATATTATTTCAAACAATCTCTAGTATAATTATCCATTTAGTATAACTAGTTAGATGCTTTACTACTTATTCATATATCACAAGTTCGAAACTTGGCTGTTGAGTTTCTTTTCACCTATATATACTTCTATATGGTGATAAGTAGGTTCATAACCTGATTATTTGAGAAGGCATAACTTGATTTAACTATGATAAGTTACCCCTGAAATAGAATTATATGTATGTGCAACAGTGATACACTTCTACATGTAGTTTTTGCACATCAATAAGTGAACAACATGATTTTTGACATTTCTTTTCTTTGTTTAATGATCAAGTATAATTTTCAATGTTCATTTGCTGGTGTTCGTCAATCTTTTATCTTCGATTTTCTTACTTTTATCTATCATGTGCATCGCATGGGTTTCGGCTAGTGGATATATATATATATATATATATATATATATATATATATATATATATGTCTATTAACACTTAAAACACATCACATTAATTATTTTCTTAATCTCTGTGGAAACAAAAAGTATACATTTTGTTTACCGAAACGAATGCTTAAAAAACACACACACACAAAGCCTATTTAGCATCGAGGGAGGCTTGAACTCAGGACCAACAGGTCCTGGAGTTTCAGCTTTTACCACAAGGGTAATGTCTCTATAAAAATGGACATTTTTTTATAGAATAGAAGGAATATAAATTGACATAAATAAGAAAAATAATGATGCAAACCTATAATCTTGTGCCCTGATACCTTATTTAATTATCATCCACTTAAGAACTTGATCTAATTGTGTTGTATTTCACCGTGATATTAACTACAACTACTGTACATATATATGCCGTTCAAAATTTTCATGTGCTTTAAATTTTTTTTATTTAGTCATAATATCATATACATAACAACTATACATATATTGTAACAATAAACACATAATAATATTCAAGTGTGTCTGATGCATGCTTACAACAAGTTGTTGCAGTAGAATGATAAGTTTTTTTGTCGAAACGAAATTTCCACAGATATAGTGAACAGGGCCGTCCCGGTGGAATACGGGGCCTAAGGCCAAAATTATTTTTCGGGCCTCTTAAATTGATAAAAACAAAAAACAAAATGTAACACAAACTAAAATATTATAAACATTACAAGATTATATTATTGTAAAAAAAAAATTTATGTTTAAGAGGAAACTTGGGCTTATAATACCAAAATATTATTTTTCGGGCCAAAATTTATGCTTTTTATTAAAATTACCAACAAAAAAAAAAAAAAAAGAGTATTCGAACAGATTTTTGGGGGGTTGGTCACTTGGGCTTATAATACCAAACTAGATATACCTTTGGGCTCAATTTTTTGGGGGCCCTAAAATTTTGATATTTCTGGTGGGCCCAAGGCAAAGGCCTGGTGGGCCTACCCATGGGGTCGGCCCTGAGTGAACATAATTCGAACACCAGACATGTAGAATAGATAAAATATGGATGAAGATATCATTGTATTTTCTGAATATTCATTTCATGGTTTGATTGCTAATACACCATTACAATATATAAGACATACTCAACAAAAATAACAAACTAATATTCCATCTAATCCAATAACACACATGTTCCAATCATAGACCGACACTTGGCACACCACAAGTGTCCTAGTCACCATTTCTCTTAACATCCCCCCTCAAACTGGATGGTGGAGTGACCACATTCAGTTTGGACTTGAGAAGCTGAAACTGCGATGATGGTAAGGCCTTTGTAAGACAATCTGCCACTTGATCTGCTGAAGAGATATGCTGAACTGATACAAGCTTCTTTTGTACCAAATCTTGAACATAATGAACATCAACTTCTATATGCTTTGTCCTGGCATGAAAAACTGGATTATATGCCAGAAAAGTGGCACTGATGTTATCACACCAGGCCACTGGTGTACCAGGAATCTTCAGATGCAATTCCTTTATCTGATGCTGTAACCACTGAAGTTCAGATGCTAGATTTGCCAGTGACCTATATTCTGACTCTGCACTTGACCTGGAGACTACACTCTGCTTCTTTGAGCTCCAAGAAACCAATGAATCACCTATATAAACACAGTAGCCTCCAGTGGACTTCCTGTCTGTTTCATCACAGGCCCAATCTGCATCAGAATAGCTATTTACACGTAAAGTAAGGCCAGGCTTAAAATGCAGTCCCTGATCAATAGTTCCTTTCACAAATCTTAACATTCTTTTGAGAGCATTCCAGTGAACATCAGTGGGACACTACATGAACTGGCTAAGGGCATTCACTGCATATGTGATATCTGGCATGGTAAGAGTCAAGTACTGCAACCCAACTATAGCACTCCTGTACAGACTGGGATTGAACATGGGAGTCCCTTGATTCTGCTCATAGTGTCTACCTGCAACCATAGGTGTGGGGCAAGGTTTTACATGCTCCATGTCAAGTCTTTTAAGAAGCTGTGTGGCATAGTGCTTCTGTGTGAGATAAAGTCCAGTACTGTCTCTGTGTGCTTCCATTCCCAGAAAATGGGACAAGTCTCCAAGATCTTTTAAAGCAAATGTTGAGTGTAATGTTTGAATGAACTTCTGAATCAGAGAGCTGCAATTTCCTGTAACTAGTATGTCATCTACGTACACCAAGACATACAGCAGTGTCTTGTCCTTTCTGAATATGAACAGAGAATTGTATGCTTTAGATTGGGCAAAACCCCAATGCATCATCTGTTTTTAAGGGCATCAAACCATGCCTTATGGGCTTGTTTCAAGCCATAGAGGGCCTTCTTGAGCCTGCAGACATAAGTTGGTGTTGCTACATCCACAAAACCTTCAGGTTGGGGCATGTAAACAGTCTCAGTGAAGGCCCATTCAGGAAGGCATTGTTAATATCTACATGTCTGATACTCCAGTTTAGTGTGACTGATGTAGCTATGATGACTCTGATGGTTGAGGATTTTTCCACTGGACTGAATGTTTCAGTGAAGTTGACCTCATAAGCTTGTAAAAACCCTTTGGCAGGCGCCTTGTGTTTTAGGACAGAACCATCAGGATTCAGTTTCATTTTGAAAATCCATTTATTGTCCACTAGTTGTTGTTTTGGATTGAGTGGTACCAGCTCCCAGGTTTCATTTCTCAATAGAGCCTTATATTCCTCTTCCATAGCAAGCTTCCATTGAGGTATGGCTAAGGCCTCTGACACTTTAACAGTTTTAGTAGGGTGAGATTCTGTGAGTGGCTTAATAGAGGCAGTGTAGGTTCTAGGTTTAAAGATCCCACTCTTGGATCTTGTTTGCATCTGATGAGTAGTTGTGTTCTTTGACATGAGTGGATTTGATCCATTGTTTATGGAAGTGACAGGGAGTGTTTGAGTGGAAACAAAGACATGCTCTTCTTCTTCATGAGTATCATTACCAACAGGTGAGGTATTCATAGGTGAATTTGGTGATGAACTTGGTGATGGTGTGGAATTCTGTGGTGGTGAGTGTGGGTGACTCTGTGGTGATGGTGAGTGTGTGTGACTCTGTGGTGATGATAATTGTGGCATCCCCCCTGAAGAAGAAGGGGATGTGTGTGCCAGAAGAGGTGCACCTAGGGATGGTGAAGGCATTGAGCTGGTACTGCTGCTGCTGCTAGTACTGGTTGGGGTTGTGAAGGTGGAGATAGGTCAGGGAAGAAGTTAACTGTGGTAGGATCAGAGTGAACAGACCTATGAGGACCCTGAGAGAAACCATCATGAAAAGGGAAGGAGACTTCATTAAAGGTCACATTCCTGGTAATGTAGACTCTACCAGATTCAGAAAGACATATATGGTCTTTATGGGTAGAGGAAGTGCCTAGGTACACACATTTAGAGGAGTGAAAGTTGAACTTATGATTATGATAGGGTCTAAGGTGAGGGTAGCAAGCACATCCAAAAACCCTATGCATAGAGTAATTAGGTTTGGTGTGATATATGACTTCAAAGGGTGATTGAAAATGGAGAACAGAAGAGGGAAGTATGTTAATGAGGGTCACAGAATGTCTAAAGGCATCCCACCAGAATCTTAGGGGCATGGAGGCTTGAGCTAAAAGGGTAAGGCCAAGCTCTACAATATGCCTATGTTTTCTTTCACTCCTACCATTTTGCTCATGAAGATGAGGACAGGGGTGCCTAAAGGTGATACCAGAGTCCTTTAGTATAGGTACTAGGCTTCTGTATTCCCCTCCCCAATCAGTTTGAAGGCATTTGATTTTAGTGTCAAATTGGTTTTCAACCATTACTTTGAATTCTGTGAAGGCAGATAGAGCATCAGATTTCTGTTTAAGTGGATAAATCCATGTAAAACGGGAATGGTCATCAATAAAGTGAATGTAGTATGAGTAGCCATTTGTGGATTTTAGTGGAGCTGGGCCCCAAATATCTGAATGTATTAGGTTAAGCACATAATCAGCACGAGAAACAGAAGTATTATAGGGAAAAGCATGGCCTTTGCCAAATTGGCAGGCTTCACAAAATTTCAATTCATTAAAACCAGACACATTACAACTTGATAAGACATGGTCTAAGACCTTCTTGGATGGATGACCTAGCCTATTGTGCCACACATTGGCATCAATTCTTACACTACTAGTACTACTTAGGAAGACATAGCACATGATGGAAGAGTTGGTATAGATTTGGAGTGAATGGAGCTTGTTGCAGCAGCAGGCAGCTTATACAACCCTTCATTAAGTGCCCCTACTAGAAGAATCTTCCATGTAGTCAGATCCTTAACAAAACAATGAGATGAGTCAAATTCAATGCGAACAGGGTTATCACTAGCAAGTTTGGAGATGCTCAACAGGTTTTTAGTGATGTGAGGAACATGTAGAACAGTGTTTAAGGTGAGGTTAGTGTGTGGTGTGTGTAAAATGTTACTACCAATGTGAGCTATTCTCAGTTTCTCACCACTACAAACAGTTAAAGTATCATTACCAGCATAACTTGAGCTCAGATGTAGATTGTTCAGGTCATTGGTGACATGGTTGGAAGCTTTATTATCCATGTACCAGGATTGATCCCTCACTGATTGGGGTGTGTCTAGGTATGCAGAGACTTGTCAAGGGGATTGATGTTGAGTCTGATTCCCTTGTGGATTTGATGCAGTATTGTTGAAGTCCTCTTCATACTTATGCCAACAAATGTTCGCTGTGTGACCAACCTTGCCACAGACTTGGCAAGTTGTGCCTCTACCAGTGCCATTTCCATTTCCAGTTGGTGCACTTGATCCTCTACATCCTCCACCTCTACCTCTTGACCTGCCTCCTCTGGACTGTCCTCTACCCCTAGAGGACTGATGTTGATTGGACAACCTGTTATCTGGTCTGGGAGAACCTCTTATAGCTAGATGAGCAGTAGGATGACTAGTATCTAAGGTTGAAGTATGATTGAAACGAGCAATCAACCGTTCATGGGTAATAAGTTGGGATTGAACTTCCTGCCATGTAAGGGATCCAACTCTAGCTGTGATGTTTACAATAACAGCTACATACTCCTTGTCCAGACCTCCCAAAGTGGCTAAAATAAGCTCAAATTTGGACACCGGATACCCAGCAGCAGCAAGACTATCCGCATAGGACTTCATGAGGGCCAGATAATCGGCCATAGTCTTTGTTCCTTTAGTGGTTTTGGTCAGGGCATCCTTGAATTCGAGCATGCGAGCCTCAGATCGACTATTAAAGAGATCCTCAAGAGTTTTCCATATATGAGCAGGAGTGTCACAACCCAGAACCTCAAGCAAAGCATGTTCGGTCATCGATCCTAACAGCCACCCTATTAGGAGTTGATCGATTTGATTCCATTCTGTGAACGCTGGATTCGGACTATTGCTTGTGAGGATTGCACCGCCGGGCCCAGGATAAGTGAGAAATTCTAATGGTTTAGGCAGATGAGCAAACAGATGATTCTACAGGTTGTGGCCGCGAACAACAGACAGAATAGTGTAACGCCAGAGGAGGTAGTTGTTTCGGTCCAATTTGACCGTCGTTGATTGTTTCAGGTGGCCGGAAAAGGGAGTCTGAGAGGAAAGACCAGGAAGTTTCAGTGGAGATGGTGGTGGGGTGCTGGTGGAGCCAACAGAGAAGGAGGATAGATACGGAAAGCTGGCCGGCCAGCTGGTTGAAGGCGGCCGGAAACTAGAGGTGGATGGATCTGTGCGAAGAGGCAGAGTAAGAGTTGGGTCAGCTCTTGTTGTTGTTGTTACAAGAGTGGATGGTGTATTAGCTTGAGAAGTAAGCGGTGGTGGATTTACCACCGGCGGTGGTGGAGCAGTGGTCTGCTCCATACAAGCTCTGATACCAAGATAAAATATGGAAGAAGATATCTATTGTATTTTTTGAATATTCATTTCATGTTTTGATTGCTAATACACCATTACAATATATAAGACATACTCAACAAATATAACAAACTAATATTCCATCTAATCCAATAACACATATGTTCCAATCATAGACTGACACTTGGCATACCACAAGTGTCCTAATCACCATTTCTCTTAACAAGAATGAGAAGCTTTTAAGAAATGATTGACTTCTCTCGCCCCTGTAAACCTTTGATGTAATCTATTTGTTTAACTCAATTACTCAAATGACGTGAACTTTCTTTTTAAAGATAAGTCTCAATGACGCACACCATGAGTGACTACATCGACACTTTAAATTATAACAATTATTATTGTATTAGATTGGCTATGCCAATGTTATTCCATTTATATGATGTTTATCCTTATCTTACTCTGATTTCAATATACATGGTTTTTTTTTTACACATCCTTTTACATAAGCATTCATCGTATGAAGTCATTGATATGAATACCTATTGATTATTACTATTTTAGTATTTTATGTTGGAAAATTGAGAGGAAAATAATAAATATAATGTTGAGATATAATGAGTTTAGTAATTCGAGTTATAATCATTTTTGGCTAAGTGATGTTGATAAACCTATGTAGTTGCATTGTTCGCTATAATTCAAAGTTGTGTTACTTGACCTATGTGTCATCCTGAAAACCACCTCTATAATTCTCATGTACGGTCGTATCGAGGACATTAGTTTCTTAAAAGTCAATTAATTGTAGTATCTCGCTTTAGAAAATTGGGGTTGGGGGGGGGGGGGGATGTAACCTTTCTATGGGTGGGGGGTGGGGGGGGGGGGGAGTGTAACCTTTCTATATTTGAGGGGGTGAATATATATAGTATGTAAAATTGTGTTTAGCCAAAATGAAAAATAGTATGTCATATAAAAAACCGAGAAAAAATATATTTGGCTATAAGGTTGATAAATAACATGTTTAGTAAGAAGTCTAGTATGATATGTTAATAACGTCAATTCTTTAGGAGGATTTGGTTGTAACATTGAACTTTCTTAAGAAAAAAAGTGAGTACGGTGTCTCATGCAAGGGCGGATCTATATGTTTAAGGGTGGGTCACGTGACCTCACTGAGATCCCTGTAATTTAACTAAACAACACATCAAATATTGAGAGTGCATGTGTGAAAGATAGGCAAAATAAATGGACATGATGCATACGCTTGATACGGCATACATATCACGTTTGGGATGGATAATTCATTTCATGAACACACACACACACACACACACATATATCTTTCCCTTCTACTTAATACAAAGACAAGGGGGGTTTAATTTGGGAGTGACACGTGTCGCCCTCTGATTGGTCCGCCCTTTAATTTTTTTATTTTTTTTTTAAAATTATTTTTTGGTTTTTTTTTAAAGCTAATAACCTGACCCCATTGCCGAAAATCACCAGAAAACCTATCCCTCTTTCTTCTCTCGAACCGTTGCTTCGATTCTTCCAATTTCCATGGCTGCCCATTCAAAATCCCGTAAATTCGGCACCTTTTCTTGAGCTCCTCCTATTTGATTCGAAGCTCTCTGATTCTGAGAGATTTACGGTGGCTGGATTCTTATTTTCCTCTTATGGGTTCGAATCGCCACACGATTTCATCAAACGTGAAGGCTTGAATCTCGGCATGAAATGGGTTAATCATTCTATCTCTACTCTTTCTGTTTCGATTTCGAAATAGTCTTTGCGTATGACGAGTTTCATTTGCAGATTAGAGATGAGAATGGCACAGCTGATGGTCAATCGTTGGGGAAGACGAAAATTAGGGATTTAATCACCCTAATTTTCCGGTGGTTGTTTCAGCTTGTAAGGTCTCAGCTTTACATCTGATTCGAAGGGTTTGATGCTCGGTTTTCATCAAACTCTGAATCAAAATATTTCACCTATTGCAGATTAGGGTAGTAGCCGTTTGATGGTCGTTGCAGATTAGTTATACCCGACCATCAGGGTTTCTGCTGTGCTTCTGATTATATAAACCAATTTCACATAAATTCTCTGTTGGCTTACCGTTATGTTCTTCTTTTGTGCAGTGAAAAAAAAGTCATTTGCTTATGATGCTCATTCATCCTGTAGTTTCTTCTTCTTCTTCTTTCATAATAAATGTTGTATTGAAGTGTACTTTTTCCCCATTACAAATATTGGCGGCGAGTGTACGATAGTGTTCAAGTCGAGACTTTTTTTTTGTAAGTAACAAGGTTTCTTTTGATTTTCTTTTTCAAAGGCAAATTTCTGTCTAACCGCTTTATTTAAATTTAGCTGGTAATCGATTCCATCTTCATGGTTCCACTTTGTTTGAGTTTCATGTTTCGTCGTCGAAAGAAAACAGTCTTGGAAGAGGACAACTAGAGGGTGAAGGATATCAAGCATCCGAAGGTCTTTAGTTTCTCAAGTGTTTATCTTTGAGTTATTATGGTATTTACTTTAAGTGAATAATACATCTGACTTTCGTAAGGTAATTGATGGAGTTAGAATATGATATCTCGAAAATTATGCTTCTTACTTGCTTAAAATGAAGTAGTAGGGTAAGTGTTTCCTTTGTAGTTGTTAAGGTCTGCATTCTTATTTCGGGAGTCCGCTTTTTTACAGAGCTCGTGAATCTTGGTATCATATTATTGTAAAAGAAAAAAAAAAAAGACAAATTGATTTTATTGAAAAAGTTCATAGCTTTGTTACAATTAGCTTTGTTATTGCCTATATCTTTTAAAAGAATTGATTTGATTCCCCGTAAGCGTGGATTATGTGTTGTTTATGTCGGGTTCACGTTATAAGTTGTTTTCGCTTTCTCTTGGTCACATGACCCTATTGCTAAGCTTTGGGGGTGTTGGATGTAAATATAATATTGTTTTTTCATTTTATTTATTTATTTATTTATTACCAGTTTTTTATTCACTTTCAAATGTTTAATTATGAGCAGGCCTTCATAAATTCACTTTCAAATATTTAATTATGATGCAAGTCTACTATAAAAAGGTACATTTTTCTTTTACTCTCTTCCATGTCTTCTTATCTTCTTTGAGTAAAAATAGATGATGTAACCCTACATACACAACTTGAAGTGCACCTTCAATATTTTTGGAACGTATGGTTGCTTGTGTCTTTTTTTATTTTGCTATCCAAAATCTTGCACCAGCCTTTCAGTGTAATTTGCTTTAAGGTTGGTCATTGTTCTGATGTGGAATGGTTGCTACAGAAATGTGTATTGCTACAAGCGCTAACAGATACTCTTTTTTAAGAGCACCTATTCATTTTCTAGACCAATTGATTGCTGTATATTTTGCAGAGTGCTATTGAGCCCATAACAGAAAATTGTGTGTAGTTTACACAGTTTTTCGGGATAAACACCTTAATTTTTTTATCATTAGCTTTCCCAATTTAAGTTTGGAGCCCTGTAAAGATTCTACTCAATATGCTGCAAATTTTGAGTGGAGTAACGTCAAGATACATTGTTTTAGATGATGATGTGCAAATTTTAAGGAATTTTAGTTGGTGCTTGTTTGTGTAGGTCTAATTCTATCCTTTTGTACATTTGGTTGTGTTGTTTTTGCATTATACATAAAATTTACCCAAACAAGACATGATGCATACTTCTTGCTTGTGAATTTGGGGTTTTTCAGCTTGGTTTCTTAAGGTTTCATGTTTAGTTCTGTTTTATGGTTGTACCTACCCTTCAACTTATTGTGTCTCTGTTTAGCATCCAGCTATCGCATCCATCTTAGCCTTTTTTGCTTGTGTGCTTACAAGTAGGCTCACTGCTAATATTTGAACATTATGAATGCTGCTGCTAAATCATGGCTTAGTCATCCTGAAGCTTTTGCTTTACATTAGGTCCTTTAGTACCTAAGTTACATGCTTTAGTTGTTGATGTAGTAATCGGTTCTCGCGAAAATGTAGGATATTGGATTCGATTGAAGTTTACATAAAGACGGAGGTACACTTTTCACGTTCGAAGGAATGGAAAAGAAGATTTTTTTGAAAGTGCCAGTGAGAATTCATAGCCCTCAATTTTACTGGAAAGTAAATTAAAATAGGAAAAAAAAAACCTTGAATATATAATTCAATGATGTAAATTTACGCGCATATTGTATTTTTGTAGTTAGTTTAATAGTACAATTAAATTATACAAATTTATTCAAATTTCTGGGACATGTAGCAACTCAACCAGCTTTTTGCCTTTCAGATGCCTATATTAACGGGGGTATTTCATTTGTTCATAAGAATGAAGGTTTAATTAACCTTATCATGGTAAGTAAATAATCTTTAAATATACCTTCTTACCATTTTTTGCTGGGATGGCAGTTATGATTCTTGTTTTTCCAGATATTATTGCCAACAGAGATCTAAAAGCTCAGACTTCAAAGTTAGTTTCCGAAAGGTAAAACAGATTTCACCTTCCTAACAACCTTTTTACCGTAGAAAGGTTGCTTAAATCTGTGATTTACATATTGTTTACCATGCTTCTAACTTCTGGATAATCTTCTGCAAAATACTTCTTTCAACATTATTCTAGGCAAAATACGCTCACACAAGCTCATCGGAATATCTCGCATCATTATGCCTTGGTTAGTTATCATCTGAATGGAGTTATAAGATATATTGATATATGCTACTGAAGCTTCGTAGTTTGTGTGCTTTGTGGTAAATTCCATAGCCAATTTACGATGATGCATTGAAACTAAGTATTTGCTCAGATATTATTGATTGACATGAGCAATGCATTTTTCTCTGTTTCTTGGATGAAAAAATGATATACTCCTGTGCGATATTTAAGGTAAACAACTATAAGCCTACATTTTTATTTCCACGTTTATGGAATTTCAATCCTTTGGATGTTCTACTTTGACGACGGTCTCAAGATGAAGACTTGAAAGTTGCACTATCTGCTCGAATACATCGTCCTATACTTTAAGGGCAATGCCCTAGCTAGCTAGCCATATTCAAATTAGTTTTTCTCCTCTTTGTTTTCATGAAACAACAAAGATTGTTGATTGAAGTGAATGTCGGACGCTTTATCAATTTTCATGGTAAGATTTGGGTCATGAGAAATATCATATTTTATCAAATATGTTAATGCACCGAGATCTCATCACAACTTCTTATATATGTTAGTAAACATCATTTTGTAAGGACTTGGATTTCTCTTTACTTTTAAAGACCGACCTTTTGTGGTGTTTTTGCTTTTTACAAATTAAATTCGATGCACAAATAATTCTTCCAAAGACAATTAGAAGATTATTGATCACTCATGTTAGCTTTTCAGATGCATTTCTCTACTGATTGAAAAGGTGCGCCTTTTTTCCTTCACGGATTTCTTTTATGCCTTGACGGACATCGGTCTCACAGGAGAAAGTAAAGCTTACATTGTGATGTCGTAGAACACATCACAACACCAGCTTTACTGGGTTTTCTCCTACGGTTCTTTTCATATGATGGTTACCTTCTGAACAAAAAATCCAATAGACTATAATAAGTAAAGGGCATCATGTTCTAGAGATTGGATGTGGCTGGGGTAGTTTAGCTATCGAACCGGGTGGCGGGTGTCAATATACCGTCATTACCCTCTCAGAAGAGCAACTAAAATTTGCAGAACAGAAAGTAAAGGAAGTCGCCTACTGTGTATATTCTCATCTTTAAAACTTAAAAGAACTTCTTGTGCTAATTTGTAGAATCTTTTGTTTCGCTTTTCTTGGTCCTGGTATTTTATTAACAATACACTACGTTCTGTCTTTTCCTGCAACACAAAAGAGTTTCACTTATTATAAAAATCACCTTCCAGTTCATTTAAACATGCATACATTTTCAGTATCATAGTGATCATTACTTAGAGAAGTTTTCTTTTTTATGTCCATGGAGAAAACAAGCTTCTTATTTCCACCTGGTGTCAGATTTCATCCATCTGATGAAGAGTTGATTGTTCGGCCGATTAAATCTAGACCTTTACCTCCCTTGTCGTCGGTGAAATCGAGCTCTACAACCGTAACCCATGGGAGTTTCCAAGTTCGTTTTTTCCTTTCCTTCTTCTCGCTTTTTATCATAGTGAAAAATTATGGTACAACAGGTGTTTGAGGAAGATACTAAGTGGAGGGGCGTGATATTTTTCAATTCATCCTCTCTTACACAATATGGTGGTAACTATGCTTCTCAAATACTTGTTGTAACATAACTCTTCTCGTTAATAGAGGTTGAAAATAGCCTCGTGTAGAAATACGAGGGTTGCTTTCATGTAATGAATTGTCCAATTTTGTTATGAATACTAATGATTCAGCTTTTTGTATATAGATAAGGCTCCATTTGGAGAAGATGAGTGGTATTTTTTCAGTTCAAGAGAAAGGAAGTACCCGAACGGGGCACGGCCTAATCAATCAGCAGCTTCAGGATACTGGAAAGCCACTGGAACTGTTAAGGTGATCACGAGCTCGTCTGGAGCAAGAATCGGTGTCAAGAAAACTTTAGTACTTTATGTTGGAAAACCTCCTAATGGAATGAAGACTGAGTGGATTATGATCAAATATCGCATCCCCGATACTTTGATTAGATCTCAAAAATCTAAGGGCTCTATGAGGGTAAGTTGAACCTTTAAATTCTGCTAAGTTTAAGTCTGTGAAATACAAAATCTGTTAAGAGACGCTAATTATGCGCAACATTTTGCAAAGCTAGATCACTTTGGGTACTATATGCGTAATTAAACAAAAAAAGAAACACACCAAATAACATGTGAGAAAATTCCATGAACATGGACCAATTCAAAACGAAAACACCGTCTCCAACCAAGCATGTGCTTGAGCCTAAGAGGCTGCATAATATAACCATACTTTCAAAGGCCTTTGAATGGGACTCTCGAACAAGTATGCGATGCAATCGTGAAAGGTAACTTTTAACTGCTTTTTATTCTCATTAGTTTCCACAAATATATAAATATACAACTCATTGATCAGTTCTATTTTCTTGAAATGCAGGTAGTGGCTTGTCTTCGCAAGAACTGGAGGCATTAATAAAGATGGTTCTAACTAAAGAAGAAGAGGATAAACTCTCGAACTACGAAGGAAGCATCAACGAATTAGGTTCAGCGGAGAAGTTTGTCAAGGCGACTACCCTGACAACAGGAAAAGAAAAATACATTACCAAATCCTATATAACAACATTTCTTAGTAGAGATGCACATGGTCCTTCAAACCCAATACGATATAACAAGTGTACATGGAAACCAAAAATGCTAAAGACGAAAATCCAAAAACTTGGATACCCCCCTTCAAGAAAAAAGGAAAAAAAAAAAACTTGGATACTTATAATTCTTGAACTCACCAGAAAGAGACTGCAGTCAGTTTTGACAGAGAAGAACTCCAGTGAAGTTTCACCACCACTCTCAAAGGGCCTAATTTTATATTGTCAGTCGCATGAAACTCAGAAATATGACAGAATCATATCATGGTGAGTTGTTCATTTTCGTTTATGTTACTCATTGTATATATGTCTGATAAGTATAATGTATGAGACAATATTGTGCAGTGAGATGTTAGAAGCAGTTGGTCATGAGTATATGGAGAAATTCTTCAATTGTTGCGAATCAGTATTAGCAGAAAACAAGATTATTGTCTTACAGGTAATGCTTGTTGTATTAGCAAAAAGGGTAAAGGCTACGATACCTTCTGTCAAGGACAAATTCCTGTGTCTTTGTTATATGTATAATTCCGCCGTTGCAGGTGCAGGCCTGGTAATCACACTAAATATGGTGGCGTGTACCTCCTCCTCCTAGATAGATTCATGTCTTCCTCAATTGCTGTGTATTAATTTGTCTCTCATCTTCACTCTAATTTGTTGTCAATTTTCCCATTTCTTTTTCGTTGTGATTCAAGAAACATATTATCGTTTAATTGATAGATTCCACTTCTTCCTTGTTGTTATTTTTCTTTCACGGTTAATTGATATATTCCTTTGTTGTGCCTTTTGCAAAGGACGGCAGAGATGAATTCGGGTAGAGTGCAGATCTTAACCAATGACCCTCCTCTCGTTCCTCGTACTTTTTTAGGCAAAGGTTATAATCACTAATTTTATGATAATTTATTTTTTAAACAAGGTATGTTAATAGTAATAACGTGTTTAGTGTTTATATTGGATATGATTTAACCGATGAAGATGCTATTTTTTGTTTGTTATTTACGGGAAATTGTGTGTTGAGTATAGAGAAGTTAACCATGCGCCATACTTGTTGCACACTTTTATAAAAGTCTCAGTTGCGCTGGCCGTTTTATTTTGTACAAAGATTTATCAGTTATACAATTCAACTATCTCCCATGTTATGTTGTGTTCCATAACAACAACGTCCTTCATTTAGGTTTTCACAATATATACTCTTAATAATAAAAACATCGTAATCATCCCCAGTGTTACCGTACATACTAAAGAAACTAAATATGCTAATAAACACATCCATATAGTACTCAATACCTGGAATGGGCACGCACCGTGCATTGCACGGTGAAGAGACACTAGTATATATAATAAAGGAGCAAGGGCGCTTTGAGGGAAGCTTTTGGTGCTGCCACGTGTCGGGCTCTGATTGGCCCGACATTTTTGGTTTTTTTTTTTTTTTTTTTTTTTTTTTGGCTGGTACATATTTCGACTTATTGTGACGGTTTTTTTCCCATGGTAGTACGCATTTCGACTTATAGCGACGTTTTTGAATTTTTTTTTTTATTTTTTCTCTCACTTCTCCTACCCACTAACTTTTCACCAACTTTTCACCTATACATACATATATATGTATCTATATATATTGTCTTTTCTTTTCTTCTCACCTCCTTCGATCTTTGCGACGCTTTCGGGTATTTTTATCCGATTTCTTTTCTTATTGTATTACATTATATCGTTTCGTATTTTGATTTTTATTTCATTGTAGATTTTTATTATAAATATCGACTTCGTGACATTTTATTTTTTATTTCGTTCGTTACATTATACAAGGATATATTTATGCTTCTTTCCCCCTCAGATTCTAACGTATTCTTTTTTTTCCGGTCGTTGCATTATACAAGGAGTACTTTGTTAGTATTTCGCGCCTTCGGTTTATAACGTGTTTTCATGGTGTTTTTTCTTTTCCTCGTACGTCGTTTGTTTTATATTGTTCCGAAAATGATTTCGTACATTGTATCGGATAATTTTTCTTTTCCTTTTCCGTTTATACCCGCTATTATTTACGAACAACGTTTATTAAAATGTTTCGGTTCTTATCAAAAAAAATTGTTTCGGTTTATAACGCGTTCTTGTGAGATAGCGCTTTTTGAAATGTCTCGGTTTTTAACGTGTTCTCGTAAAAAAAAATTACAGGATGTTTTCACTCTTTACCGTATAGTATAATCAAATGTTTCCGTTTTTCGGTTTTTATTTTCTCTTTTTCTGAAATAATATTTTTATGGGAGTTTCATAAATAATTTAACCTTTCAAAAAAAAGGTCATAAAAAAAATTAGTGTGTTGTTATTGTTGTTATAGTTTATCAAAACTTTATTATACTATCATTGTATTTACCGATGGTTTCTATTTTTTTTAAATGTCGTTATCGATTCGTATAGTTTTTTTTAGAAAATCAATGTTCCGTGTAGTATGTCGTTTACTTCGGAGTGGCCTTTTCCTAATTGATTTGTTATCGACTCGTATAGTTTATTTTTAGAAAATCAATGTACCGTGTAGTATCCTTATATCCTTATTCAACAACTTAAAGAAGGATCGATTCTTTGGATCCTTCCTTTCTTCAAACGGAAGGAACAGGGATAGAATCGTTTTTCATGTACGTTTCGTTTCTTTATCACTTCATGTTTTACGTATTCGTTTCGTAGTTCTTTCAAATTTGGCCTTGTTTGTGTATGTTTCCGGTCATAATTATATTGTGCTTGAAAAATGTTATTTATAATTTTATATATGTATGTTTTTTAGTTGTGTTTTTATCGTTACTTTTAATTGTTGATTCTTATATTTTATGTGTCGTATTTTCCGCGTTTGTTTAAATGTCTTCGATATGTCGTATGTCGGTATATTATTTAACTATTTTTGTTGTTTTATATCGAACTTTCCATTATACTTTTTTAAATATTAAGTGTCTTCGAACTCTCGTTTGTCGGGTGTAACTCTATTAATCAATCGCTGTTGTATAGTTTTTTAAGGAAGTCGGTGGAAAAACTTCCCGGACGTTGTTTACGGGTACAAATCTAATTATTAAAACCGAAAGATTCGACTATAGTTTTTTTTTTATAGGTTATGCGACTGCGTACAAGTTTGACAAAAGTTAGTTTAATAACTACCGAAATAATTATTAAATTGTTTCTTGTAGACTTTGTTAATGTTAATAGTAGTTATTATATATAGATACACCCCATACATATAGCGACATGTTCATAATTTTATTATAGTTACTACTACTTTTATATAAGATACTATATGTAATGTAATAATATAATTTACATAAACACAGTAAAAATAGGTGTTACTTTATTGGGAAGTGGTGTGTGAGGGGTGGGCTTACAATATCAAACGTGGGATGAAGGGGGGGGGGGGTTGAATTCATATCATTGTATCTAGGCTAAATAAACACTACCCCTTCATTTAACCACCCACACGATACCCCTTCGATTTCCAACCCAATACCCACTCCACTTGAGAGATACCAATCTGAAATGGGCATGATAGATACCCACAAAATGATAGATACCAATCTGGAATGGGCATGCACCGTGCATTATGCACGGTGTAACGAGACTAGTATATATATATATATATATATATATATATATATATATATATATATATGATGCTGCCAGAAAATGGGTGTGCCCGCGTGGCGCCTCTTTGGTGGCTCAACACTTGACTCAGAGAGATAAACTACTTTTGATTCCCTAGATCCGAGCCCAGGGGGCTCAGCCACCCACTCTGCCACCTCCGGTTCCCGTACGTCCGACCTCCATGGGGTCGGACTGCCTCAGCCTGGCAGGCCAAGGAGTCGTGCATCGGACTCTGGTCGACCAGCTGTAATCTCCGCCGATCTCCTAGACCGGTCCAGATCTAGGCCTGCATAATTTTGTGGTAGTTTGGCTGCTTCTCCCGATCCCTAGGAGTCGACTCTGTCCTGTCCCAGGCACTGCTCATCCCAAACCTTATTCCTCACGTGGACAATAACCAGATAACTATCGTATTATCCTTCCCAATAAAGTCTCGAATCTTTACCAGTTAATGCTAATATTTGAATAACATAATTACCTCCTAAAATCAAGGGGATTAATCAATCATAATCTTTTCCTTAGGGAACACGTTGACTAGTGTCCCCCAGGGGCACGCCACATTAAACCCTAGGGCCTAAGCCCCTCTATATAAACATTCCCTAAGGAACTACGAAGACTTGATTCCAATTCAATAATTGGATACGTAAGCAGCTTGATAACCTTCAAGTGCAGTCTAAATCACCCCTAAACAACCCCTCATTATAATCTTCATATTCTGGAGTTTTCCCCAGGCTATCACTAGGAGTAAGAACCCTAAATTAGAAGGTGACGATTTTCGACTCGTCAATTGGCGCTAGAAGGAGGGCCTGCTAGTGAATTCGTCTGTGGAACCTGCGTAACAATGAAGAGCATGAGTACTGTTCCTGGAGAGCATGGTGGTTGCACTCAAACATCCTGGAAGAAGCGCATATTTGTCAAGGAAGTGGTATACGATGCCACTGACCCTATTTCTCTAGAGGTCAACAGCAATGGTCTGGTGATTGAAGCCATTATGGAACAAAATTTGGTAAGGCGCATCTGCATTGACACCGGAAGTGCGGTAAGTATCATGTACCACTCTACCCTACTCCTAATGTATCTGAATAGTACTGAATTAGTCCCAATGAACACCCCTTTGTTCGGCCTTGCCGACTCACCTGTGTATCCCGAGGGTACCATTGTCCTCTCAACTACCTTCGGCCGACCCCCTCTGGGTCGGACTCTTCCAGTGGAGTATGTGGTGGTTAAGGCGTCATCTCCCTATAATATAGTATTATGACGCCCTCCATTAATGGCCTTGCGAGCCGTCGTGTCACTCGCGCATAATAGCCTAAGATTTCTAGCCGATGGTAATCCCGTAGAGGTCGTAGGCGACTCGGGTCGGATAAGCAGCTGCGTCACTTCCGAAGCGCCCGGGAACGGTAGGACAACACCAATCCCCATTGAGGAGCTACTGTCTGAACGCGAGGAAACTTGGTCGTCGGACGACAAGACGGAAGCAGTTTGCCTGTGGGAAGGACGAAATGATCGAATCATCGAGGTAGGGGCCTGGATTCTGAGTGCTCATAAAAAACAATTAGTGGCCCTACTAAAAGAATTTAAGGATGTGTTTGCCTGGACAACGGAGGAGATGCCAGGATTATCCCCAGATTTGGCCATGCACCGGTTAAACGCGGACCCTTCTCGGAAGCCAGTCCGACAGAAAAAGAGACACTTCGCCCAAGAAGGGGTAGATGCCGTACGGAAGGAGGTAACTAAGCTACTTCAAGCCAACATCATTCGAGAAGTGAACTACCCTGAGTGGCTAGCGAACCCTGTCCTGGTAAAGAAGCCAGACGGCAGCTGGAGGATGTGTGTGGATTTCACCGATCTCAATCAAGCTTGTCCAAAGGATTGCTACCCCCTGCCCCGCATAGAACGGATGGTGGATTCGACCATAGGTTTCGGAGTATTCGGCTTTATGGATGCTTACAGAGGGTATCATCAGATTGTTATGGATCCCCGCGACGCTGAAAAGACCTCGTTCATCACGGAGTTCGGCACGTACTGCTACCGAACCATGCCATTCGGACTCAAAAACGCTGGAGCGACCTATCAAAGAGCTGTTAACAAGATATTTAAAGATCAGATCGGGAAGTGTATGGAGGTATACGTGGACGACCTGCTGATCAAAAGCAAGTCTCTGGAACAATATTTGGGAGATGTCAGAGAGGTTTTTGAGGTGCTTCAAGCCTCACAAATGAAGCTCAACCCCAAAAAGTGCACCTTTGGAGTTCGGACCAGAAAATTTTTGGGATACATGATATCGCAAGAAGGCATCAGGGCTAACCCAGACAAGGTAGATGCATTGAGGACTATGCCGACACCGAGAAGCCTGAAAGAAGTGCAAAGATTGACCGGAAGGATGGCCGCACTCGGGCGATTCCTGTCGAAGTCGGCGCAGCGAGCTCTGTCCATTTTCAAGATTTTAAAACAAGTTAACCCGTTCAAGTGGGATGAGAATTGCCAGCAAGCCTTTGAAGACCTAAAAGCATACTTGGCCGAGCTACCCACGTTAACATCACCACAACCAGGAGATACCCTATCCATATATCTGGCTGCATGCGGAGAAGCCATCAGTGCAGTCCTCGTTAGGGAACAAGATAATACTCAAAAACCAATCTTCTACGTTAGCAAGGCACTTCGTGGCCTAGAGGTCAGGTATTCCGATGCCGAGAAACTAGCGCTAGCCTTAGTCCACGCCTCCAGGAAGCTGAGGCCTTACTTTCAAGCGCATCCTATTGTTGTGATTACTGACCAGCCGCTTCGACAGATCTTGTCCCGACCAGAGACGTCAGGACGTTTAGCAAAATAGGTGGTGGAATTGGCCGAGTATGATCTGGACTTTCGCCCCCGAACGGCCGTCAAAGCACAGGCTTTAGCAGATTTTCTTGCTGAAGAAACTGCCATCGTCCTTGAGCAAAGCCAACCAAGACTTGAGGACGAGTCTTGGACGCTACACGTCGATGGGGCCTCAAACAAAGAAGGAGCAGTGCAGAGCCTCCCGCTTCATTAGCCCAAAGGGTGAGGAATTCCCTTACGCGCTACGGTTCGGATTCTCGCCATAAACAATGAAGCCGAATATGAAGCGCATCATCGGGCTCAACCTGGCAGCTAAGTTGGGAGCAAAGAAGTTACGTGTATATAGCGACTCCCAGTTGATAGTTAATCATGTGAAAGGTGAATACGAGGCAAAGGAAGAGCCCATGAAAAAATATCTGGCCATAGCCAACGATCGGCTTAAAACATTTAACAGTGTCTCTATCGAACAAGTACCTCGATCTCAGAATCGGCGGGCCGATTCCCTTTCCAAGATAGCTTCTAACTTCACGCCCAAAGAAGAAAGTTTGGTAGAATTATCGCAGTAAAAGGAGCTACGATGCCCGGGAAGTTCAACCTATCATTCAAAAGGATACCTGGATGGACCCCATAGTGTCCTATCTACGAGATGCCCGATCTTGCCGAATGACAGAGTTTTAGCAAGAAGAATGAAGTTCCGAGCGGCAAGGTACACACTCTTCGACAACGTACTGTATAGAAAGTCCTTCGTCGCCCCATGGCTCAGATATGTAACAGAGGATGAAGGGAACTACTTTGCTCCGTGAGATTCACTTGGGAATCTGTGGTAACCATCCGGGGCTCGGACTTTAGCGAAAGTGCGGGTTGTTCGGCTACTATTGGCCGACCATGCAACAAGACGCCGAAAACCTCGTCCGCGAATGCAAATCATGTCAAGTGCATAGTAACATACCACATCTAGCCTCACAGCAAATGACACCTCTAGTCGCGGCCTGGCCATTCGACCAATGGGGAGTCGATCTGGTCGGACCTTTGCCCCGGGCACCGGGCCATTTTAAGTTTCTTATAGTGGCTGTGGATTACTTCCCCAAGTGGGTGGAAGCCGAACCTCTCACCACCATTACCGCGAAAGTTATTCAAAAGTTTATCTGGAAGAATATAGTATGCAGGTATTGGATCCCAAAGGCTCTAATATCAGATAATGGAACGCAGTTCGATGATAAGGGCGTCCGATCCTGGTGTGCAGAGCTAGGAATTTCTCAGCATTTCACCTCAGTAGGCTATCCGCAAGCTAACGGGCAAGTCGAACAAACAAACAGACAGATCAAATTTGGTTTAAAGAAAAGGATTGAAGAGGAAGGAGAGAGTTGGGTTGAGCATCTACCGAACATTCTGTGGGCCTACCGAACGACCCCGAACTCCGCAACAGGAGAAATACCTTTCTCCTTGACGTATGGAAGCGAGTCTGTAATTCCCGCCGAGATCGGACTGCCGCCGCCACGGCTCGAGCTTCATAATGTAACGGATATGGAAACAGTAAATCAAACATGCAAAGGACGACTGGAAGAAAATAGGAAATAGCATTCATTCGAATGGCAAGATATAAACAGAGAATCTCTCAAGATACGACAAGAAGGTAAAACACTCATACTTCAAGCGAGGAGATCCGGTCCTCCGGAAGAAACGCGATGAGCAAGCAAGGTCCTGAAGGCAAGTTAGACCCAAACCGGGAGAGACCCTATAAAGTGGTCAAGGTACATGGAAAGGAGCTTATCGGGTTGGTCGACTCTGTGGGAAAACCATCCTCAGGAGTTGGCACGCCAACAACCTGCGAAGGTTCTATCCTTAGCAGGTGTCCCATGATCAGATTTCACTAAAATGTTCTTTACATCTTGTTCATCTTGAATAAAATTGTTATTATTTACAGTGTCTTGTGCAATTCCGTAATTTTCTACGAAGTCAGTCCGATCTGACCTTACTCGGTGAGAAGTCAGCACAAGCCTGGCCCCGCTCGCCGACCTTTCTACGAAGTCAGTCCGAACTGACCCTAACCGTACTATTTCAAAACAACTTGATTGCGCAATCAAACTTAAAAGCACACTAGTACGCCATCCCTGAATAATCATAGGCATGCCGTACTAGGGGGCTACCATGCTGCTAAAAAAAAAAAAAAAAAAAAAAAAAAAAAAACCAACAACAACAACAACAACACAAACACAATTGTGAAAAATCAAAAAATTACCAAAATTTCCATTAAACTTTACAATTAGAACTAACAATTAGGTTCTATCCTCATAGAGGGTATTTCGTTACAAGATCCACCCCCGCTTGAAACTCCTTTACTCGAATGGAGTAGTCCGATTCGGCGTCAGGAGCGTACAAGGAGAGGTGAGCCAGGCTGTCAATTGTAAGGTCAGGATGATGAGCCCGACAGTCGTCTACCCCTTGCGTATAACTGGCCCTCACTACAGAACTCAGCAACCGCTTCAAAGACTCGACCAGGTGAGGAGAAGATTTGTAAGCACCAACAGCTCGATCGGAAGCCTCTTGAAGACGAACCGGGAAATCTCGGCAGACCTCGGCCGATTTAAAGCTCTCCCAAAGTCGCAGAATGTGCTCCCCGGTTCGGCCTCCTCTCTGTGTGCTCGGTCATGAACTCTTGTAAGCGAACCTCGTATTCGACCTTAACCCTTTGGCCTCCTCTCGCTTGTATCCGCAGCGCTCTTCAAGTTCTCTTATGCGGTCATCTTTTAGCTTCAGGTCCAAGGCCCTCTTTTGCTGGTCGGCAGCCAACGCACTAGCCGGCAGAAGATCTCTTCCCCTACGATCGCTCCCTGCGAAAGCAGGGCATAGCTAAGGTATTACAAACAAAGTATAGCAGTTATTAAGCTTACGGCAAGTTAAAGTTTATTGTCTCATGGCGCTGCGATCCGGCCGGGTCACCCATAAGCGACATATGAGAGTAATCCCGCACAGGACACGAGGCCGAGGGGTCGGCCCTTATCTCTTCGTTTCCACAATCTTCCGAGCCCAGATCTGCGGTGGTTCGGCACCTTTTCTCCCTCTCCTCTGAGCACAGATCTTCCGACCTAGAGCGGGAAGATCGGCGGATCAAAGGATTCTCAGGCTCATCATCTTCATCCTCGTCCCACTCGGCAGGAACGACCATGTTCCTTGGAGATCGAGGAAGATCCCCCGGAATGTCATCTTCCAGTTCGGCTAATTGGTGAGCTGTGTGTAGGATCCTATGAGCGACCCCACTACCCTTACAGGTGAATGATGGCCCCCAGGAGAAACGGACTCCGCCGCCTTAGAGGTTGAAGGCCCTATCCCTGCTCCCGGATCGGGGGCTAGGAGACCAGCCAGTGTCCATACTGCACGAAAAGGAATACTTATACGTTGTCACCCGATAAGATACCAAATAAAAGCAGATTTTACCTAGTTGGCGGCAGACATCATCCAGAGGATGATAAGGATCAGGTCCGGCATCGTTCAACCGTGACGCGGTGATCAGTTCGGACGTCAACTCCTGCAGCTTTAGAACAACCCCTGCGTTCCGAATAGCGTCCACGTTGGAGGAGTTAGGAAGTTGTGGACACTCGTCCCTTTGTAAGGTACTGGTGTTCCAGCGTCCTAGCCTGGAGTCTCCCTGATCTCGGACGAAGAAGAAGCGCCCTCGCCACGTACCATACTTAGGGCCTTCAGACATCATTTCCGGAACTCCCGATCGGCTTGAAAAGTGATACCATCCCCTCGGCCCCGGACTCTGTGATAAGCGATAGAAGGATCGGAACAAGCCTACGGAAAATTGCACCTCGGCCACCCTGCAAAGCACAACAAACTCAACCATCGCCCGCCCGCAGCCACCCCGAAGGAGCAGACACTGGGCCACCTCGGCCCCATGCCGGTTGAGCCTCTCAAAGACCGCCACCAACGCAGACACATGGTTCCTAGTTCGAACCCTCGCCGCTCGAATCGATCGCCTTCGTTGAGCCTCAGAGACCGCAAAGTAACCTCCGGAGGATTTGAACATGTTCGAACCTTATATATATAGTTTTTTTTTTTTAAAGGGACGGGGCGTGTTCGACGGGGAGCAAGGAGTAAACTCTTTTGACTTATCGAACGCAGCTTTTTTTCTACAAATAATGTATCCACATTCGCATTTGGACCAAGGTAGTGGATAACTCCGTGACCCCCATGATGTCGTGAGTGGCCTTCTCTGAATTTTATGCTTTGGACCAAAGGATACTCCCGGTCAAAGGTGTTTGGTGATGGCCCAATTTTATGCCTAAAGGAAGCGGTCAAAGGTGTTTGTGAGTAATGGCGGTGAGTAAGAGGAGGGACCCAAGGAATTTCCTCAACAATCACAGACCTAGTCCAGGATTCTCTGATTATTGCCTCTGATCTAGGACTGAGTGGCTCCTCTCCAAATGAACCAGACATATGGGTATAGGCGCAACGAGAGAGAATACAAAAGAGCGCAGCGGTGATGGTTACCAGATAAATCAAAGAAATGCAGCCATGAATGAAGCAACGTTTAAGTAGAGGGAGGGGGGGCGTAACTCCTCACTAACCTCGAAAAACGGTCCAAGTAGGCGGTGACGCCTCGTTTCCCGGAATAATAACAACTGTGTCATAATTAGCTTTGCCACCAGCCAATTCCTAAGTTAATCTAGAAATCCATGGGCTGAGAAGGACAGTGCCGAGCCGCCATTGTAGATCCGAGCCGACCAACTAGGGGTCGGCTGGATCTTGGGGGCTTATGATGCTGCCAGAAAATGGGTGTGCCCGCGTGGCGCCTCTTTGGTGGCTCAACACTTGACTCAGAGAGATAAACTACTTTTGATTCCCTAGATCCGAGCCCAGGGGGCTCAGCCACCCACTCAGCCACCTCCGGTTTCCCGTACGTCCGACCTCCGCTGGGTCGGATCGCTCGCCTGGCGAGCCAAGGAGTCGTGCATCGGACTCTGGTCGACCAGTTGTAATCTCCGCCGATCTCCTAGACCGGTCCAGATCTAGGCCTGCATAATTTTGTGGTAGTTTGGCTGCTTCTCCCGATCCCTAGGAGTCGACTCGGGTCTGTCCTGTCCCATGCACTGCTCATCCCAAACCTTATTCCTCACGTGGACAATAACCAGATAACTATCGTATTATCCTTCCCAGTAAAGTCTCGAATCTTTACCAGTTAATGCTAATATTTGAATAACATAATTACCTCCTAAAATCAAGGGGATTAATCAATCATTTCCTTAGGGAACACGTTGACTAGTGTCCCCCAGGGGCACGCCACATTAAACCCTAGGGCCTAAGCCCCTCTATATAAACATTCCCTAAGGAACTACGAAGACTTGATTCCAATTCAATAATTGGATACGTAGGCAGCTTGATAACCTTCAAGTGCAGTCTAAATCACCCCTAAACAACCCCTCATTATAATCATCATATTCTGGAGTTTTCCCCAGGCTATCACTAGGAGTAAGAACCCTAAATTAGAAGGTGACGATTTTCGACTCGTCAATATATATATATATATATATATATATATATATATATGTGAGCTGCTCCACCCACAAGCTTGTGGAGTGCGGCCGACCCCTAAAATAATTTTTTTTTTTTAACAATGGTGAAGATTTTTTTTTTAATAAACGATATCTATGTGTAATCGCCCCTTATTTTTATGCATTGATTTTCTATTTTTTATCTCATTTACTCTATAATTATATGTACAGAGGTAAATATACAAATATATGTGTGATATGGGAAAAAATTGATAAATTTCCGACCCCCTTGTCAAAATTCCTGCAGCCGTATATATAATATGTGTAATGTCCCACATAGGAAACGTCAGATATTTTATGTCTCCCTATTTTTGTTTCCAGCATGAGCTCCCTTGGTATAATCGAAACGTCTAAAGGTCGCCGCCTAGGAGACCCATTCCCACAGCACTTCTTGCAGAAGTGTTATGTTTTCTTTAACCTCGCCACAAGGATCGGATCAGGCTGACAGTGAGAAAATATGGCAAATGCGTGTATCTCCTTCCCAAAAAGTCTCGAAAACCCTCCGGCCGGATTCCTTGCAGTTTTAAATCAATCATGTGCCGCAGTGAGGGAAGTCAAGATCAAAAGAAGTTGATAGTACCAAGCGTTGCAAACCAGTTGGAAGTCTAAACGACCCTGATTCAGTCAGCAAACAGAAGCAAAGTGTGTTGTACCGTTGATTGCAATATTTGAGGCGGTTGATGAGATCGTGAAGAAACAATATGAAGATCCAGATGTTGTCAATCACAAGCGAGTGCCCAGAACCAAACCACCAAAGTGGTCGCGAAAGTTAGATGAAAATGGAAATTGTCGGCATCAAGATCGGCTTTGTGCTCCGAACGTGGATCTGAGGAAGAAAGTGAGAGATGAAGCCCACAAAATAGCGTTTGCAGTCCATGCCGGGGCAACCAAGTGTGTAGAGAGTTGAAACAACAATTTTGGAGGCCTTTAAGGAAGAGAAAGATAGTAAAGTTGCCTACAACATCGGTTACCACGACAAGATATCAGATGTCACCTTTTGAAGCTCAGACGGAAGGAAGCATAGAATGCCAGTTTTTTGGGATGAAGAGGAACAATGACTGAATGCAAGACCAAAGTTGAGACAACAAGATGCGAGAATATCGAAGAGAACTGTCACAGCCTCGGCTCAAGGCAGGTAGAAGAGTTAGGAAGATAGAATGAGAAGACTGTTAGAGTTTGAAGCTGAAGATAGAGTGAATCCCAAGGCGTTCCCAAGTAAGTGAGTAAGACAGCTTGGGCAGACTTTCAACCGAGCCCTAGTTATGAAGACCCTTACGTGATATTAGCTAAATTTGGACCTTTAGCTTATCCGTCTAGAGTTACCAGAATTCCTTTCACAAGTGCGTGATGTCCTTCATGTATCAATGATAAGGGAATGCTTAAACGACATTGATGTGGAATCAAGAATTGACCTTGAAATGGTTGAAGAGAACCTGATTTACAAGGAAGAAGCAGTTGCACCTCAGAGCGGAAGAAGAAGAAAGCTAAGGAAGGAAGACGTACAGCTAGCCTTGGGTCATTGAAACAGTCACACCGACAGAGGCAACATGAGTTATAGAAGACGAGGCGTCTGTGACCAGAGTTCAAGTACCTCCCAGTTATGTTTAGTTTCGAGGACGAAACTTGTTTTAAGGGGGGAGGGATGTAACATCCCGAATTTTTAAGGAGGGTAAAATTGTAAATGAGTTTTAATTTATTTAAAACCTATTTATGGTTGACCTAACTAATTATATAATTAAAAGGAATTTAATTATTAAAAATGGATTAATTAATAATATTTAAAAGAAACCACCACATTATTCTCTCATAATGTGGTTCACGGCAATTCAAAAGAAAAGAAGAAAGCCCACGGCAGGAAAGAAGAAAAAAAAAGAGTTCGGTCTCTGTTTTCCCAATTCGGAGTTCAACGGTTGATTTTCGGTGCAGACCATGGTAGAAGAAATTGATCACCGCGAGAAGGGGAACGTTTCGATACCAACCGTTCCTTTTTTCGGTAAGTTTTCCTTTCTAGCCCTAATCTAGATCCATTCGTTCTTGAGAAAATCTGAGCTTTGGTGAATTAGAAGGTTGCCTAATCGTAGTGTAATGATCAATTATCATAGGTGATTCGTAGAAGATGTTGGAATCAAGGGTTGAAGCTTTTTACTATCTGTTTTGCTTTCGAATTCGCTTTCGAGATATCAAAGGTAAGAGGGTGTTCTTAAACGGAATTTGGTGTTCAACCATATTTGATATGTATTTAATTATTCATTATTGATGTTGTTTCATTATTTTTATTTTTGTTAATTTATATTGCCGGTAGAATCATCATTGTCGAAGGAAAATAGGACTGAATCCTATTGCAATTGCTGTATGTGCCGTAGGAAGGAAAAAAAAAATTGAAAATATAGAAAAGAATGAGACGGACTTTGCAGTCAGCAAAAAAGAAAAGAAAAGAAATAGTCCTATTTCCAGGAAAAAAAAGGCAGAAAGAAAGAAATAATAATAATAATGATAAAATGCAAATGAAATATTTATGTTCCTATATATTATACAAGGAGATAATGTGATATATATTACGGTAAAAGTGTATTATATTAATGTTGTGCTTTTGTGTGTATTACACAATAAGATGTGGTTTGTATGTTCATATGGAACATTTTATGTTAATTGACAATGTCTAACATCGAATTATGGTAGCCTTGGTATCAAATCGCACCATGGCCCGAGGCCCTCTGGGGAGAAGGTGGGAGCACGGAAGGCTTTGTTTAGGCCTTGTGGGACATTGACTTAGTAGTCAATGATCTCTTTACAACGTGGTAGGTAGTGTAATTAGTTGTCAGGACTAGAAGTCCCTAAGGAGCCTTATACGTGAATGAATCAGAAGGTGGTTAGTACTTAACTCGTAAATACATATGTGGTTGTCTAAAAGCTAAAACGTCAATATCATTGGTAAGGCACGTTTCTAAATCGAAGCATGGGAATCTTGCAACCCTTTTGAGTTATGTGTCAAGGGACAACGTGCAACTTCCCACATGGAGACCTAAGTCCATGCCTCTTGAGAGGTGCTTAATATGTCTCGGTGCATTCTCACCATGCACAGTGTCCCTTGATATTGATGTAACAAACCTTATTTGTGTGAGGATATACTACGGAGCTAGTAGAGGGTGAGAGAGCTCTACTATTACAACCTATGTGGTAGTGATTGTAGATATGTCATTTTATAATTATATACGTTTATTGCTATTTATTGTAACTGTTTCTTCTACCTCTTACTAAGTACGTATGTACTTACCCCCTCTTCTTTATTGTTCCCACCCCGAGAAGGTGGTGTATTTGTAGGTCGTTTTCGAGGCCACTGAGGAGTGACCCGGAGATGAGGCAGATGAAGTCTTTTGTTCTTTATTTTCCGTTGTAATCTGGTATAGATTGATTCATCCTTGTAATGCTAGAAATTGATGAGTCGAGTTTGTGGTTATCAACATGCAGTGGATTTATTGTATTTGACGGTATTAGTAAAGTCTCTTGATGATGTAATAGATGCAGCCTGTGTTACTTTCGATCATGTATTAGTCGTTTTAGTTACCCGAGTCAGTCGTTTCATTTTCCGCTTTGTCTCTGATGTTTGCTTACGTGAGGCTTACGTGTATAATTAGATTAAATTTTAATTATAGGCGTGCCAGACGTTCTTTTCCGGATAAAGACTCGGTATCCGGGACAGGGGCGTCACAATATGAAATGGTAAAAGCATATATGCAATGCTGCCTACACATTTCTATCATTGAGATGTTGTTTCAGACATTCAAGGAAGGGCAACATAAACTCTCAAAGCCCGGCAAAGGCGAAAGCTTTAGACGGCAACTGTGAATGTTTTGAGAAACAAGCCTTAGATTTGTTTCATCATCAAGAAAACGAATATGAACACATCAAGAAAACGAATATGAACACAGAAACAGAACCATGTAATTCCTGAACAGGAACAAATTTATATTGTCCTATTGAGTATAGATTCTTTTAAACCAGATCAATCATATCTGAACCATCAACGCTTCCCCTATTTTAATGCCTAAACCGATTCTTACCGATATACCACCGCTTTTCCTCCTGATTGATGGGTTTTTTTTTCCAGATTGATTAAAACAAAAATTAGGATTTCTGTGTGTTCGATTGTTTGAGAACAGGTATGTTTTATGTTTTACTTATGACTGTAATCAAAGGGTATGCTAAATTGATTTTTTTTAATATGATAATTCTTAAGTTTATCATGAAGTCGGCAGTCAAAAGCAAGTAAAATGCAACAACATTAAAAGAAGGAAGCCATATATATAGAGAGAATTCGGATTTCATCATCCAGTAGTTATATTGAGTCAAGAAAATAGCTTTTCTCTCCAGGTTTTTAATCGATCTCAATTTCTTTGTGTTATAATCTTCTCTATGTTTCATGTTTAATGCAAGATATTGTTTGAGTGAAGCCGTTTGAATGAACAAGGAAATAATGATACGTCATGTGAAACTGACATCATGTTCACTCATGTATCCCGCAACCCGAAACATTTTGGGTTATGGGTCACAATAATAACCGCTGGATCATTGGCATTTAGTGCTTCTTTGATGTAGATATATGATGCATAACTATACATAGTACGTAGTATCAGCGTGTTTGCTTCAATTCTTTCTCATAGTTATGTTGTATACTTTCAAGATTGAACAAGAGCATAGTTACTTCCATATTAAGCTAGGATTGAAGTATTTATGTTTATAAAAGTTTTGGGCGTGTTTGAAAGAACTATGATGCATGTTCTCCTTCCAAATAAAGTTCCTTAAGAAAATGAAGTATATGCATTATGTTTGTAAAGGTTTTGGGTCTCTTTGAAATTAAAGAACTATAATGCCCGTTTTCTTTCCAAATGAAAAGATAAATATTGTGTTGCATGTTTGACGAAATAGATAACAACAAAAAGAAAATAGATATAAATCATCAGAAACATGAGAAATTCAAAGATTCGAAATGTGGAGTATCCCCTAAGAATCACATTTGGATAAAAAAAAAAAAAAAAAAAAAAAAAAAAAAAAACCGACAGATTAACTATGGCTTATCACAAATATATGTATCACAACACAACACAAATTTTACTAATAAAACACGACAAACGACAAAAGAACCTTGTATACCCTAAACACAAATTAAACACACGGTTCTGATTTCATTAATTATGGAGAAATCTTGTGCGATCGATCTTAGAGAATTGAAGATGAATAACATGGAAGAAGTTGGTGGCGTAGGTTGTCATTTTGGTCCATGGGAGACCGAAATAATCGAATGGTTGAAGGCTGAAGAATCCCAAGTTCCGCAACTAGTTGTGAGGAAGCAACTTTACGGTGAAAACTCAACTCCATGCATCATAAATATAATGTTGAGACATAATGAGTTTAGCAATTCGAGTTATAATCATTTTTGGCTAAGTGATGTTGATAAACCTAAGTAGTTGCATTGTTCGCTATAATTCAAAGTTGTGTGACCTATGTGTCATCCTGGAAAACACCTCTATAATTCTCATGTACGGTCACATTGAGGACATTAGTTTCTTAAAAGTCAATTAATTATAGTATCTCGCTTTAGAAAATGGGGGGGGGGGGAACCTTTCTATATTTGAGGGGGTGACTATATATAGTATGTAAAATTGTTTAGCCAAAATGAAAATAGTATGTCATATAAAAAAGCGAGAGAAAATATATTTGGCTATATATAGGGTTGATAAATAACATGTTTAGTAAGAAGTCTAGTATGATATGTTAATAACGTCAATTCTTTAGGAGGATTTGTGTTAAGGGTGAATTTATACGATTTATAACGTTATATTCTATGGTATTTTTCCCCGTATTTGTATGAATTTGCATAAGAAACGATTGTTTAATGGAAATACTGAGCAAATGATATTTTAAATGAGTTAATCGCAAAATAGGTTGATTTTGGTGCTTTAATTGTGATTTTATGATTATTTGAGCGTTATTACATTTTGCGATGTTTTTATGTGTTATAGATGCATGTTTGAGGCTCAAAAGATGATCAAAAGTTGATTAAGTTCGAGCTAATTGATGATAAAAGAGACAATGAAGGAATTGACAAGAAGAAAAGAGAAAAAGATCAAAAAAATCAGAATTCGATTTTATCAAACTGGCGTCCAGGTTCCGTCCAGTGGACGGGCGTCTGATGAAGTGAACGAGCGTCCAGGGATGGGAAGTTGATTCAGGAAGTTTGGACGCAGGAGTGGACATTTGGATGGACGAAAGGCCTGGTCATGACTCGCCCGATTCAAGTTTTATTGAAAAGTGGACGGGCGTTCACCCTTTCCAGACGGGCGTCCGGTAGCCGACTTAGCTGAACCGCCTTCGAATTCTATATAAGGCAGCGTATTTTCTCCACAATCAGAATACATGACTCAACCCTAAACCTAGGGGCGGCTTAGCTGCGATTTACTTTAGTTTTCATCCAGTTTTTATGCTTTTAATTTCTAGATAAACACCTTCAAATTTATGTACTTTTCTCAAGCTTTTCGAGTTGATCAAGTAATGTTAAGAGGCTAAAGCCTTATCAAACGAGCATTGTGAAGCCATCCGACACGGTTTGATTCCGTTTCTGCGATTATATTGTGAGTTTTATCTAAAGTTGTTTCCTTTATCATTGTTTATATTGTTTAATCGCAATTGTATCGAAAGACTTGCATGTTATGATTGTTTTATGTTGATGAAAATCTCTATAAACCTTAGATCATCATGATAAGGAATGGTTGTTAAATCTATCATAACGAGAGTTAATAGGTTAAATTGCTAGGTTAAAGTTCACACCTTTGATTAGTAAAATCGTTAATCTCGTGATCGAAAGATATAGATTAATAAGTGAATCACCTAAGAAATTAGGGTTCATGCTTTAGACAAGGTAAAACCACAAACTTGGTTAGAAAACGCAATATAATCGAGATAGGAATTGATACTTGTTAGGATAGGTGGATCAATCGCTCGCTTGTTCGTTAAAATCTGAATTTAATCCCGTGAAACTTGAATTGCCTAGTTTAGTTACTTTTATTTCATAATTAGTTTAAGTTTAATAGTTCGCAACCCGTATCTTTCCGGCTTTAGATCATATCTTCGTCAGCTTTTACGTTTTAGTTAAGTTTGTTTTCCATTTCGTTTAGTTTTATCCGCTGTTTAGTTTAGTAATCGTGACATAGGTTAGTTAGTTAAACAAAAACTAGGGTTAGCAATCGCCAGTTCCCCGTAAGATCGACCCGGCATTAACCACTATTACTACGATCCTTATACTTGAGGTTAACCGGATTATTACTTGTTTGTTTTAATAAAATCCGTGACAAGTTTTTGGCGCCGTTGCCGGGGAACCGGACGGTTGTCTAGTTTTTGTTTTTCGTTTTTTTTCCTGTTTTTAGTTGATAATTGTTTTAGGTAGTTGTTAAGTAGATAATTAGGGTTTAGTTAGGGTTTAAGACCTTCCCTTAGTAGTTTTCCTTTGAGATTAGATCGTCTTTCTTTCTGTTTTTCTGTCTTTCTGTCTTACCTTCTTTTCTTTTCTGCAAATTTCTGCTTCTGTTCTAGTTTTCCCGCTACCAAACGGGCGTCTGGATATCTTGGACGCCCGTCCGCTGGAAAATCATCAATTCTGATATGTTTTTATTCACTTAGACGAGCGTCCATAAGATTTGGACGCCCGTTCAAGTATTCTGCCTTTCAGACGAGCGTTTGGACCACTAAACGCCCGTCCAGTCCAAATTCCACCCGGACGCCCGTCCAAACCCTTGGACGTCCGTCTGGCCCCTTTTTCTTCAATAATTTTGTTTCCTTCTTCTTTCTTTTTCTTTTCTTTAGGTTTTTAATTTTTAGTTTAGGCTTTTAATTGCTTAGTTTTTAGGCTTCGTTTCACCTGTTTTTGGTCCGGTTTATGCAAACTCAGAGTAAAAAGGGACCGTTATTATACACCCCTGACCCCGAGCGAACCATAGTCCGGCCAAACAGGCGGATTTTCCGTTCTGCGGTTCTGGCCGACAGAGCCGAGCAAGATATTGAAGATCAACTAGCAAAGGAAATCACTGATTTTGTGATAATGGCCGCTAATAATAGACGTACGTTGGCAGACTACGCCATGCCAGGCGAAGTCAAAGTTAACCCGGCTATTGTTATCCCAGCCATTACCGCACAAACCTTTGAGCTAAAGCCAGGACTTATCCAGATGATGCAGCACGCATCAATTTTTCATGGCTATCAATCAGAGAATCCGCATACCCACTTACATACGTTCTTAGAGATATGCGGTACTACCCGCATCCAAGGAGTAAGTGAGGATGCTATCAAGCTAAAACTTTTTCCATTTTCTCTGAAAGGAGAGGCTAAAGAGTGGTACACCTCTCTCCCCTCTGAATCTATCACCACACAGGGGCGTAACTCGAAAAAGGAGTTCTTGAGTCAATATTTTTCACCTTCAAAGAAGACATTCAGTTGTTTAAATGAAATATTTACTTTCTATCAGAAAGAGAATGAATCCTTCTTCGAATGTTGGAAGAGATTCAAGTCTCTTCTTAGAAAGTGTCCCCACCATGGCTTGCCACTGGAAAGGCAAGTCAACACCTTCTTTAGTGGATTGACCGAGCTTACCAAAGGCATGGTCAATAGTTCTTCTTCGTGGGGTATTTCTGAAGAAAACACCTGAAGAGGGATGGGCATTGTTTGAGGACATTGCAAAGTATAACTATGCCCCCTCTTATCAAGCAATCCAAGCACCTCCTCTTCCCAAGGTAGAGGAAGTCAATTTGCAAAGTTTGATCGCCATGCTGCAGAAGCAGGTGGCAACACCTCAAGTTTCAAATCCGGTAAATCAAACTTCTTCTTTTCCGCAGAACCCTCGTGTTCAGATCGCTAAAATCGTTGTCGAGGGTGGCCATATGAATGGCCGGTGTCAATTTAATCCCCTCGCACCTTATCAAGTGAATGATGTTCATGATTATGGACAGTACAATCAAGTCACATGTCAGAATTGTGACGAGGTGGGGCACACTTCTAGATTTTGTCCTATGAACGGACAGAATGCTGAAGTGAATGTGTTCTATGGCCAGAACAACCAAAGGTCTAATCAAGTTTCTGGCCAGCAAAATTTCCAAAACCAAGGGTTTAATCCATCTTCAAGTTTTAATCCTAATTCGAATTTTAATTCGAATCAAAATTTCAATAGAAACCCTGGTTTTAATCAGAACTAGAACTCGAATTTTTCCAATCCTACTCAAAGGTTTAATCAGAATTGGCCGTCTAGCTCCAATTCTAATTCTAATTTTCAAAGTCGGCCCAGCCAGCAATACTCTCAAAATTTCCCAAACTCCCAAAGCCCTTCAAGCTCAGGAGACCTCAAGGCTGAATGGAACTCATTCAGAGAGGAGAAAAACAAGAATATTCAGCTCCTTATGAGTACAAACAAGAACCTTGAGAGGAAAATAGGGCAGCTGGCAGAGCAGTTAGCTTCAAGACCCCCAGGGCATCTACCCAGTTTTACTGAAAAGAATCCAAAGGGCGGTCATGTTGCTCGGGATCGATTTGAACAAAGGCCCTTGTCTCGACCTCGCACCTTCAATTTCTTACGGTCGAGAGGAGGCGGTGCAATGAACTTAAGAAGTGGTACTCAAGTTAGTGGTCCTTCCCATCGTGGAAACCACTAGCCCCTCCCCGCCATTGATAAGGCATGAGGGGAAGCTGAGCACCTACACTCCCCTCAACTGCAAGAGAAAACTCGGTGGGTGATCCTCCGAGAGGTGAAGAAGTTGGTGATCCTCAAGTGGCTGATCCCTTGAGGACTGAAAAAGCAAGCGAAAGTCAGGAGGCTGATCCCCTGACTACAAAAAAATCTGAAAAAGCTGTTCGATGGAAAGATCTGGAAGACAAAGCTGTAAGTGCATCCTCAAAGAAAGTCTTTTCTGAGAGTGACCTTAAGAAGCTTCCATTTCCACCGAGAAAGAGCAACATTCCCTTGAGTGAGGACAAAAAGTACGAAAAGGTGCTGAACCTTTTGAAAAATACTCAGGTAAATCTTCCATTATCAGAAGTCTTGGTCGAGATGCCTAAGTATACAAAATTCATCAAGGATGTTGTGTCTTCGAAAAAGAAGTTAGCAGGCATGGAAAGGCAAATTGGTGAGGATTGCTCCATGATTAATTATGAAAACTTACCAATTAAAAGAGGTGACCTGGCAAGTTCGTCCCTTACGGTGTTAATGGGAGGTCTAGTCTTCCCTAATTCTTTTGTGTGATCTAGGTGCCTCTATAAGTCTTATGCCAATGTCTCGTATGCAACAAAATGATTTACAAAGCCTTCTAGAACCCACTACTATGAGTTTGCAATTATTTGATAGATCTTCTAAGAAAGCTTCAGGGATCCTGAAAGACGTTTTGGTTTAGATTGATAGATTTACCTTTCCAGTTGATTGGTATGTTTTAGATATGGAGAAAGATGAAAACGCCCCCGGATTCTTGGAAGACCTTTCTTATCTACGCCTAGAGCCCTCATCGATTGCGCGTATGGTGGGCAAGTGACTATCCGAGTTGGTGATCAAGAGGTGAGTTACAATGTCTTAAAGTCCATTCAAGTACCCTCTGGCCCTCCAACCGGCTTTTCCATTGATTATATGACGGATGATTTCACCGATTATATGGATAAGCAAGTCATGGCTGTAGAAGCGGAATACGAGCGATTGGTTGACAACCTAAATACTCATGGTGTGGTTAATCTAGATCAATGCTTGGTGATTTTGAGGAATAATTGTTGGAAGGAGAAGCTTTGGCAGTGGGACCACAGAGTAAACTCAGTGATATTGAGTTGAAAAGTGGAGATCTCAAGTCGAGTTGTGGAAATATTACGTTACATTAGTGTAACATATTAATTGTGAGACATATTAATTGTAAGACATATTAATTGTATTGAATAAACAATTAATATGTCATAAAGTCATAAAGTAACTCTATTTTGTCTTATTAGGTAATAGACAACCCTAGCAATTAATACTAGCCGACTCTAGTAATTAATTGCTCTCTCCTAGCTTATACTCTACTAGGACCTTCTCACTTACTTGTACCTATTTATACTCACTCTTTTATGATGAATAAAGTAAGTTGAAGTTTACTCAAGTATTATTTACTTTCTCAAACTCTCTTCATGGCATCAGAGAGTTAAACTCCTGAATCCGCTGCAAACTCTCAGTACCCTGCTGAATCAAGAATGTCTTCATTATCTGAAGCTTCCTCACCCTCAGTTGAGTCCCGGTGCCTCGCCAGATCGGGATCAGCGACTCTTCATCTTACACTAATCATAGACTTGATGGCAACAACTACTTTTTGTGGTCAAGGTCTATGAAAATGTACACATCTCTGGACAAGGTAAGATGGGATACCGTCCGGCTCTAAACTCCGCCTCGCTTGAAGATGACCCGAGATTTGAAGCATGGGATACTACTAATAATCAAGTCATGACCATTCTCACAAGATCAATGACAAAAGAGATTAGTGAGAACTTTATGATGTATGATCTCGCAAAGGAGATGCAGGATAATGCCAGGATCTTTACTCCAAGAAAGACAATACATCAGAGGTACATGAGCTTGAAGCTCAAATTCAAAAGCGCAGACAAGGAGATATATCTCGTGACTCAATATTTCAACCAACTATCTAAGGCATGGCAACACCTAGATATGTTGGAAACTCACTCTGGAATGATGTCAAGGATGTCGCCTGTATAAAGACATCATAGAAAAGAAGAGAGTATTCAAGTTCCTCACTGGATCGAATCCTACTCTTGATGATGTTAGAGGTAGAATTCGCTACTAAACCTCTCCCAAATCTCAAATCCATGTTTCTTGAGGTCAAACATGAGGAAAGAAGGAGAAAAGTGATGCCATCTTGAACTCCCTGCCGACAACCCTACTGAGAGTGCCACCCCGGCGGTATCGGGAACTCCTCCAAAACCTCAAGACTCGCCAAGGAAAGTCAGGCGGCATACATAAGTGAGGAAGAAGATGACAACAGTTGAATGCACGACTGCTTGTGCATTCAAAGCCTTCCTAACTCAACAAAAGGAGGTAGTCACTCTACCGACATAGCCTCTCATGCCAAGACAGTAAATTCTACTCATCTATTAGTAATGAAACCTGGATTGTTGATTCTCGGGGCCTCATCCCATATGACTGGTAATAAAAATCTCATTACTCAACTTAAGCCATGTCCCCAAATTCACAATGTTAAGATCATTGATGGATCTATCTCTAGTGCAAAAGGTTTTGGTAAGGTGCAACTTACTAATAAGATATGCCTACAGGATGTCCTATTTGTTCCAAAATTAGATTGCAATCTCATATCTCACAAGAAACTTACTAAAGATTTGAAGCTGGATTGTTGTTTTTAATGAGAATCGAGTGCACTTTCCAGATCATTCCTCAAAGGCGTGATTGGGATCTGCTAAACCGTGCTCAGGATCAGATGTGGTCGACCCTGTTGAAATGTAAGATCAAGACTGAATCGCCAAAGAAATTGCACTCAAAACCTTGACAATATCATGTTATGGCATTATAGACTAGACATCCCAGCTTTTAGTTATTTAAAGTCTATAGATCTGAATTGTTTAAAGGTTGTAATTTGAATGATCTTCAATGTGACATTTGTCAATTTCCCAAACTCACCAAATCTGTGTATGCAAAATTACCTCACTTACCATCCACACCATTCACCTTAATTCACAAAGTGATGTATGGGGACCCTCAAGAGTAAAAAGCATAACAGGGAAGAGGTGGTTTGTTACCTTCATAGATGACCACACAGAACCACTTGGTTATTTTTAATGAAGGATAAATCAAGTTGGATCCATCTTTCAAGAGTTTTACAACATGGTCTCCACTCGGTTTGACACTAAGATCAAAATTTTGAAGACCCGACAATGCTCTTGAATATTATGAGTCTAATCTCGTAATTTCTTGATGAATAAAGGAATTGTCCATATGAGTAGTTGTGTTGAGACTCCTCAAACCAAAATGGGGTTCTTTGAGAGAAAGAACAGCATCCGCTAGAAATGGCTAGGTCTATCATGTTTACCACAAATGTTCCAAAATATATGTGGGGTGAAGCTATATTGACTTCCACATACTTAATCAACAGACTTCCCAAACAGGTGTTAGGCTTCAAAACTCCTATCAAAACCCTATCATCGCCACACACTCCGCCCCATCTTATTTCCCGATTACCTCCAAAAATCTTTGGTTGTCTTGTGTTTGTCTATATCCATGCCCAACATGAAGCAAACTTGATCCCAAAGCTCACAAGTGCATTTTCCTAGGATATGCAAAGGACAGAAAGGCTACAAGTGTTACTCTCCTCCGAAAAGAGATTTTACACCTCAGTGGATGTCAAATTTTTGAAAGGACTCCTACTACAAACAAGTCCACTCGAGGCAAACATCGATGGAAACCTCGATTGAAATTGACCTAAACCCTTTCCTCAAGAAACTCTTAACCTCAAAGAACCCATCGACTCAAAGCAGATCGAACCTCAAGACCGGATCGACTCTCAAAGACCCTCATCGAACTCGAGACTATCGACCTAGAGCCTCACGACCTGAGAGCTCATCGACACTCAAAGAATTCACGGACTCTCAAAGCACCTCACGACATTGATGATAGGCCTATTGCTCGAGAAAGGAAAGAGATCTTGCATCGATCACTCTATTCATACTTATTTATCTTATGATCGGTTGTCTCTGTCTTTGCCATGTTTACACAGACTTGGATTCTCACTCTATTCCTAAAAATATTCGGGAGGCTCTTCAAAATGATAAGTGGAAGGTCATTGTTAAAACAGAGATGATCGCCTCCCGGATAATCATACTTGGGATCTCACAACTCTTCCAAAAGGCAAGAAGGCAATCCACCGCAGATGGTTATTCACTATCAAATACAATCTTCGATGGTACAATTGACAAGTACAAAGCCAGGTTGGTTGCAAGGGGTTTCACTCAAACTTATGGCATTGACTATAAAGAAACGCTTGCACCAGTGGCAAAACCGAACACTTGTCTGCAGTGGTGCCGATTTCTCTGGTATCCAACTTGAGTCGGCCTCTACATCAATTGGATATCAAAAATGCTTTTCTCAATGGTGACCTCACCGAGGAAGTCTACATGAATGTACCTCTGGTTTTGTCAATCCTCACACTCAGGGCAAGGTATGCAAACTCAGAAATCTCTATATGGCCTGAAGCAATCCCCAAGAGCCTGGTTTGGGAAACTCACTACTGTGGTCAAAGCTGCTGGATATCATCAATGCAACTCAGATCACACTATGTTTATCAAGACAACCAACCAGAGAAGGTCCATTCTTATTGTATATGTGGATGATATCATCCTTACTGGTGATGACTCTACTGAGATCCAAAATTTGAAGACCCTACTGGCAAAGGTGTTTCAAGTCAAGGATTTGGGCTATCTTAAATACTTCCTTGGTATGGAAATTGCAAGAAACAACCAGGGTATCTCTATCTCTCAAAGGAAATATGTGTTGGACTCTTTGAAGGAAAGCCGGTATCTTTGGTCGCAAACCCGTTTGTATCCCCAGAGACCCCAGTAATACCTGGCCGCATGGTGACATTGTTTGTCCAGGAAGGATCAATATCGAGAGACTTGTAGGAAACTCATTTATCTATCCCATACAAGACTGATATTGCATATGGAGGAGTCACCGTAAGCCAGTTCATGCATTGCCCTACTGAGCACCATTGGGATGTTAGTAATATCATCCGCAGCGGAAGCGTGTAAAGATCTAGATCTATAAAATACACGTAATAAAATAACTAGATCTATATCTACAAGGGGGTTGTAGAACATACCTCTTGGATCACAAAATCCAAGTTGGAGAACCGCAATAGAAAGAACGAACGAAGGTGTGAAGAGCACCACGATCTTCCGTACGTGTGATCCAAGCAACTCCCGGTGGAAGGAAATCCTCGACTCGAACCCTTCCGATATGCTACCCGGAAAAATCTCCAAAATTTTCCCCAAAATCCCCCTTGGCCGAAAATTTTCTTCTTCCTCTCTAAGAGGAGAAGTCGAATTTTACATGTGTGTAAGGCTTGGGAGAACTCTCTTTATATAGGAGAGTAAAACTTAGCCTCCAAGGATTTAATAATTAATACAAAATCAATTATAATAATCCCATTAAATAAAAGATAATTCCATAATATTCTAGAACAAATCTAGAATAATATTTATCATTATTTCTTTCCATAAATATTTATCCAATAAATATTTTATGCACATGTCTTATTAATACACAAGAAAATAATTTCTTGTTCCAAAAATAAGGCTATGGCCGAAAATTGTATTGTGACCTAGTCACTTATGATTTTCGGCCAATACACACTAATTTGGCCAAGATTATGAAAAATGTCTTTTCCACATATTTAATTATTTAGGCCAACTAATTTAATAGTCCACTAAACAATTAATTCACATATCGTTTTAATAAAGTCCAACAAGAACTAAATCAATATTATTAGGATTCGACGTCCGAGAATAGCTATGCTATATTAGGAGGCACGTCGGGGACCATGGACTAATAATCGTGGCTCGATAAATCAAATAAATAATTATCTTACTAACAGAGTAATTATATTTGATAAATCAATCACAGAATATGCCACCATAATCCCGTGATCGCACTCCTCCGATTATGAGATTATATTTATCTCCTCACGAGAATAATAATAAGCGCCCATTGATATAATCATTACATATGGATTAATCCTCCATAGATTTATTCATTCTAAATCGGGAAGTTACCGTTAACCCTTTCTAGAACCTCTTATCCTTATTTACCATTAACCCCTAGTGATCAATTAATTCATACAACTCACCGGGTAGCTAATCGGTGTAATATGAACTCCATGGATCGATCGGTTTCTAGGATTAACAAATAAAGGAACTCGTCTATCTACTTCCGAGAAATGGAAGGAATGGATTCCGTATCTGTGATAACACAGACTACTCACTCAATCCAAGACAATGCCAAGATGGGGTAATTCGCACCATTGGACTCAGTGTAATCCTTAACCGTCAAGTCAAACCTCATACCGATTCAAGCGGTTGATCGTGATCACCTCAGATTAAGATATATCCATAAATATGATCATCCATTGATTCGATAAGACTTCTCGACACGGAATTATATCGTGAACTCTAATCAAATCGGTCCAAATTCTATATGATATATCTATCATATATAAATGCCCCATTAGGTTCTCTTAACCGAAAGTCCGGATAAGACAATCACACCTATTGTGTTCAGGCGCATTAATAGCACGTTAAAGGAGAGACCCGATACTCTCGATTAACTTTACTACGGGCTAATTGTATTTTAAGTACATCTTCACTAACTCAATCCTCCCGTGTATATACCATACACTGAGTTAAGTGATTACATAAACGATATACTTTAGGGTTTTCTGTAGTGTAAATACTATTGTCACATCGGTGATTATGAGAATAATAAATATGAATAATAATATCATTTCATTTATTAAATAAAACAATTACAAAAATTGTCTTTCGGGCATTACACCTAACATGGGATGCTGTGAACAGGATACTAAGGTACTTGAAATCCACTCCTGGCCAAGGCCTGCATTTCACCAAGTCTGCTGAGAGGTCTATCAAGGTTTACATCGATGTCGACAATGGCCGCCACATAGATGTAAGGTCCACTACAAAGCTCTTGTTTTATGTATGGGAAATCTTGTCACTGGAGGAGCAAGAAACAACCCTCTGTCTCTGAAGCAGATCTTTGAAAGTGAACTCAGGGCATTAGTTTTGGGTATTTGTGAAGCTCTATGGATAAAAAGAGTCCCATCGAACTTCAAAGGCCTATTCAAAGAACCTATCACACTCTGTTGTGACAATAATTCAGCCTTATGCATGGCAGAGGATCCAGTCCATCATGATAAAACCAAACATGTGGACATTGACAGACACTTCCTGAAGGAGAAGATTGATGCCAAGATTATTCAACTCCAGTATGTTTCCTCAGCAGATCAGAATGCTGATATTCTCACCAAGGCCATTCCGCCACTTATGTTCAGCAGACTGAGTAGCAAACTTGGCTGTATAAACATATACAACCCAGTTTGAGGGGGGGTGTGGAAATATTACGTTACATTAGTGTAACATATTAATTGTGAGACATATTAATTGTAAGACATATTAATTGTATTGAATAAACAATTAATATGTCATAAAGTAACTCTATTTTGTCTTATTAGGTAATAGACAACCCTAGCAATTAATACTAGCCGACTCTAGTAATTAATTGCTCTCTCCTAGCTTATACTCTACTAGGACCTTTCTCACTTACTTGTACCTATTTATACTCACTCTTTTATGATAAATAAAGTAAGTTGAAGTTTACTCAAGTATTATTTACTTTCTCAAACTCTCTTCACGAGTTTAGAAGACCCCTCTGCAGATTTGGTGTTGAAGCCGTTGCCTAAAAATCTTAAGTATGTGTTTTTAAGAGAAGGTGACAAGCTTCCTTTGATCATATCCGCCAAGCTGTCTCGTTTAGAGGAGATGAAATTAATCAGCGTCTTGAAACGTAACGAAAAAGCTTTTGGTTGGCAAGTAGAAGATATCCGAGGAATATCTCCTGACATCTGTATGCACAAGATCAAGACAAATGAGGGTGCGATGTGTTAGACAGCCCCAGAGGAGGCTCAACCCTCATATGCAAGAGGTGGTTAAGAAAGAAATCATTAAACTTCTGGACATGGGAATCATTTATGCCATCGCTGATAGTGAATGGGTTTCCCCAACTCAGGTAGTTCCCAAGAAAGGAGGAATTACGATTGAGAAGAATGAGAAGGGAGAGGAAATAGCATTGAGACTTGTCACTGGTTACAGAGTCTGCATCGATTATCGGAAGCTCAATGAGGTAACCATGAAAGATCACTTTCCCTTCCATTCATTGATCGATGCTTGAGCGTCTGGCGGGACACGATTCTATCGCTTCTAGATGGCTATTCAGGATACTTCCAAATACCCATAGATCCGGTGACCAAGAAAAGACCACTTTTACTCGCCCATATGGTACATTCGCTACAGGCGAATGCCATTTGGTCTCTGCAATGCCCCAGCTACATTTCAGAGATGTATGCTGGCTATCTTTGACGGGCTCGTAGAAAAATGTATGGAGATTTTTATGGACGATTTTTCGGTTTTTGGTCAGTCTTTTGATGATTGCCTTGACAATCTTGATCAAGTGTTATCCAGATGTGTGGAAAAGAACTTAGTGCTCAATTGGGAAAAATGCCATTTCATGGTAGATGAAGGAATAGTTCTTGGCCACAAAATCTCCGCCAAGGGTATAGAAGTTGACAGGGCGAAAGTAGAAGCTATCGAGAAGATGAGCTATCCCAAGAATGTGCGTGAAGTTAGAAGCTTTCTTGGACATGTCGTTTTCTGAAGATTCATTCAAGACTTCTACAAGATAGCCAAGCCCCTGTCTACTTTACTAAAGGAAGACGTTGAGTTCAATTTTGATGAGAGTCGCAAGCAAGCGTTTGAGGAGCTTAAGGATCGTTTAATATCGCGCTCCAATTCTTATATCTTCGATTGGAATCTACCTTTTGAGCTTATGTGCGACGATCGAACTATGCGGTTGGTGCCGTTCTAGGACAAAAGATCAAAGGAAAATTCCACCTATCTATTACGCTTGATCCACACATTGAACCCCTCTCAAGTTAACTATACTACTATCAAAAGGAACTATCGGCCGTAGTCTTTGCTATGGACAAGTTTCAGAGTTACTTGTTAGGAGCTCAAGTGATCGTGTGGGGTGATCACGCCGCTTTGGCGGTATCTCGATGACTAAGAAAGAGGCTAAACCGCGCCATCTGCGTTGGATCCGACCTACAAGAGTTTGACGCTCAAATTAAGGACAAAAAAGGCGGTGAAAACGTAGTGGTGATCACTTTTCTAGAGTGTTAAGTGAGGAAAAGGATGATCCCGGATGATATAGATCTTTACTTTCCTCTAGAAAACATTATGCTAATAGACGGTTGTCCTCCCGATGTTCCATGGTATTCTTCCATTGTAAATTACCTTCATGCCCGTTATCTCGATCCAAATGTCTTATCGGAGAAGAAAAAGTTCTTCTACGATTTAAAATCTTCGTTTGGGATGAACCTTATCTTTTAAGATCTCAGTAAAGATGGTGCGCTTAGAAGATGTGTTCCTGAGTCTGAGCAACGGGATATTATTGAGCAATGCCATAGTGGACCCACTGGAGGTCACTTTGGTCCGTGGAAAACCGTTGCTAAGATCTTCCAATCCGGTTTCTATTGGCCTACGATCTTTAAAGATACAGAAGCTTTCTGTAAAGCTTGTGATAGATGCCAACGAACCGGTACTCGACGAGGCGTTTTGACATGCCTTTGAAACCCATCCTAGAATGCGAGGTCTTTGATGTATGGGGTATCGATTTTATGGGACCATTCCCATCATCTTGCGGTAATAAATACATCTTAGTCTGCGTAGACTACGTGTCTAAATGGGTGGAGGCTCAAGCCACTCCTCACAATGATCATAAGACGGTCATGAAATTCTTAAAGAAGAACATCTTTGTGAGGTTTGGATGTCCACGTGCCTTGATCGGTGATGAAGCGGTCGCATTTTACGCAACCGACCTCCGGAGAAAGTGCTTGAAAAGTATGGTGTTCGTCACAAAAGCGCACACCATATCATCCGATGACTAGTGGTCGAGGTTGAAAGGAGCAACCAAAGCATTAAGAAAATCTCGAGAAAATGATTAGCATCATAGAAAAGACTCGGAGTTTGAAATTGGATGATGTACTATGGGCATATAGAACCGCCTATAAGACCCCTATGGGTACATCTCCATATCAAATGGTCTATGGAAAGCCATGTCATCGCCTTGTCGAGTTAGAGCATAGAGCTTATTGGGCTACAAAGTTTCTGAACTTTGATTCCCAATCTTGTGGGAAACATCGACTGCAACAGTTGCATGAGTTGGACGAATTCAGACTCCAGGCCTATGAAAGTGCCAGGATTAGTAAAGATAAGATGAAGCTACTCCACGACGCTAAGATTAAGAAGAGAGAATTCCAAGTCGGAGAACAAGTTCTTCTATACAATTCTAGGTTACATCTGTTTCCTGGAAAGTTGAGGACACGTTCGTCCGGTCCCTTCGAAATTCTTCAAATTATTCCTGGAGGCGTTCTAGAACTACGAGGTTATGGTGACCAACCGTTTCGAGTGAATGGTCAAAGGTGCAAGCACTATATTGGTGAGCCTAAAGAGAAACCTTTGAGTGTCCGTTTCCTCGATATCCTCGGGTGTGGTGTTACGGAAGTCGAAGAATTTGTCGAGTTTTCACCCGACTGCTTTCGTGAGGATGACGGTAGTGGTTGATCCGAAGAAGTTCTAGCAGTAGTTGGGATATGGAAGAGTATGGAGGAGCGTCAATCAAACGCCATCGGAGAATCGGAAGAAGAAGAGGTCAGTCATGGGAAGTTTAAGCGTATTTGGAAAGTCATAAGGATTTCACCCCATGTGTGAGGTGCTGTTTCTGCAGCCACACTACTAATCAGAGCTTACACGAGGTAGTGGCGCGCGAAAATTCAAATGGCCTCGATCCAGCCGAGCTTTAAACGGTGTCGAGCTAACGACATTAAACAAAAGCGCCACCAGGGGCAACCTAGATATCGTTCTTTTAGTTGTTTTTGTTTTATGCTTTGGTAGTGTTAGTATTTAAGTTTAGTTTATTCAGTTTTAGCCTTATTAAGTTTTTGTTTTTATCTGTCAGTTAGTTGTGATGTCTAAATATGGATTTCGGTGTTCAGCCAGAGGAGTTACCTTTCCTTAGGAAGATCCCACTAATCACTGTAGATGACGGAGCGGGAGGAACCATTGTTTTGCACGTAGACTTCGACATTAGTACCCGCGTCAAGACGGTCACCTTTGTTCTCATTGTCCCCATCTGCTCGTGAGGTGGAGACTTCACTCATCGAGGAGTTACAGCAGCAGCTCAGGACGCCCATACACAATCTGAATGATCCGATGTCGACAGATTGAAGCGCTAGTGCCGCAAGTCGAGCATTTTCGAGGTGTTGATGTAATGGTGAGGATTGGGGTTTGCAAGATGAGTATGACTTCCTCCGGCGATTGACATGCTCCGCCGTCTCATTCGAGTGATAGATTGGTCGGCCATTTATGATGACTAGCGTTCTTAGGATGTTTCGTCGAGCAAACGACGTGAAACAAAAGCGCTGAGTGGGAGGCAACCCACTGTTTTCTGTCTGTTTTTATTTGTTTTCTGGTAATTTCATGTACTTCGTCGATTTAAATTTGTATTTTTGAAGTTTTGATTGCGATTCGTAAGAAAGTGCAAATTTGAATTCAAATTTTATGAATTTTTATGATTTTTGCATTCTTCTACCTTGGACGCCCGTCCAGATGTCTGGACGCCCGTCCGCCTTGACCAATTTTTGGACGAGCGTCCACTAAGCCTGGACGCCCGTCCGCTTTATTCCTCCAACTCGTATGTGATTTGAATGTTTGGACGAGCGTCTGGTAATCAGGACGCCCGTCTAGTTCATCTAGTTTCCCAGTGGACGCCCGTCCACTGAGTTGGACGAGCGTCCAACATCTGTCTATATATACCCCCTCCTTCGATGAACATTCATTTTTTCAGATTTTCAAATGCGATAAACCGACTTTTCCTCTTTTGCCCTAAAATCTTCAATTCTAAACCATTTGGGCGATTCCAGTGCTATAGACCGATCTTGACACCCTCTCTTCGATTTTCATAACCAAATTCCCCAACACGCCATATTTTAGGAGAATCAAGCTCCATTGCAAATCCGACTTTTTGGAGAAAAAAAAAATCGATTTTGGAGGCCATATTTGTGTTGTTTGGACTCCTTTCATCTCGATCAACATCTACTCACCCTACTTGGTAAGTTAGTAACAGCTTTTCTAGTTTTTATTCACGTTTTTGCGAGTTCGATCTTTGGGTCGGCTCGTTCACTTGAATATTACCTTAATTCGTTTTTTTTTTCTGGTTTTGTGTTTCTTTCTGCTCTGTTTTGGTGATACGGTGTTGTGATGGGTGATGAATGGGGTTGTGTGGTGATGATTATGGTTGTGGTTGTTTTGAAATCCCGCTTTGGATGATAAACGGGTATCTTTTGTGCGAATTGGGATTGTTTGGTTTAGTCTAAGTCGAATAATGGTTCATAAGAAGGCGATGGTGAAGAGGCATGGTATGAAGTGGCCCGGAGGCCGGGAAGAAGCGTAAAGAGATTGATCCTACCTTAGTTGATCCTAACCGGGTGTTAGTATTCGGGAGCAACCCTCAGAGCCACCCAAACTAGGGCAACCTTAAGAGATGACCCAACCTCGGACTCGGAGACGGATGATGATATTCCCTTGGTGCGGATGCCCAGAGCTCGTAAAGGTGGGGTGTCATCTAGGGTTGAGGAGGTTGTCGATGTTCCTCGGGAAGGGAACCGGTTGAAACTAGGCTGCCCAACCTAGAAAGAAAGCCAAGACCGCACCTCTTATGCCTATGCCTCGTAGATTCATTAATCCTAGGGCCCACGACGCGTATACTAAGCACTATTTCTCGAGAATGATGTTGATAGAAAGGCTACGTTGGAAGCTAAGGTAGATCCAGTGGTTTGTCAAGTTACTAAAGGACCGGAAATGGGACGCTCTAATGACGATCCCGACTACCCCGGTCAATGGCTCCTTAGTTCGGGAGTTCTATGCTAATCGCCGAAACCGACTTGGAGACGAAGGTAGTCGTGGTTCGAGGGGTAGAAATTCCGTTTACACCGGAGGTGATCAATGCGAAGTATGGGTTGGCAGCTTTTGAGGGTCGAGATTATAAGGAGGAGATTGTACATAGACAGAGTTTGGGGCAGGATCCTTTGGAGGAGTTGAGATTGAGAGTTTGCCCGGATGTGGCTTGGACGTTGAGACCGGGAGGAGACCGGAAGGAGTTGGTTACCACGACCTGGACGGAGGATTGGAAAGTCCAGGGTCGATTTATTCAGAGTCGGTTGTTGCCTAAGAACAACCTGACACACTTTCATATTGGTGACCTAGGCATGTTTTATGCGTTGACGCTGGCCTCGAACGTGGATGTGGGTCGCATTATATGATGAGGTGGCTATTAATCGGAAGATCTATACTGCTGCTTGATTATCCTCACCGATCCACGCCTCTGTATTGATGCCGGTGTGCCTCGAGTATGGAGCCGATCACAAACCGAAGAACCCGAGGCCTATACTGAGAGAGAGGTAAGCCTTCGGTCGGGCCGAGTCGTGGGCACCGCATGAGCCTGTACGCCATCGCACCGCCGAGCGCCCTCACTTCCTACTTCATCTCCTTCGGTTCGGATGAGGCTCGGTATGGGGCAACAGCAAAGTAGATCGGCTGGAGGACATCGTGACGCCTCGTAACAACATTTTGACGATTCTACAAAGTGTATCGCTGAAGGCCGGCGCAAGGCGGACGCCGAGTCTTCGATCCGAAAGCGTTATTGATTACCATTATTCGACGAGATCGAAAGCAGGCCAACGCGGATGTTTTGGAGAAATCTGAGTCTTCTTCCGATGAAGAGCACTGAATCCGTAGCTAGGGATTGCGGCACCACCATCCGACCTCTTCCGATCCTCCACCGACGATTCTCCGGCCCGGGCGATCATGATTTTATTTGTCTATTTTTGCTACTTTTTGCCCTTGATATCGCCATTGTCTATTTTCGCTACTTTTTCCTTATATGATTCGTTGTAATTTTTGATATTGCTACTGTTACTTTTTCCGATGGATCATGTAAGCCATAAGGCATCGAGATTTTTATTTCATATTTTCTTTCAAGCGATCGTATTCACCGCTTTATCTTTTGGTATAAATCGCTTTTGTTATCTTTTTTTTCTTCCGTATAATTCCCCTTTTCCCGAGATGTTTCCGTGTTTGTCAAGTCGCGAGTAAACTTTTAGCGGTTTTATCAAGCTACATTGTATGGTTACAAGTTTCCAAGTGTCATTATGTAGGCTTCGCCTCGACCAACGATTCGTGGTACCGTTGAAATCAGCTAAGTCTATTCCTTTTCTTTCGTTTCGCATAAACACGAGGACATGTTGATCTTTAAGTGTGGGGGGGAATGATTTGATATGTATCTGTACATTTGCTTAATTCAGTAATGTTTCTATGTTAAAATGAGCTAAAATTTTTAAAAAATTTCGACACTTTTGTTTTTGTTTTGTCCCGAGTAGGCAATTCAGATCTATGTTCGTTATTTTTATAGTCATCCAAGCTATATATCATATGTTTGATAAGTTAGTTGTTTCACCTGAGATCTATTTTTCACGAGCCATAGTAAATGATGAGCTAATTTATAAAGTTATACCCTTTTGGACGAGTGATTTTGATTTTCTTATAAGTCATGTGCTTAGTGCTACGACATATCTTGAGATTTATGATAGTTTGTATTTAGATCCAAGTATGACATACTGCGTGAATATCCGAGGTTTGAATGTGATAAGTAACACGAACTTATTGCCAAAAAAAAGTTGAATTATATATGAATAAATTGGGTGTGTTTAAAGCTAGTCGATGATTTGAGTGCGATAGGGTATACCACGATGTCCTATACCACTATGATGACTAAAAGCTCACGACAATGTAATAGAAGTCGCCTTATGATTGGAGTAAGGTAGGTATATCTCGAATATCCTATTCGCGCTATGACAGGCAATAGCTTATTCTCGATGTGTGTTTAAAGTGAAGATAGTTAAATCAACTAATGAATTGTTATGAATATAAGACTAAGTTATCGCTCTATCTTATCCCCAGTATAAACCGATAGATATGTCTTTGTAGGATTATCCTCTGAGTATTTTTGTAAAGGTCCTAGATATGTTCGATCATTCTTTTCGGGATATCTTACATTTGTAGGTACATCTTATGAGTGTTATTTATTGCTAGTCTACTTAGGGGTATTAGCTAGTTTTGCTTTGAGTTTCTCGAGTTTGGATTTAGTGGAAGTTTTCTATGGCTATGCACACACACTGGGAACTTCTGATTTATTGGAGATGTGTTATATATGTTTAGATGTGTCTGTTCTTTCTCGAGCCTTTATCTTGTCTTGTTTTGCCCGGGATGAGCAAAAGCTAAGTGTGGGGAGTTGTTAAGGTGAATTTATACGATTTATAACGTTATATTCTATGGTATTTTTCCCGTATTTGTATGAATTTGCATAAGAAACGATTGTTTAATGGAAATACTGAGCAAATGATATTTTAAATGAGTTAATCGCAAAATAGGTTGATTTTGGTGCTTTAATTGTGATTTTATGATTATTTGAGCGTTATTACATTTTGCGATGTTTTTATGTGTTATAGATGCATGTTTGAGGCTCAAAAGATGATCAAAAGTTGATTAAGTTCGAGCTAATTGATGATAAAAGAGACAATGAAGGAATTGACAAGAAGAAAAGAGAAAAGATCAAAAATCAGAATCGATTTTATCAAATCAAGGCCCGTGTGTTCCGTCCGGTGGACGGGCGGCTGATGAAGTGAACGAGCGCCCAGGGATGGGAAGTTGATTCGTGAAGTTTGACGCAGGAGTGGACGCGATGGATGGACGAAAGGCCTGGTCGCGACTCGCCCGATTCAAGTTTTATTGAAAAGTGGACGGCGTTCACCCTTTCCAGACGGGCGTCCCGTAGCCGACTTTAGTGAACCGCCAATTCTATATAAGGCGCGTATTTTCTCCACAATCGTAATACATGACTCAACCCTAAACCTAGGGGCGGCTTAGCCGCGATTTACTTTAGTTTTCATCCAGCTTTTATGCTTTTAATTTCTAGATAAACACCTTCAAATTTATGTACTTTCTCAAGCTTTTGAGTTGATCAAGTAATGTTAAGAGGCTAAAGCCTTATCAAACGAGCATTGTGAAGCCATCCGACACGGTTTGATTCCGCTTTCGCGATTATATTGTGAGTTTTATCTAAAGTTGTTTCCTTTATCATTGTTTATATTGTTTAATCGCAATTGTATCGAAAGACTTGCATGTTATGATTGTTTTATGTTGATGAAAATCTCTATAAACCTTAGATCATCATGATAAGGAATGGTTGTTAAATCTATCATAACGAGAGTTAATAGGTTAAATTGCTAGGTTAAAGTTCACACCTTTGATTAGTAAAATCGTTAATCTCAGATCGAAAGATATAGATTAATAAGTGAATCACCTAAGAAATTAGGTTCATGCTTTAGACAAGGTAAAACCACACTTGGTTAGAAAACGCAATATAATCGAGATAGGAATTGATACTTGTTAGATAGGTGGATCAATCGCTCGCTTGTTCGTTAAAATGAATTTAATCTCGTGAAACTTGAATTGCCTAGTTTAGTTACTTTTATTTCATAATTAGTTTAAGTTTAATAGTTCGCAACCCGTATCTTTCCCGGCTTTTTAGATCATATCTTCTCGTCCGGCTTTTACGCTTTAGTTAAGTTTGTTTTCAATTTCGCTTAGTTTTATCCATCCGTTTAGTTTAGTAATCGTG